>JALDNG010000026.1:2842500-3315000 GCA_024349245.1 Neodontobutis hainanensis
ATACACAAGAAAACTATTTAGCATCTCTCTTTCTTTCGCAGTGCTGTCTGAGATGCCCAGTGGATTTCCCACACATGGCTGGTTCATAGGTTTTATCAGCGCAATTGTTCTGCTGGTGCTCATATTACTTATACTCTGTCTCATCAAGCGCAGAAAAGGGGGCAAATATGCAGGTAATGCAGTTGCTTTAAACATTTGCACAATTTGAAACAGCAATAAACATTTGTGATCATTGTAGGGTTGTCAAGTGTGAACGAGTATGAGTTGTGTTCAACATGTTTTTGTTCTCACAGTAAAAGACAAGGAAGATAAAGAAGTGGACTCTGAAGCTCGACCAATGAAAGATGAGACCTTTGGAGAATACAGGTGAGTCTCTTTAAACTGTAAATATCTAGCTACAATTATCAGAAATACATCATACAAGCGGATAAACAGGAAGCAAATACTCAAAAAAGGACTTTTTGCTTCCAGGACATTTGTCAGTCCATGTGAAAACAAGAAAATCAAAGTCAGTATAATGCAAACATAATTAACAAAGTATTGATCTAAACATAGTGGTTGTATGTGTAGATGTTTCCTGGAAATACATCTTGGTACATTGACAACAAGGTGCTTTGCATTTGAAAACAATATCTGATTTGACTGACTCTTGTAGTGCTTTTATGAACAACATTAACTTAATGCGTTTCAAATCTATTATACAGCATCTCTGGATCAGCATTTGTGTTCACACTTGGCAATATTCAGCCTATGTTTTTAAAATGACTAATCCATTTGGCTTTCAGTGTCACTCAAGCTTCTTTTTTATAAACTTTCTTACCACTAAAATATAGTCT
This sequence comes from Neodontobutis hainanensis, assembly GCA_024349245.1. Lineage (NCBI taxonomy): Eukaryota > Metazoa > Chordata > Actinopteri > Gobiiformes > Odontobutidae > Neodontobutis > Neodontobutis hainanensis. The sequence goes on from JALDNG010000026.1 coordinate 2,843,337, forward strand.
TTGTCTTTGTTTTACATTGCTACTTTCTGCATGCCCTATTTCTCCAAGAAGCTCTAATATCCTAGCTTTATTTCCTTCTTCTTTTCATGCTGTACTAATAGATCTCTGGAGAGGTGAGAAAGATACATTTCATGCATAATTTTTCTTTGTTTTTAAGATCATGTAAGCTTTTTTTTATTGAATTGCCAAAAGTGCTTATTTAAACTGTTAAATTATTATCTTGAGCCTTTTTCTTATTTTGTTTTTATTCAGTGATGTAGATGAAAAGCGCTCGGACAGCCAGCCGTCTCTGTGTGAAAGCAAAATTGGCAGCGACGACTCTTTGGCTGAATATGGAGACAGCGTAGACATCCAGTTTAACGAAGACGGCTCATTCATCGGCCAGTACAGCGGCAGAATGCCTGTTCCCCATGGCAACGAGAGCTCTGGGCCCGCCTCACCCGTTAACGCAGTCCCACTTCCACCGATCGCTCCATCCATGTCAACTGTCCTGGACCGACCTAGCTAGACGCACTCAGTCAATACCACTCCTGACTCCACTGCCTGTAACGTGACACACAACAATCACGTCACACACACCGCTGTCTCCGTACATTCCACAGGTCCATGCAGTGAGACTGTTTACAGGAGGTCTCGCCTTCCTTACGTTTACACACACCTCACAGCAACACACACACTTTAAAACAATTCTAAGATCCCCTAACTCCTCAGCGATGAGGAGGTAAAGACAGGGATGTGTAGGACAGGATGCTGCTGTCGTGTTAATGAGTGAGTCAAAAGGAAAAATAGGGACACACATCACTTTTTGTTTTGTTTGAGAACAATATTACACTTTTTTTAAATCAAATTTAATCTTTAATACATTTTATTTCAATTATTGTATTTTAATTTTTATAAAGTGCTTTTGCTTTTTTTGTTATTCACCACTGTGTGTCTTCTTGTGAGCACTATTTATTTATATATCTGTGCATGCGACTGGGAATTGTTTTGCTCTTTGATGTAGGTGTGGCCTAAACCTAAGACGCATGCCTTTTAGAGGCATTGGACATAGTTTAAAAAATGGATACATGGCATTTAAGTTTCAAGAATAGCTGTTAAGCTTGTGTGTGTGTGTGTGTGTGTGCGTGTGTGTGTGTGTGTGTGTGTGTGTGTGTGTGTGTGTGTGTGTGTGTGTGTGTGTGTGTGTGTGCTTGTGTGACTGTCTACACTCCCCATCTCTGCCGTCAAACACGCAGTGATGGGGGAACTGTTGCCTTAAGAGAGTCCACTGGATCCACCTCTCCTCCCTCCTTCTGACCATTTCTCTGTCAATCACACCATTACTCCTTATCGAGCCACAGAAAGAGTTCCTATGCATATATACTGAACATACTATAGGCCCATACATGAAGTGGCAGAGGTATGTGGCAAACACGTGGAGGCGGTCCTCTGTAGCAAACCTGATTTAGACCGTCTGAAGGAGAGAGGGAGGATGGAGAAAAGAATAAAACAAGGAAGGAAATTAAATAGAGAATCAGCTGTATTGTTCTCTGAATGTAAATAGAGATTGTCATTTTTTTTGTTTTTCTTTTACAAATAGTAACTTTTGTATTATTTGTTGCTCTGTTTGGTTTTGTACTGCAGCATTGAGCGACTGTAGCCTTTGTATCATAAACCCTCACTTTTGTCTACATCTAGGTTGAACCTTTCCGCTTGTGTTCCTTAGTAGTCCAGAGTTATTTAGAAAGGTCTAGAACCAACATAGAGAACAAACCACTCCAACCACTAAGAGTGCACCAGACAGTAACTAAAACTTCATCAAAAACAACTTTCCAAGCCAGTGCTTTCTAAAGGTCAAGATGTATTTATACCTTCAGCAGCACTGAAATTGCTGATATAGAGCTCTGACACAAAAAGATTTGTTTAGTTGCCTTTGGACTGACTATGTCTGAGCTCTGTACTTTTTATAATGCAGTAAATGACAAACACAATCCAAAAATGAATGTGCGTTTTGCAGGTTGTGTTTCAAGGTGTGTGGCACAGAGAGGGACCAAACCTAATGCATTCTAACAAACTAAAAGCCAAAGTCAATCGCTACAAAATCTGTTTCTCCCCAAAAAAATACCAACAGGCACATTCAGTTTGTGTCAGGATGTGTGCTAAAGATTAGATTAGCATTTTCTTTTAAAGTTGGTTAATCAATTGGTTAAACACAATTGTTTTCAGGCTCATTCTCATAATGTGTCTTTTCCTAACACTACTAACTATCAAGGTGTTGAGCATTTATTGCACTCAATGTAATAACTTTAAATGTAATCTTAAACCTGTTGCCTTGTCTCCCGGACCTGGTCCAGCTCTTTTCTCTCTTTGCTCCAACACTGTCCCGTCTGTTTGCCTGTCTGCCGCAGCCTACTTTTATACATATAAACAAAAGTCTTGTTAAAATGAAGACAAAAGTGTAGGTATTAATATGCATAACACTGCTAATAATAACAAGAACAGTGCTTTTATCTGTTGCTATGACATGGCCAGTATTGTCATTAGTAACTCAATAACATTGATTACACTATCACTGGATATTGCAGGGACGATGGTGTACTACTGCAATACTGAGGTGTGCTGATATTGTACCTGCTTTTTGCATTGTGCGCTGTATTGTATCTGACAAACTAACCCCAGACTTTCAACTAATAAATAAACATGGACTACACATATCCTGGACCTGCCTCTGTCTCTGCTGCCTTTTCTCAGTAACCCACAAACTCAGATCTAATGTTAGTCAGTTTTAGAAATGACAGGTTAAAACGCACGTCATGTGACTGTGCTGTAACGGGAAACAGGTTTTCTTTTTCCAAGCATTTTAATAATTAACTTCCAGGATGTGTGTTTCTTATCCCCAAATTAATTTCTAATCTATTAATCTGTCATCTTTAAAGGTCAACAGTCTATTATTAAAAAATATATTATAGTCAAACTCTACATGACAGAAATGTGAGAGAACAATATCTGAATTTCAGTAGAATTACCGTTTCCTTGTAATTTGCTAAATTCTACAATCCAGCAACTTACAGCCAGGTTTAAAATGCACGTAGAGCAATGCTAAAAACTGTAATGTAATATTTAATTATCAAATTGGTCTGAGCAAGAAAGCGTAAAATGGCACGGGTTAACAATAAAACATAGACTATTCTTTTATTTTTATGCTTTAGAGAAAATTTGTTCTATATGCAAACAATTTAGCATTAACTGAACCTTTTATCTAACTTGGTAAAGGTTTTATTAAGGGTTATTAAACACAGGTTTAAAATAGATTAATCCCGTTTTTTAGCTGGATTTAAACAGGATTTAGTTGGGTTTTAACAGTGTGGCAGAGTCATAAACAATAGTTTGTATCTCTGAAGCTGAGGGCCACATAAGCTCTCGTCATGTGCTATGATTTGCCCCAGGGTCGGACTTAGAACATATGTGAGATGCCACTAAATCTCGGCGCGCAACATCATCATCATCAGACCCTATAGCGACAGGGGGGCACTAAAGGCGTGGCGGGGAATTATCTCTTCATAGACTCCACGTCGGCCTCTTGTTTTGGTTAGCCTAAGGCAAAGGCTGCAGATGTCACTGGGCGAGGAGTTAAACCAGCAAGGTCAGTTTTCCTCGAGGATACAGAGAGGCACACACACGTCCCTCCATTTGGCTAGCTGCAACCTTTTATGTGCATCGAGAGGACACAGCGGCTCTGGGAAAGCACACAAAACACTGGCTGCACATTCAGAGCTAAAAATACACGCCGAGGATGAACGGAGCGGCGCTTACGCAAAACAAGACAGGGCCGCAGGGGAGCGCGGAGAGGACGCTCCGGTTTCAGCGTCCGCACGGTGAGACACACTCATAACATGTCTGCTGGTCGAATGTGTTTCTGGGTCCTTTACATGACCGTTTTTTTTCTTTCACTGATCAATGGCATGTCATCATCAACTATGGAAGTAATTGTGAATGACTGAACCTCTCCAGTGCACACTAAGAAACAGGTCCAACTGCTTTATGTAAGGGCTGTGCTGGTTTTGCCTGTGGGAGCCTATGAGCTTTTGAGTTCTGCGGCTGAAGCCTAAGGAGGTATTGGCTGTCATTAGCGCCGAGTCATCAGTTGGGAGTTCAGAGGAAGTAGGCTACTGCAAGACACATGGCGACTGTGTCTTGGTGCACACTTGTGTATTTTGAGATCGTCGCATGACCAGAGACCCACGTGGCGCTTAGTGGACAAACAATGGAGAGAAGGCGGAGGGTGTCTTCGATGCGACAAAGCAGCGAGAGCATAGGTGAGCTTTAAAGAGAGTTTCAGGGGAATGACTCAGTGTGTTATAGACCTACCCCCCCCCCCCCACACACACACACACACACACACACTCACACTCACACTCACACTCACACACACACTTTTGTCCTGTCAGACTCAAACCACTGCTTACTGCATGTCTTAACAAAATGTAGACGTTTTATCTGGAAAAATGCTCAACCTAACCTTGAACCTGCAAAACCACTAACACTGTGTTACAACACCAGTAAAAAGCAGTTTGACCTAAATGACTAATTATGTCAGACTGGTGCTTGTTCATACTTGTTCTTGAGCAAGTGTTTGGTTACACTAATCAGAGAGAAACATTTTTATTTTCTTATTTATTTGTCACGGAGCATCTACAAATACATTAATCACAAAAGAAAAGAGATGCTTTGTACCAGATTTAGATACAGGCTTCTTTCCATCTGCAGTCCCTGGGCAGGTGAGCACAACAATAAAACATTTAAGAGTACAACATTAACATTAATCCATAGTTCAAATACTTACAATAATTCTTACAATTTATTACCAAAATGTTTTCTCAAAAGGCCTTTACGCCTACATTTATCATTAATACATCATAAAATACTTGATCAATAATGATCAATACAGGTAGACACAGTGTGTCTGATGGCATCCATTATAGATTATTTGCTCATGTTGCTTAGAGACAAGACTCTCTTTTTACAATTAATCTGTAAAAGTGAAGGTAAAAAAGCTACATTAAAATGGGATTTGTAGATTAGAAAACATTATTCCATTATTCAACACCAGGTATTATTCTTCAAACGTTCCTCTTAAATAACTCTCTGTTAACAGAGAAAAAGTCATATTTTAAATATTTATTTTGACAAATGGTGTATGTAAAAAAAACAAGACAGTTTTATTTGTAGTAGACTGTAGGTTATATAGTTCTGTCTATTCTATTCAAAGTGTAATTCTGAGAAAAGGCATTAAAAGCATAAAGAAAAACTCCTTAGCGATATTCTTGTCAGTGTGTAAACATGGCATAGTATATTATATATTATAATTAGGTTTGAGGAAAAAAACAGCAACTGGTCCATATAATGTCCATAGATTAAATTACTTAAATTACCAAAATATAGGCATTAATTAAAGCCTATGCCGTTGATTGTTCTAATTTCTAGTTCTGATTTCTATTAAATCTGGGCCTGTATTTGATTTCATTAATTCAACACAAATTAAGTCCATTACAGAGATACTCAGGACAGATGTCAGTGGTGTGTGACACTATGCTACTGGTAATGTCCTGGGGCACAGAGTCTGCCTCTCAGTTACACAGGTGATTGGTAGGTGAGTTTTATTTAGGGCATGACTGGGACATGTAGTGTGAGTGACATGCTGTCTGTCCAATCAAAGCCTCGCTGATTATTTTCATTGACCAAACGGGTAAGAGAACTGACTGCTGACTGTCTCCTCCCCTGTGACATCATCACTGTGAGAAAGTTCAAAATCTTATGTCCACCTGGGAAGCTTCTCTGTAGTTTGTCTTTAGATTTAGGCAGACGAACCCAGATCATTAGAAGTACCTTTACAGCTGCTCAGGCCATGTCACAGGGACAAACCACACTCACTCAAAATCCTTTGGAAAAAACTTGGGTGCCATGGATGAAAAGCAGGCTGAGCAAACGAAGAGGCTGTGAGTATAGATAGACACTACAGAGTACAGTGGCTAGGAGACATGGGGACACTTGGTGGTTTTTGTGGCATCTACACTCAATCTGAAGTTGACTGTATACATCTAACTTGGTGTGAATCTGTTTTGAATGTTGAGCAGCTCAGTTCAGTGATTTTCTGCTTGTGCAAGAATGTGTTTTTGGGATAACTAATACGTCTAATGTGTGTCCAGTGGGCATGGAGCAATAGACCTGGTGGCCATTCACCCCAAACGTGGAGGACCATGTTTGAGCTGGGAGCAGTCTACTTGCTTTTAAACTTATTTATTCTCTATTGTAATCTAGCTTGAGTCACTGTAACGATAACATGTGCAACCTACAACAGTACACTCAGGGCTAAGTTGTTACAACATCAGAATGAATTAAATTTTACAATACAGCTGAGCTGACATTAGAAAGAAGAACGTAAGTCTATGACAATGCTAATAATTAGTTGTGCAGAATGAGCATTACAGTGTACAGAGTGGAGTTTCCTCCAGGTGAAATGGTGACCTCAAGTGACCCTTTTGGCACTATATGTCAATAAGTCTTGCAGTAATAATGATGGCTTTAAATTAATGTACAGGTACATTAATTTAAAGAAACTAGACTTATGTAAGGTATGCAGGAAATGCATAAGTGCCTTGATGCTTTGTCTCAGTTTTTATAACTGTGTGTATATATATATATATATATATATATATATATATATATATATATATATATATATATATATATATATATATATATATATATATATATATATATATATATATATAAATTTTATTTTATTTTTTTTTTTTTTTTTAGCATCTGTGCCGCAGTTCACAAACTCCCCGACTATGATCGTAATGGTGGGACTTCCAGCACGAGGGAAAACGTATATCTCTAAAAAGCTCACCAGATACTTGAACTGGATTGGTGTTACGACTAAAGGTATCGCATGACCGTAGAGACTTAAACTTGAATGTCACTCTCTCTTCTTCATACTATCCTTACCCACTTATTTCAGTGTTTAATGTGGGGCAGTACAGAAGAGATGCCACTCGCACCTACAACAGCTTTGAGTTCTTCAGATCAGACAACACAGAGGCAATGAAGATACGCAGGTATGAGCCTTCCACCTGTGTGTGATGAGCACCAAATTAATATTCTGATTGTAAAAACAGAAGATGTTTAACGATACATTTGTGTTGACGTGAAAAGGGCTTGTGCCATTGCTGCCTTACAAGATGTGTGTGAATACTTCACCAGAGACCAAGGTCAAGTTGTGGTGAGGAAAAATATTTAATGTATCAAAAACAAACATTTATTTAATATATTAAAAAAGTATAATTTAATTATTTATCAGGTTTTTGATGCCACCAACACAACACAAGACCGCAGAGAAGTCATCTTAAGTTTTGCCAAAGAAAATGGTTATAAGGTTAGATATTTAATCAAACTGCAATTTATCAATAATATTAGTGAGAGCTTCATATTATTATTCAGATTTGTGTTTTTTCTTCTCCAGGTTTTCTTTGTGGAGTCTATATGTGATGACCCTGAAATAATTGAAGAGAATATTAAAGTAAGCAAAGTATGTGTGTCTGAGTTTGAGCCTATGCATGAAGCTAAAAGTCAAGGTTTTGAACCAAGGCCAGTGTGTTCCTCTTTTGTCAATGCTTTAACAGAATAAACTATGCTTGACACAGTGTTGCCTACCTAACAAATCACTCTTGTCTTTTGCCAAAATCTGGTGCAGATGCCTGTATTTCCAAACCATGATGTTTGGATTTTTGTGTTTTTATAAAATAATATATTCTTGTATTATTTCTTCCACTGGTTTATAATGTTTGTAATGTTGAAATACTTCTATTTAAACGTAACTGCTCCAATGTTTGCTTGTGTTGTATGTTCTAATGGTGCCTATCATTTTCACTTTTTGTACCTGCTCTTTCACAAAATTAGCAAGTGAAGCTGAGCAGCCCTGATTATGTGGACTGTGACAAAGAGGAGGCTGTGGCTGACTTCCTAAAAAGGATTGAATGTTACAAACAGACATATGTCCCATTGGATGACAACAAGGACAGGTATATACGCCAACACAATACTAAAAGTATAAAGTCAAAGTAGAGTCTCTACTTGTGTCTGAGATTTACATTTCGAATGATTATACCTACCAAATATATTGATGTATGGTTAAAGGTATAATGTATGTGATCTTCATGCAGGAAGCTGTCTTACATCAAAATCTTCAATGTCGGGAGCAGGTACCTGGTGAACCGTGTGCAGGACCACATTCAGAGCAGAATAGTGTACTACCTCATGAACATTCATGTCACACCAAGATCCATTTATCTGAGTCGCCATGGAGAGAGTGAACTCAACCTCTTGGGGCGCATTGGGGGGGACTCTGGCTTATCTGGCCGAGGAGCAAAGGTACAGTTATGTTTTATTTTTATTTGCTCCACATTAAGCATGTGTTATTTGGTGTGTTGTGTTTTAGTATGCCAATGCTCTTGGAAAATACGTGAGTGGGCAAAGTATCAAAGACCTGAAAGTATGGACGAGTCACATGAAGAGAACCATCCAGACTGCAGAGGCTCTGGGAGTCCCGTATGAGCAGTGGAAAGCTCTCAATGAGATAGATGCTGTAAGTGTTGCTAATGTGCATTTCTATTTAGTAATATTTGTAGTTGCTGGTCTTTGTCTAATCCCCATGTGCTGTGTCAGGGAGTCTGTGAGGACATGAGCTATGAGCAGATTCAGGAGCACTTCCCTGAAGAGTTTGCACTGAGGGACCAAGACAAATATCGCTATCGCTACCCCAAAGGAGAGGTAAGAGATTAGTCCTTTACCACAGTTGCTAAGACATGTCACATTACATTCTGAAGACACACACCATAATCGGTTATGAACAATCGGTACACTACCATACAAGCCAGGTAATTTACATTAACTTAATCATTTGAATTACTTATTATACTTACTTAATATAACCACCTCTGCAGTAGCAGATTACCTGTGTAGGGTTGTGCTCATAAGTTTACGTAGCAGAATTTGTGATTTCTTTTGGCCATTTTTCAGAGAACGTGAATGTGATGACACAAAAAACATTTTTGACTCATAGTTAGTGGTTGGGTAAAAGCCATTTATTGTCAAACGATTGTGTTTACTCTTTTTAAATCATAATGACAGAAACTACCCAAATGATTATCAAAGGTTTTCATACCCTGATCATTTTGGCCTGATGACATGCACAAGTTGACACAAACAGGTTGGCATGGCTACTAAACGTAACCATCCTCACCTGTGATCTTTTTGCTTGTTTTTTTGGCCACAACCATACACATTACATTTGGAGAGGAGTCAACAAGGCCTATGATGAAAGGTACACCATTCCTACTGTGAAACATGGAGGTGGAGCTACATAGGCACAGGAAAAAATTAATGCAGCATGTTATCAGAAAATACTGAAGGATTTGCAATCATCAGCCCGGACGCTGCACATGGGACATACTTGTTTGTTCCAACATAACAAGGATCCTAAGCATAAGGCCAAGTCAAAATGTCATTGGCTACAGCAGCATAAAATGAAGGTTCTGGCCAACTCAGTCTCCTGACCTCAATATCATTGAGCCACTCTGGGGAGATCTCAAACGTGCAGTTAATGCAAGACAGCCCAAGAATTTAGAGCAGGGGTTAATTTGCAGATTTGTCATAATAACAAATCTGCATGGATAGTGGAGGTCAAATTGCCATCAACTTTCAAACAAATCAGCATATTTCAAATGATGGAAAAACAAAATACAATCCGCATGATGCCAAATCCAAGGCCGGTAACATTGAATTTGTTCAGCTCAAGGTCAAAAATCCCCATTTCAAGAAGCAGTAATTTTATGATGGCTATGTGATGTTACACGGGCTCTTCATAGTTGTTAAATATTTCTCTGCCTGCATCAAGCCCAGTCGATGGCCTGTCCCCAGGAGCCATATACTCCACTGGTAGGTTGGTTCAGTTCCAGCTTGCACAAAAAGGAACTTTCCACACACACAACGTGGTAACCATTCATACAAAACTCGCAGGGCGCACTAACATTAAACTTTCATATCGCGGGTTTGAGACCCCTGATTTAGAGGAACTGGAGCCTTTTTTTGCCAAGAAAAATGGGCAGCTTTACCATCTGAGAAAATAAAGAGCCTCATAAGCTTTTGATCAGGGTCATTTGAGTAGTTTCTGTTATTATGATTTTAAAAAGAGTACAGTTGTTTTTGTGTAGTCATTCATATTCTCTAAGAAAAAAATACCTTCTGCCAGGGTATGGAAACTTATGAGCACAACTGTATGTTATTGTGTGTTGCAGTCCTATGAAGACCTGGTGCATCGTCTCGAGCCAGTCATCATGGAGCTGGAGAGGCAGGAGAACGTTTTGGTCATCTGTCACCAGGCTGTCATGAGATGTCTGCTCGCCTACTTCTTAGACAAGAGTGCAGGTAAGAAAAAAAATCTCTCAGGGTAATATTTGTAAAAACATTGTTAAACCTAGAAGTAAGCTTAAACCAGAATTTTCTTTTAATTTTTTGTTATAATAGATGAGTTGCCATACTTGAAGTGTCCTCTCCATACTGTTCTAAAACTCACTCCAGTCGCATACGGTCAGTCACCATGATCTCTCTTGCTCCCTGACTGTAAATAGTTCTCACATAGGCTCACATACATAATTACTGCACTCTCATTCACGTTGTCTCTTCCTGTCAGGTTGTAAAGTGGAGTCCATCTTTCTAAATATTGAAGCAGTCAACACACACCGGGACAGACCAGTGGTGGGTAATAAACAACACAAATATGTTAATGTGTCATGCTGATTTATAATTTCTGTTTTGTATTCTAAGAATGTGGACGTAGACAGAGATCCAGAAGAAGCATTGGAGACTGTCCCAGAGCACATCTAAAAAAGGAAAATTGTTTGTTTCTGTCTGTCCAGGAAAGTGGCCTTTTTTAAATTAAACAAATCATATTGACTGTTGTGAAAATTACACTTATCGTAGTCAATTGTAAATTGCGTTTTATAATGCTGTGCTCAAGTCATATGCAAATATAAAGATGCTTCCTTTTAATGTGAAGAAGTACTTCTTTTTATTCACCCCTCCAGTTTGTTCTTGTATTTTAAAACTCCTTAACTGTCTCCATTATTATCCTTTTAGCCAATATTAAAACAGCCAAACCGTCAGCTCTGAGATGATAGCTTGAGCCTTCTGGATCATTTAGATGGTGCACTCAACCTGTTTTTTCTCCTCAGTGTTTGCTATGGAACAAATCTGGATAAAGATATACAGGAGATTGGCAATAGGCTAAAAGTGTCCTCCAAAACTTTATGCTAAACCAAACAATACTCAAGAACATTGGCACCGTAACTGCCTAAAACCATAATGTGCCTCATTCAATAACAGCACAATATGAATATGTACCTATCTTAATAAATATGATCCGGTGCAGAAATAAAACATGTTGTGGTGCTCCATTTTAGAGGATTTTTATTTTAATATAAAATGACAACCAGAACTATCATTATCTGTGTAGCAATGTTTTGATTTAGTTAATGTTGAGTTTAGTTTGACATACGTTGAACATTTTTTAAATGTAGTTCTTAGCAGCAATAAAACATGTTAACTCAGGGGAAACCTCAAATTTAAATTCCATTGATGATTAAAAAGTAAATGAGTGTATTAGATAGTCCATCCATCTGTAACACATCAGCTCCTTAGAATAAAGTTCTGTGATCTGAGCAGTTTTGAGCTATTGAGGTTTTATTTTTTTTACCAACATGTGGAAGTTTCTTTCAGACATGAAGTCCAAAAGTACTATGACTAAAGTGACTAATAAGTTGTAGACTAGTAAGAATGTCAGCTATTGTAACAAATGTCAGAACTTTATAATTCAGGTGTTGAATTGATTCATGTGTTGAACATTACACACTGCTCTTCTAATAATGTAAAGTGCAATTGTGTCTGTGTGTACCAGGCTCAATGAGAGCATGTACAGAAAAAGAAAAATAACCAGTGGCAAATGGTGTTTAATGTGTATTAAAATAATTTTCTGGCAATAAAATTGTATGTGATACCCATTCTATGAATAACTATTTTTATGGTTTGAAAACATCCACAAATTGCACAGCAGAATCAGAATATTAACCTTTGCTTTAAAAAGATATTTTTCGAGTAACTCAACTGTGTTGAAAGAACGGTATAAAATATATAATATGTATTATCTCAACATTACAGTCTAAAATAAATAAAAGTAAGGCGAACTTGTTTAAGCTAGTTAATTTTTCTGGCTGCTGTTGCTGGCCTGGGTTGATGTAGGTGATGAATGAGCATCTCTGTACTGCTGGCTCCAGGTCTGAGGATCCTGTTCATGAAGCTGAAATTAAGACATGCACCCATTAAACACCTCTAAACGTAAGAAATATACAGATCATTTCTACTTGCAAGTGACCTGTCGGGTATTCAAGCAATCCAACATAATATATTTAATGGATGGAAATTTGAGCTGGCAGGTCAGGATTAGTAAAAATGTCACATTTTCTATATTTTTTTTAATAATGTTAGACTATCAAATAAGACTATACATTTTTATATAAGATATGGTTTGTTTAAATGTAATATGCCAGATGCAGGCTCTACAGTAGCTTGCCAAATTGTGTGTTTTATGATGAAATATAAACGTCCTTTTAAACATTGTGTAATTTCCAGTAGGAAAAAAATTATACACCATGTCAAAATGTTTTTTCTTGCTTTTGTTTGTAAACCAAGCAGATATGACCATGTTAACAAATGTCTGTCTGTATTTAGGGGTTTGTCTTTTTGAGTGTTGGGAGTTTAACCAATGTCACAGAACAGACAGCAAGTGTTTTAGTGTTTCTGAGTGAAATTCAGTGAATACCCTTGGATCAATTTATGACAAGACACTTACTTGACCCATGAATTCAAGGATTTTGACTTTGGACACTTCGATTTCAGCCCTTTGTCCCCAGTGAAATTCATATTCAACTGGCTCTGTGTGAGGGATCCGTACATACTCCAGATATCTACAGTAAATATGAAATAGTTAGAAATTACCGTCAAAGTGCAAATTAAAGACTTTTTCAGGAAAAGTATTGTTAGGAGTTAGTGTGGATCCAGACACTCTTCTCCAGTGGTCTGATTTCTTTGAACCACTCTCCTTTTGCTCTGTGGTGTGGTATAAACCAGAGTCTATGGTCTTGCAGACAATGGCTCTGAACACACCAGTGGTCCAGGCTGGGATTGAACCTGTAACCTTCTGATTTAAGTTCAAGCAGTTTAGACTGTTATGCTATGAGCTAGGCGAAGAGCCACATACACATTTGGGGAAAAGACACTTGAAGTGTGTTATGCTCACCTCTGACGCACAAACTCATCTGTAACTAACTTCTTCACATCACCAAACTCTTCGTGTTTTTCACTAAAATACAATAAATTAATAAATAAATGTCTAAATAATGATGATACAAAGTCCTACTCATGAGATTCAGTCAAGTAAATAAAATGTACCCAGGGTCCACTCGCAGCTTCTTCAAGGTATTCCAAATAAGACCTTAGGGAGACAAAACGCCATTACCCAAATACAAGAAGCATTAAGTAGAAAAAACACATGGCGCATATATAAGACATTGCTTACTCTCTTTGACAACGCCTCGTTTCATGAAAATAACACTTAAAATCACAAACAGCAGACCCGTCTTTGGATTGGTGGGGGCACTGAAAACAAATATAGAGTACGAGTTACAAAAAATACTGAAAACATCTCAACAGATCTAATCTATATATATTTACTTGATTGGTGGGGCTTCTTCAGCTGGCTCCAGTTTATTGATCAGAATGTACAAGTGATTTTTAGTGTCAATCTCCACCAGTTTAAAACCAAATACCTGTGGTTGTCACAGTGGGATAAGAAATTAAGAATACAATAAATATAAAGTAGTAATTTTTCATGTAATGTTTCATGGAGAGCAAACCTGATCAAATGTGTGAATCACACGCTTCATGATCTCAGGATAAACAGTTCGGTAGTCTTTGATCACATGTTTCACAAGGTCTGAGAGACAAAGTATTAAAAGTAAGAAACAGTAACACCCCTTGCATTTATACACATGGGTAGCTTACCTGCACGACGGACAGGAATCTTTTTCTGGTCTTTAACTAAGATGTACTGTACCACCTCAGCTGTCTACAGAAACACATTTGTTACTATATTTCTGACAATAACCATCACTACAACGAGATTTCTTTGTTCAAACCTTTTGGTCAACTTGTGTAACCGTGAGCTTTTCCAGACCTCTTTGGACCTGTGATGTACTTGGCTGAGTAAAGGTTATGTCACTGTCGTCTTCATCTAACGGGTCAGAGCGCCTCTGTATACCAACAAAGGCTAGGTCAAAGGGGTCGTGAGCATTCATTTGATCAAACGGCAAAGAATTTATCAAACATACACGTACGTTACCTTGCTTTGAGAGGAGCTCTGTGCGTTAGACAGTCTTTTTCTTTGTGTCATGGTACCACTGTCGGATGCAGAAAATAAGGCGGAAAAAAATGGAGCTGTTGGATTGTTTTACCGTTGTGTTCAAGCAAAACTAAGCAGGAACAGAAAACAAGGAAGTGGCCGTCTTGACTTGAGTTGATGTGAATAAGAAACATTTGCCACAGTAATACACGGTAGGTTTAACTCTGTAATCTGTATTATTATTCTGCAGTGTTGACACACAACATGAGAAACAAGCAAAAATCCACCACAAACGCTACCAACTGTCGATTTCCCGCTACAACTTTAGGAAACGGTGGCGCGCTCTAATGACGTAAATATGCGGCCGCCGCATTGTCTCTTTTTCCATATTATTTAATACTATAAGAAATACATTAAGACATTAATGTGTGAACCATACACATACATAAATACATTACTATATATGTATATGTATCCTATATGTCTATGCATATGTTTATATTTACATATAAACACAGGTAAATTAAAAGTAAAAACATATAATAGGCTACATTAGTATACAATGAAGCCACCAGAGGTCACTGTTTCCTTGTCGATGTTGGCTTAGACCGTTATGCAGAACAAACCTCTACTAAAATGTGGACAATAGTTAGCTACGAAAAAAAACATGCGTGAAGTACAGTATACTGATTAAATGCTTTTCTGGAGGATTGTTTCCCAAAGTAACGTTACTACTTACATTGGCTATAGAAGGAGGTGCTTTGAACTTATGCAACTTTTTGTAGACAGCTCAGCAGGCAGAGCAGCAGAGGCAAAGTCCAGTGACGTAGAGTGTGTGCCAACCAGGGACAGCAAACGGTCACAACTGTCATCCGTGGTCCTCAGTGAGGCTGTAGAGTTGTGTGTGTGTGTGTGTGTGTTTAACTCCTAACTCTGTGCATCACGGCAAGTGGACTTACATGACCATGAGGGGAGAAAATGGGAGAGAAGCTCGCCGCTGAAAGAGTTTCTCCACTGAAGAACTTTGTGGCTGGAGGATTTGGGGGAGCCTGTCTGCTTCTGGCTGGACACCCCCTGGACACTATTAAGGTGACTACTGTATGGAAAATACATTTTAATGCAACTGTTAATGATCTTATTAAAAGGCGAGCTGTCACATCGAAGTGGTTGAAGTGCCCTCAGAGAAAAGCCGTGCACATGAAGACATAAAGTCAGTGATCAGATGTAGGTGTTTAGAGGATTATCAGCTTAAAATGTCACCAAGGCTCTTTGTTGGAAAAAGCTACAGGGAAAGATTGCAGTTAAGTTAAGTTAAGATAGTGAAATCCTATTAATAGTTTTATTTTCCAACTTAGTTGATGATAGTGTTCAGAATAATAATATGCATAAACATCAGTGAAGTAGTGTAGTATAGAGAACTTTAGAGTATAGAAGTTAAACTGGGAAATACCTGTTGCACCACCTGGCTATTCCTTTAGTCTGTCAAGGCAGACTCTTTCTAGGAACCATAGGTTTCCTTCAACCAGTGAACAGGGGGCAAAGTGTCAAACAAGAAACTTTAAGGTTGTAAACTAAATCAACCACTATGCACATTCAAACATGACTTAATCCACATACATCCTTTGTAATTGAATCTAGAGTACAACATGTCTCTAGGGGATTCTGAAGAATAAAGGTTTAGTAGAAAGTTTTTTGAGTTATGAGGGGTCAAAGGGAGGTCTTTTCTTTTACACTTGCTGTCGTCTGCTTCTGTATATACACTGGCAAAGTCACAACACTGTGTTCTGATAAATGTCAGTGACCGTGTAATGCAATATTCTATTTCAGTTGAGACTCATTGTTCTCAAGGATATTATGACAACTGTAACGGCCTTTTCTTTATCAGACACAAAGAGCTGTGCACGTTGCTGGGTGTTTCCTTTATCTTACAAACTGTCTTGTTAGAGAAGAGATTGTGTGTCTAGTCTTCTTATATATTTGAATCTCTGCCATACAGGTGCGACTACAGACACAACCTAAAGCCTCCTGCTCCCAGTATGTTCTCTACACAGGAACATATGACTGCTTCCGAAAGACTGTATCCAAAGAGGTATACATAAATACATGTCATATCGATAAATGTATATACTATATATACTTGTATATGATACTATGTAATTTGTGTCTAGGGTGTCCTTGGCTTATACAAAGGTATGGGTGCTCCCCTGGCAGGTGTGGCTCCCATGATGGCCATCAGTTTCTTTGGCTTTGGTCTGGGGAAGCAGCTCCAGCAGACAGACCCTAGCCAGACCCTGACGTTAGTAATCATTTGAACATATTCTGAAACAGTGTTGATCTCTGTGTGTAAACAAATGCTTTGTATTGTGTGCTCTTAAATGTTACTTTTTTACAGTTTGTACTCTTTACATAAATTACATATAACATGTAATTTACATGTTGTATAACATAATGTGTTGGCCACCCCTCTGCTATCATTTATTGTATATTTAAAGAAACATCGCTTGCCTCATATTATCTATCTACCAATACAATGCTAGATAACACTTTTCTGACCTTCTGCACTTCCCGTCCGTAAAATGTGGTTGTAATAAACACGTGGTTAGGACCTCTGATACCCCTGTCACAGTGATCTCTCAGTAGCTCATGTGACTTGATACCCATATTCCAATCAAACATATCCCCAGCACAGCCCCATGTACATTTGTTAATCTTCATTTGCAAAAGAAATAATGCACACTCCCACATTAAAACATTAACTTTTAAATGTTGTCTCATCTCCTTCAATAGTACAAAGTGGCCTTACGGGAAAGTATCTGGACCTATTTTTACTGGTTCCATCTTAAATCCTTTTAGTTAACAATGACTTAGATGAGTCAGAATCTTTATATATCTTTCAATATACGTTATATGTTCGTATTACTGACTATTCTGATCTTCTGCACCATAGGTACACTCAAATATTCCTGTCGGGATGTCTGGCTGGAATATTTACTACAGTGATAGTGGCTCCAGGAGAAAGGGTTAAATGTTTACTCCAGGTACGTTTTTGATTGTAGGTAAGGTTGTTTATGCATATTTTAGAAGTTTCTGATTGTTAACTGAATATAGCTTGATGCAATAACAAAATGTTGCAGGTGCAGGCCAGCAGTGGAGGGGCAAGGTATTCAGGTCCATTGGACTGTGCTCTAAGGCTTTATAAGGAGCAAGGGATCCGCAGCGTCTATAAAGGGACAGTACTTACTCTTATCAGAGGTATTATTGACTGAGTGCCTGAGTGTTCTTGAACATAGTATATATGAATATAATATCATATATTAATTTACTCTTTCAACTCTTTGTTTCTCTTATAGATGTGCCTTCTAACGGTCTGTACTTTCTAACATATGAATACCTCAAAAACCTCCTGACTCCAGAGGGGCAAAGGTCAGGCACAATAACAAGTCTAAAGCTAACAAGGAACATATTGTCCTTGTAAACATTTGATGTGTTTGTGTTTTAGAGTTTCGCAGCTTAGTACACCAAAGATTTTACTTGCCGGTGGAGTTGCTGGGATCTTGAATTGGACAATTGCACTACCTCCAGATGTCCTCAAGTCTAACTTCCAGACAGGTCAGATGAGTGCTCAGTGGCCATAAACGTCTCCATAGAATCTGAAATTAATTGTATAATAAAAATAAAAATAAACAACAATGGTCTAGCTATAACACATAAAAAACACAGAACAGTGGTAGTGTTACAGCATATACAGCTGCTTTTTTAAAAACATATATAGAATGTAATATACAGAGGTCCTTATGTAATTTGGTGTGGATGTGTGCAGCTGCTGATGGAAAGTACAGAGGTCTGGTTGATGTCCTGAGAACACTTTTGAAGGAGGAAGGGCCTAAAGCACTCTATAAAGGATTTAATGCTGTCTTTCTACGAGCCTTTCCTGCTAATGCTGTAATGAGTTGCTTTTACATCAACATATCAAATACCACAAACTATATGCCAATTGTCTGTCATTTAATTATATTCTGTCTCTTGCTTTTAGGCCTGTTTCTTGGGATTTGAACTGGCATTGAAGGGTTTGAACATGGTTGCACCTAGTTGGTGACATATATACGTATTCACATATAAGTTCACATCTGGCCATATATCAGTGTTTTGGAATTAGTGTTCATATTTGCACAAGCAAATTTTTTTTAACTTTTCCAGAATTTTTGATATGTATATTTTTTTTACTTTTTATATATATATATTCAGATATTTTTTAAAAGTTTTATTTAACTTTTAAGAGTTTATGAAATACAATTAATATATCAAAATAAAATTAATGTGAAAAAGTAACAATTTTCTGTATTAGTAATACATTTGCTTATTAAACAGTGTGAATACTAAATCTTTTGGTGTCATGGTAATGTTTGTGTCAAATAAATAAAAGGAATAAATCCAGAGTTTTAGAAATAGAGCTTAAAAACTACAGCAACCACAATTCATTGCGTTTCCTGTTCCGGAACTACTGACTAACAAAAGGAGATAAGTCAGGTAAATATCACTGTTTTTGTTATGTTTATATATTATTCATATATATTTAAATCACACATGGTCTAAAACAGTTGTGGTCTACTTTTTGTTTTCCCAAGAGCACGGTCTGGCCATTCGTAGCTCAGTTTCAACTTGCTAGATAGTAACTCATTACAGAGACATGAATGGAAATATAAGCAAAAAACTCTTGAAAGTTGCATCCATGTCTATGCCGTGTATCTTCCTCCAAACGCGGTTAACAATCTGAAATTGATTTTGTCGATACAGTTTGTCTTCAAGCTTAATGAATCATTAGCCAAACCTTGGCTACTAAGTTAGCTAAACCCTTTGCAGAAGCAAAGCGACCAGCTAGTTCCACTGTACTGACCCGTTTGACCTCTGAACTATATATATGTGTTACTAAATGTGTTTTTAGTTTATGATTTAATTTCTTTGTATTAAACAGGTGAAGATGTACCTGAAAATTAATGAACGTTTTAGAGAAAGAATAATCCTGCTCTAAAGGTTAGGAGTTTAGGTCATGTAAAATCATCCAGTTCCTAAAATTCCCTTCTTCTAAATCTCTAAATTATGATGCTCTCTCCTTGTGTTCTCATTATTTTTAAACTTTTGCCATTTTCATAGAGTTGGCAGGTGCGTGTATGTAGTGCCTGTGAAGTGTTGTAATGCCCCTGGAGGTTAAATGGCCGTTCCCACAATGCCCTGCTTTGGCATGGAGAATCTCTGGTACACTGGTCATGGGCATGGTGGGATCCTACTCTTACTTATGGACCAGTAAGTTGGAGCACTGTGCATTAACAATGACTTGCACACACAGTTTATTTGAATTTTCTTCTAAAAATTCTGCTTAAATGTCTTCATCAGAGTACATGAACCACTTGACCGTCCACAACCATGAAGTGTTAATGAACTTAGTTGATCATAGGTCCTCTGACACACCGCTCATCACTCTGTCCAATCACCAATCCTGTATGGACGATCCACATATTTGGGGTAAAGACTAATCTCTTGTCTGAATCTTTTTATGTTATACAAAAGAACCAGTGAAATATTTTGTGTGCGTTTTCTACAGGTGTCTTGAAGCTAAGACAACTATGGCATTTCAACAAGATGCGCTGGTGGGTTAGTTAGTTCTCATTTAGCCTTTTTTTAAATTTTTTTATTTTATTATTTATCTTTTTTGCTTTTGATTATTATTCCTGGCAGGACTCCAGCAGCATCTGACATCTGCTTTACAAAAGAGCTGCACTCCAAATTTTTTAGCCGTGGCAAATGTGTTCCAGTTTGTAGAGGTACGATGTTGGCAATAACTTCCTGGGTGGCTTTACAACTAGAAAGTGTCAGTGGAAATGATTCTTACCTTACTTTTCTTCATTGTTGAACGACATCACTGAATTGAAACATTGTGCTGCATCTTAGGTGACGGTGTTTATCAGAAAGGAATGGATTTTATTTTAGAGAAGTTAAATCGAGGAGACTGGGTACATATTTTTCCAGAAGGTATGCACACATCACTGACACATTTAGTGATTTAAAGAATTTTTTTACTAAGGGGCGCTTCGGTGGTTTACCTAGATTAAATTCCACATACGTGAGCGACCCAGTTTTGATTCTTGCTCAGGTCCATTTGATCAATGTCGTTTCTCTCTCTATCTCTATCTCTATCTCTCTCTCTCTCGCTTCCTGTTTATCTGCACTGTCTGTATTAAATAAAGACAAAAAAAAAAACTTAATACTAAGTAACTCCACTTTTAACAGGGAAAATCAACATGACTGAAGATATTATACGGTTAAAATGGGGTAAGCAATGAATGCTTCTTGCAATAAACTCAAAATAGTCCCTGTGGTTCTAATCCTGATTTTTAGCATGTTTAATTTGTCTTTGTTTTCTAGGTATAGGTCGACTTATAGCAGAGTGCTCACTGAACCCTATCATACTACCTCTCTGGCACTTGGGTGAGTAATGCCATTATGTTGTATAATCGTGTCACAATATTAGTTAAATTATTATATATTAATATTTTTTATTGTTTTTAGGTTTGAGTGATGTTCTACCAAATGTACAGCCCTACATTCCTCGGGCTGGAAAGGTAGGAACCTAACATATTGTACTGATAACTTTATGACAAAGTAGGCTTTAAAGTCTACTGAAACATTCAACTCTTAACTGTGAGTTTATAGAAGACATGGTTATATTTGTGTAGACACACTTAAGCTGTCTCCTCTGCTTTGCTTTCAGCGAATCACTGTACTTGTAGGAAAACCATTCAGTGTCAAAGATCTTGTGGAATCCCTGCGAGCTGAAAACAAGACCCAGGTGAAGCAATATAGAATCTCATTTAATATACTTAATTTTGTCCCCATAATATGTCATGTAATGTTACTTCTTTTTAAATTTATTTTTAGTTAGAAATGAGGAAGACGTTGACTGATTTTATCCAGGTGGAGTTTTGGAATTTAAAACCCCAAGCTGAAGCCCTTCATGAGCAGATTCAAACCAGTTCCTGAGTCACCCAATCCCTCCTTTGGCTTGATACATTTGCCACAGCCTATAGTCAAAAGTGGCCACTCTTCCAGGGGACTGTCCTGAACACAAAGAACTGTCAGAAACAGCTGTCTTTTTACATTTTACCACTTAAGGAAAAAAGAATGAAAAACATTTTCTAAGTGGTATGAGGGCTCATGATTATGATGTCTTATGATCATGATATCTGGGAAAAAAATAAACAAAATGAAGTGTATTGCCTTTTTTTAAATATATTTTTTTCTATAGTTCATCTAATGCACAACTTAACTGTTGGCATCAATAATTAAGTGTCTGGAACACTAGCAAACTTAAATATAGTTATCAAATAAATAAGAACATTAATTAATGGAAGAGTGGATGATTGGTTAAATTAATATTGATATAAATCCTTGTTGGTTGTGTCACGATCCAAAAAAGTGACTGTTGTTTGCATGTCTGATCTACTGAGCTCCAATAATATAAATGCATAATTTACTGCACCCAAGAAGCTGAGTACATTAAAAACTCATTGTCTGAAGTACATCACAACTTTTACTCATGTATATTGCCTGAAGGAAGCATGCAATGCAAATGGTAATTGCATTTATGATTGTTAAGTAGAATGTGAAGAATTGAAAATATACTTTGGGATAAAGCATGTTTTACTTATATTTATACACATATTTAAAGTTCAGAGAATTGATTGCTATATTGTTTATGTCACCATGTGCCCCAATTGTTAAAAAAAAAAAAAAATTGTTGACGTTCAAATAACTCCTTGGCACTGTCGATGATTTTTTTCCTAGTGTTTGTATTGATCTTTTCAACTTTTGATGATTTTCCTTCCCAATCAGTGGCTTTTCTAAGAAAATAAGGCAACACTGATTTCAAAAATTGTTGCCTTAATGTCACTACCAGTATTTCTTATCTCAATGCCAATAAAGTATTTGATTTGATGAAAAGAATGTTTTAAACTGCCATTTTTGCTTTGGATTGACCCAAACTACCATTTTATTTCAGATATTTCTATTTTGCTAAAGGCATTTATTCATATAAATGGCAAAATGTTTTAATAATTTAATCAAACGGCCAATATAGATGTACAGTGTTTAATTTGTTCCAGCTGAATTTGTGAGACGTAAAGAAGGTAGAAGCGTCTTTTCATCTGGCCGCTGTCACATGACCTCAGTCGACGTCACCTGCTGGCATTTATCAAAGATGGCGACCGTAAAGATCCTGCATCTTCACCGCATCCATCAATGTTTGGCCCTTTTTCTAATTTTGACGAATGTAATATATACAGGAAATTGCGATGAACAGGTGCCATTGATACTCTGGACAAGCGAAGGGTGGGTGTTGTTTTTTTTATGAATTTTTTATCGTCATTATCAGATATTTAGCCTAACTACTGTGTTGCGGTTAACGGATTTCTGTTAAACTAAACCCGCACAAAACAGGAAAGGGCCTTACTTGACGTCTAAACTGTGACTTATAAATAGATTGAGATTAGTAAATGACCAGTGTATATGTGGCATCACTGTGTTCTTTTTGTAAATGTGTCGAATGTCAGGTGCCATATCATGTAACGCTGGCTAGATTACACCAGAAGCTTTAAACCCACCAGGTTAATTCACTTAAGTTAAATTCAACAAACTGCGCCATAATACGTTTATTTTGTAATATAAAGAATATTTTTTCAATTTTTATTTAAACGTTAATTTCCAATTATGGGAGTACACCTGTTATTGCCATTCTTTTATGATATAAAACAGTATTATTCTATTTTCATCTCAATCAGGATATCTATGCCCAGTCAGTCACCTCCTACAGCGGGTCACATTGTTGAGCACCAGCAACTGGCTTCTTACCTGGAGAAGGCTCTCAATGTAGGCCCAAAGAATGTGGTGCTGTTCCTACAGGACAAGGTATCCAAACTAACACATGGCAGCATGACTCAATAAGAGCCGTGTATTTACATTTATTTCACTAATGTCTCTCCAGATGAGCATTGAAGACTTTACCATGTATGGTGGTGCATTTGGAAATAAGCAGGATAGTGCTTTTCCAAATCTCGAGGTAAGACTCGAATATAGAAATGTAATATGGCATATTAAGTGAATGTTAAGACAATAATTTTGCTTTGAATAATATTGTTAGAAATGTATAGACTTTTATGTAATTTTATGTAATATCCCACATATTTTATGTCGCAGGGTGCTCTGAGATTATCAGGATTCCCATTAGTCTTGCCTGCTGTGTCTTGGCCTGCCTCTAATGCAGTGATTGGCCAGCTGCAGGACCATTTAGAAACTTCCCCTCTTTACATGGACCCTGAGACTCTGAGTCAGCTGAGACTCAATGCCTCTTCACCTGCACTATTGGTCTTTAGGCTTCCTTATGGAACTGGGTATGTATGTTACAGCAGTAATAATGTTGACGTTAATAATGTACCAAAATAATAGTTTAAAAAAGCTGATTAATTTATTTTTTTATACTGAAGATGCACAAAAAATCTCTAGAGCTTCACAACTGCCATGTTATGCTGTCTTTTCAGGGCTGATCTTCTGTCTGCAAAAGAGATTCTCAGTGAAAATGGTGAGTTGGCCGTTCTAAAAGAAAGGATGTTTCTGTATTTACATTTCTATATGTGCCAGTAAACCAGTCATACATTAAAATAAAATACAAAACATCATATTTTTAGAAGTTAATGATTTGGTCTGGGGTATTTTTTTCAGATGAAGTGATAGGCCAAGTGATAAGCATTATGAAGACCCAGGCTGTTCCATACACTGCCATTTACACAGCCCTGCGACCCTCAAGGGTAACTGTTTGTGTCTTAATTTAAGGCGGTTTTAAACTTTCCCTTCATTTGTATTTTCTCTTAGATTTTACCTCATTTTTTGTGTTTTTCTTGTCTTGTCTCCAGGAGGCAGCATCTCTCTCTTTGGAGACGGGTCTGGGAGGAGGGCGCTCTCTGCTGCAGGCCAGAGACAGATACAGAAAGAAGGAAAGCGACAGAGAGAGGCAGCGCAAAATTAAAGAGAAGGTTGGAGTCCATGCACCTGTGGAGTTTAAGGTAGCAGGACTTTGTCTGTTTTATTTTTATTTTTTTTTAATTCAACATATGTTGTGTTAACATAAACAATCACTTGTTTCTTCTACACTTGTCCACAGGAGGGGGAAGACACCTGTATACTGATGTGGGCAACGGGTCTGTCAGTGAGCATACTGCGGCGCGGACGCTGGGAAGACCATGACCTCACTGCATCAACCTTTGGTGAAGGCGTCAGCCCAAAGCTTCATGGCTCATCCTGCGATAAAACCAAAGCAAGGTAGATTATGAATATTAAAAAGTTGGAGTTTTTTTTTTTTTTTTTTTTACCGTTATTTTTTGGGAAAAATAAAATTGAATAGCTGGACAGGAAATGATGGAGAGAAATGGTAACAAAGCTGGAATTCAAACAGTTTATAGAATTAATAATAGGAGAAATTCAATATTGACATTAGATGTCAGTGCAACTTCAAACTTTATGCAATGCATCTGCTTAACATTTTTAGTATACTAAAACCATTCCCAAAATAAAAAGTTTTTTTAATTATTTTTTTTTTTTTTAATTCAGGTTGGTTCTCAATTATGAGAATGTCCTTGGCCATCGCAGCTTCAAACTGTTGTAAGCCTTCCTGGCACTTTTATTCATACATTACACATTAATATGTTTTATTTCTCTGGCTAAACTGATTTATATACATGTGTGTTTTTTAGCTTTAATATGAGCCAACGCCACTACAAGGTGTCTGCACGCCGCTGGTTTACGCTTGATGTTGTTGAGCTGGAGTATGATAGGAACAAAGCCACATTCAATGGCAGCCGAAACATCTATGCACCTGCTGAGTATTCTTACCGCTGTGAGTCAGTCACTAACTTCCGCTGGCCATTGCTTATTCCTCGATCATCCAAAGATGAAGCAAATCAGTGGAAGGTCTCCTTCCAAGATTTCCAGGTGAGATTTTAAACCTAACGAGCTACATACAAGCCACACATCTTTAAAGAGAGGACTTTATAGCAGTTGTTTGGTAGTACGGCTTTTCGAAAGTAACCTTTTTTAAATAGTTTTTCTCTTTGATTTTTGTAGATTCAAGGCTTTAATGTGAAAGGAGGTGAGTTCTCCTATGCCAGTGACTGTGCAGGCTTCTTCTCTCCTGGTATCTGGATGGGCTTGATGACCAGTCTCCTCATGGTCTTAGTGCTCACTTATGGCCTGCACATGATCATGCAACTCCGTACGATGGATCGGTTTGATGACCCCAAGGGTCCTGCAATCTCTGTGCCCCAGACAGAGTAAAACTCTTACTTCTCATGCAGTCTCTCTTCTCTTAGATTAACCATTATTGTAATGCTTCCACATCCACCTCCCCTAACTCTCTCCATCAGTGCACCCATCATTCACTTGTATACAGGAACATTTACAATATACAACATACTTAGAATGAGGGTTAATGACTTACATGTTATGTTAGCTTTACATTCCTGTTCGTACTGTAAAAAGATCATAAGTTCACTTAACATTTCACACATGAAGGGGATCAAAATGTAAATATGAAGAACAAAATAAGAAGAAATGCTATTTATTGGTGAATTAAATGTGTGTGTTTATGTTTACAGTTGTATTGTGTCTGTGAATATAGAAGAAATATGGCTGTATAAAAGACCAATCATATCGTTTGGTTTATCAGTGTTTTCAATTAAAGAAATAATTAGAAAAATGGAGCTAATGCTAAAGTGAAAATCCAGTTTATTTATACAAACTTAACTAGATTCTACTCAAATAGAAAGATCATGTTTTGTTTTTTGTTATTTATTACACAAGCACTGAAACATATAAAATTAAGTTTTTATTTATTTTGTGAAACATGTCTAATAAATATTGATCATGTGAGGTCCTGAATGTGGTTCAGTGTTCTGCTGCTGTGAATCCAATAAAACAAGTGTGATGTAAACTTTGGCTTTACTTGGTTGTGGCCTAAACATGGAGTAGGGTGTGTTTTCAAAAGAGACATACTGACATCAGATATTTTCTGCTTATCAGTTTTATTTAAAAGTCAGAAAACAGAACTGAAGTAATAAAAAGCCAATTAGGAGTTTCTATATTGATTCTAAAGACAGAATCACTCACAACTAATACCTTCCTTAACAAGTAAGAGCACCAAAGAAACAGATCATAAGCTATCAGAATCACAGAAGGTGATCAGCTTCCACTTGAATTGGCGTGTAGCATTCACTGCCTTGCAGTGTTTGGATCACTCAAATGGATCTGCAGAAATAAATGTTTAAGTGTAAACCTTGATGCAGTAGTTTATTACAGTGTAGTAAAGAATTTTATTTTTAGAGTATTTATTTAAATCAATAAAGCCAATATTCTGTAGCACATATAAAAACATATGTCATAACAATGACTCGTTATTGAGACACTTACATTTGCAACCGTAGTTCACCTCGAGGTATTTGTAAGTCCCAACACAGGGATCCCCAAACACCGAGTTGCTGACCTTTACAGAGCAGCTGCTTTTCCCATTACAGCTGTGTAGAGTAGTTTAAGACAACACCAATTTTAGTACAACATACATTTGAAACAGAGACGCTATATTATTTATGATTTTCATTGCCTTACAGTTCAGCCACTTGAGTTGCAGGGCTTGTACAGGCCACATTTTGGACCTGAGCTGCAGGTCGTTCTAAAGAGCATGTGGTCTGGTCACGTCGGCCATAATTCGTTCTATAGATGTGAATCACCTGCTTCCTGTCTGTAGGCAGAGGAAAGATAATGTAGTGAGGCATTACAAACTAATGTGGACACATCATGAGCCAATATTGATATAAACCTACCACACTGGAGGTAGGCCACAGAGTCTGAACATGTTACACTGTTGACTGTAACAGGAACACAGATCAGATTAAAGAATTCATAAAGCCTTATGGGTTCTGTATGTTTGATACAAAATTGCACTGACTGGATGGGACGCAGGTGTAAGTGGTCTCCAGATATTTGTAGGTGCCAAAGCAGGGATCAGAAAAGTGGAAAGCATTTACAGTCACTTCACATACACTCTTTCCATCACACCTGCAGAAGGTACAAGGAAGAATAACTAAAAGCATAAAAATATTTCTTGTAGCGCATTTCATCATTTGAAGCTTTAGACCTAGATTTCCTCACGTTTTACTGGGAACTTCAAAATGAGGAATCTCACATATTAATTAAGATATACCTTTTCTTGAGGAGGTCCAGAGAGCCAGTTTGAGAGCATCTGATGTTGGAAAGCTGGTCCTGAGGCCTGCCTTCGCTACACGTCTTCCTGTTCTGACGTCCATACATAGCTGTTTGCACAACAATGACTCCAGAAGCTGTGTAAAGACAGCATCAAAAACAGCTCAACCACCATATCATTTGTTTACTGTTTTTTTATTGAACAGAAGACCTTTATAAACACTGTCCTACCACAGCTGAGACGCTGAACATTGTTGTTATCACAGGTGGAAACTTTGTTTGTGGAAAATGAAGTTTGTAAAAGTTCTGAAGAAGATGGTTGTGTGGCAGAAAAGCCTTAAAACAGAAAAGAAAAGATTTTTAATTATTACTTTTTTTTAAGTATCTGCAGGCATCACATACTGATCTGTTCCAACTAGTATTTTAATATATCTTATAAATAAAGATCCTTGTATTTGTCACATGACTCATTATGAAGATTGGGGTTAAAATAAAGTAATATTTTATTGTAAATGAGTAGGCTTGTCCAAATTAGTTTAAAAAAAAAAGTAAAGACGGGCTCTTTTACTATTATACAGACAATATTGTCTTAATTGAAGGTAATAAATTTAATTCATGATCGTTGAGGTAGGCCACTATAGCCAAGAGTTCAGCATTGAACCAAACCAAATAAATTAGTAATTATTCACTAGCTATTTTTATTCAATCAGCTGATAGATTGTAACTATAGCTTCGCTGTTTTTACATTAAAATGATAAAAATTTGTTTAGCAAACAGCAACTTTTTGTCAAACCTCACTTATCATATTCGTGAGCAAAGACTTCCCCCCAATTTACAACAAAAGCGTTTCACGAGCGTCGCGTATTCCTCACGCCTGCTTTAATAGCAGTAAATTCCCACCTGCTATAATAATAATAATAACAACAACCTTTATATAGCGCTTTTCCACCTACTGTAGTAGTCACTCAAAGCGCGTTTCATACATTAAACTATTACCAGTGTTACAGAACTTCACTGGAGGCAACGTAGGTTAAGTGTCTTGCCCAATGACAGTAAGCTGGGGAGAGCAGGATGTTATGATGCTTTGGGATGTTTAGAGCGGGGATCAATCCCCCCACCCGCCGGTCGAAGGACGCCCTCTCTACCTACTGAGCTATAGTGCCGCCCTGCTGCTGCAACAGCTCTGTGTATGGATCTCTCTCCCTTTTTCCGACTTCATCCATATGTTTGTGATATTCTAGCTTCTTCAAATTTCTAAGCAACATTATCTTCTCTCATATTGTTATCGTTTAGTTGAAAGAAAAAGTTATGGTATATTTATGGTAGTGTTTGCTACAATTGAAATCGCTCGGTGATTTGACAACACAAACTAACAAACTACAGTATGTTTTATTTTGATAGCTTAGCGGAAGTTCATTTTGAAACTTGGTGCCTACTTCCTGTGGTTTTCCGGTGTAGCTCGCAAATGACGCGGGGCCGCTCGAGAAATAGAAGTCCAACCTATCGATAGCGTTTCGTTGGCGGCAATTCACACTGACGTAACCGGTGTGAATTGTCAGGCTAATCATATTAGTGAGTAAAGAACGTTTGCTTAATGGGGTTCCGTGGTAACGCTCACCCCCAGGGGCTATGCAACTCCAATAAAGTGTCTTCATTTGAGCGACACAGCGAACGCCGGGCGTAAATCTCCACACTGATGCTGATTTGTCTCGCTCAGATTTGTCAACACCTGCACCACAGACAGACCTACACAGGGAAGACCGATTCAGATTTTTTGTCTAGGCTATCGGGACTATTTTACGGTCCGAGTATCAGCTTGGTGCATCCTGCTCATCATCTTAAATGACTTACCTGCTCTGATCAGCAGGAGAATTGCAGCAAACCCTGAAAACAGAGTTTAAAACACATTAATCCCTTTCCAATAATGTGTATGAAAAGAGTTACTGCAGCAGTAATAAAGGGTACTCACACATTGTGGAGAGGACTTGGAGGCAGATCATTCTTACAGATTATCCAGCTGCAGATGAACTGACAGCATTCACAGAGTCACTTTATATAGTGTTGTGCATAAGGTTATGGCCCAGCCCGTAAGCAAACTAAGCGACTGCTTAGGGCCCGGTGGCCTGTAGGGGGCCCCCTAACAGAGCCAGCGTTTGTTGAATTCGAAGCCGCTCCTGCCGTTAGCTTCACTTTTCTCTGTGAGTGAGATAACTACTGTAGATTTGCTTCTGTAAACTTTTCACTTAAAACTTTACTTCCATTACACAGTTTATGTTGTTAGACAATTCTTCATTTGCCCCTCACCCTGCTCTGTAAGTGTGTGGTTAAATGTTAAGCATGTTTACTTGTTTTAGACAAAAAAACAATCTATGACAAAGGATCTATGACTGCATCATTATAACCAAATCATGAACAACATCACAGGCAGAGCATTCCCAAAAATTATAATGGATGCCAAAAGACATATTGAGCACAGAGGGATAATAAAACCAACAAAGCTACAGTAAAGTCCCGTGGGAAATGTTCAAAATGTAATGTTCTAAAAAAGGGAAACACACCTTATTGTTTCAAGGTGTCAGTCCAGTATGTTTCATGTTGTAATAGTTTCTTAAATCTACCCCCCTTTATGGGATCCCTCTGATCATAACTTTAAACTATTTTATGTTTGTTTGTCCCATAGTTTGGAAGTTTTTTTTGCCATTGGGTAGTCCAAGTTTTCAGTATTTTATATTTATGTTCTAAAGGAACCTTTCTTTAAGTTTTCTCTTAGTGCGACCTATATAAAAGGAACCACATTCACAATTTATTCTGTGTATAACAAATATTGAGTTGCAATTGGCAAAGGTGCGGCAGTGATAGGTCTTTTCTTGTTTTGCATCCATAAAGGTGGTAAATCTGTTTACCTATGAACAGTGTTTGCATGAACCACATCTGAATGTGTCTTTTAAAGAAGGTAGTAAGTTTTTGGGGGGGCAGGTAGCTTCTTAACAATTTGTCTCTGAGAGTCAGAGGACGTTTAAAAGAGAAGGAATGTGGCTCTGAAAACAGAGGGCCCAGGGAAGAATCACAAGACAAAATACTCATACTCTTTTTAATTTATACACCATGCAACTATATTGCAGAATTGATAAAGTCTCTTAGAATTGGAGCCAAAATGTCTTCAAGTTGAAAACTGAGTCCAGATGCTTTAGCTTTAACCTTTTCTTCAAGATGACTTGGATGACTCAGAACCTTTACAGACATTTAATGGGGCAAAAACTTTTGTTGTGAAGTTGTGGGGTAGAGTGTCATCTCTTGTTAAGGAGGCTCTTTCTATCTTGGCCTCTTGTACTGGACAAAGCTATATTGTGTGTCTTTTTATTGTTGCCCCTCTGAGTAAATCTATTGTACATTGTATTGTCCTGTGTCCGAGTTGCAAATCCTCCTTAGTTTAAGCATCATCTCAAGAACAATTTCTTACTTAGTGAATGAAGAATTAAACAAACATGCACCACTGGATCCACTTAACAACTGTCATGCATGGAATTAAGTACAAGTAACCCAAACCCAAAAAGGGGCCAGTGCACAAGAGGAGCTCTCCCCAACTGATACATTTTCGACTATTCCAACATCAGATTCTGAACTGTCTTAAGGCCGAGAATACCTTCAGACCCCTCACACTGAAACAAATGTGGAAATATTATTATTGTGGTAAGCTACATCTGTAGCCACTGGGGCAGACAGACAGCCAGAGATGTGGCAGCCATTCCACACCCAGGGACACTCCAACCATCAGCAAATACATTCACTAAAATTCTTACACATCCAGTGCGCAGACACTGGAGGCAAGGAGGGTTAAGTGTCTTTCCCAAGGACACAACGACAGTATGAACTGTGGGGAGAACGGGAATCGAACCGAAGGACGACCGCTCTACCATTGAGCCACTGCGCCCCAGTATTAGATGTGATCAGCAGCCAGGGCAATGGGCTAGATGGTATTATCCCATGTGCACAAGTAGGACTGGGTAAGACTTCCCTGTAGTTCTTTGACTTTGGACAAAATATAAGAGGAATGAGGGTGACGGTGGAGACATGTAACACTGAATGGGACAAACTTTCTGGATTGTTCAATCAGAATGAGAAGACACTTGGTAAAACTAAGAATAAAACTGCATGCCTTTTCTATTTGAAAAAAAGAAAGGCATACAAACAAAAGAGATTTTTTGAAGAGGGCCTGACCAAGGGACTGCGTAAAGTATTTGTTGATCAACTTGCTGTTAGATAATGTACAAATGGCAAGTATGCTTGAAATATTATGTTGTATCAAAACTTGTTTGACTGGTTCAGGGTTGAAAGGGATATATATATATATATATATATATATATATATATATATATATATATATATACTATAATAAGTGTAATGTTTTTTTGCACCTGCGCCAAAGAGTTAGGGGCAGAGTGTAATAGTCATTTTCTCAGCCTATGTTAACGTCAATATACCTGTTCAACTTTGGTTATTTAAGAGCCGAAGGCAGCGACCTCAGTGCTGCAAGGTGAAGGTGTTCAGGTTTTGATTGTGAAATTTGTTTGTAAGAAAGTGGCAATGTATCTAATTAGCCTGCGCCATTTGCATTCATTTGAACCTAACATGTTAATTTGGGTGATTAAAAATTTGAAAAGGTGTGAAAGGAGTGATAAAAGTCTGCCTTAAGTTCAATGTTAGTTTTTTGGGCAAATCCTAAATGCTCTTACAAAACTAATTGGGAACATTTTCATTCAAATCTTTGAAAATCTTTGTATTCTGATTTTACAATGGTAGAGCAGTTGTCCTATAACCGGAAGGTTGGTGGTTTGATTCCCACTCTCCCCACAATTCATACTGTCACTGTGTCCTTTGGCAAGACACTTAACCCACTTTGGCTCAAGTTGAGTTCCAGCTCTAACACTGGTGAATGGTAGCTTTATGTGAGTCACTTTGGATAAAAGCATCTGCTAAATTACTAAATGTAAGTGAACAGTAACAGTATAGTTATTGGCAACAGCTAATGCTAAAGAAAGGCTCAGTGCATTTTTACTTGTGCCTGTTGTTTTCAGAGGAATGACAATAGGCAATATTTTGTTTAACAAATAGGTTTTGGCTTGAGTTGATGGTTTTGCATTTAAAATGTTCTCACACATTTATGAAGGAGTGTTAAAGGCATAACATGCAGAATATAGGTTCATATTGTAGATGTGGAATAACTGATACTTTACTTTAAAAAAGTATTTTTTAAAAAGTAAAATATTTAAACACATCTCTTTATTACATTTACATTTATTCATTTAGCTGACGCTTTTATCCAAAGCGACTTACATAGTTCTACAGTAATTACCAGTGTTACAGACACTGGAGGCAAGGTGGGATAAGTGTCTTGCCCAAGGACACAACGACAGTATGAACTGTGGGGAAAGTGGGAATCAAACCGCCTACCTTCCGGTTGAAAGACGACTGCTCTACCCACTGAGCTAAGTTAGCTAAGTGAGGAAAGTAACCTAAGCGGAATTTGATATATGGATATATCGGATTGGCTGGACTATGCACATGTTGTTCCCAAAGTCCCCCAAAAAGCCCATCATAGTCCCTGGCTGTCCGTTTTATGTGCTGGTAGAGTTGATTCTGAAACAGGAAATGTTATTGTTAAGGGTCTATTGCGTGAGATTGACAATTAAAGCAGTAGGTGGGGTCAATGTGTCCTGTGTCTTTTGTAGAAAATGCTCAAGGGTCTCCATACCTTCCTTCTGGTCAATGTTAGTATTGAGAGACTCCACATCTATTGTAACTAATAATCTTGGGGAGAAGGAAAAAAGTGTCTCATTTAGTTCCCTCATTTTATACCACACACCAAACTGGCCACAGCCAAAGATACAATTCCCAAACTCTGGTGATGAGCCTATGGCCTTGCTCCACTTTTTCTCACAGCATTGCAGGACATAGCCTGACACCGCTGCACACTCAATCAGCTATTCTATTTAGCTAATTAGGCATTCAGTAGTGACTAATTTTATAATCACACACTGGTAAACAGAAAGAGACTTGCTCTACAAAGTCAAGGTGATGCACCTTGCCCCTCTTTCTTTCGCAGCCCACACAGCCTGACAAAGAGTCTGTGGCTTTTATTCACTATTTCAATGAAACAAATAGGCATTCTGTGGTGTATTGCTTAACCCAAAACTGGCAACAATAAACAGAGACACTTGCCTTTGTGTGCTTTTATGCACGAAGGAGTGATCATCACATGCCACAAATTAACAAAACATTTGTTTGAAAAACAAAAAAGGCATTTAGCACTTTTTGCTCACTGTGTAATTTCAATAGTTCACAGTTATTCACTCTCTGTGGGGGAATACCTGAAATATAGCAGGATGAATGGCTGTATCACATCTACAAGAGCTTAAATAATAACATGAACATGCTTCTATGATGACATGTGACGAAGTGAGCCAATAGCCCCTACTCGTCCCTTATACTTATTGCACACATCATACATTTAACTTTCCACATACTATACAATCTCATTGGGCTACTGGTAAACTGCACTCACATATCCCGGGTCTTGTTTGTGTTAGCCTTAATAGTTCATTAATTTAACTCAGTTAAGCAATTCATTCTTTATGGTTAATTAAAATGCACACACATAAGTTTATCAGTTAAACATGAGTTTTTTTTAGCTTGAACTGATTCATGTGGGGCCTGGAAATATAAAGAAAGGCCGGCCCAAACATTTCCTGGTTATACTTGGAACTGATGATGTCACTTATGACGTCATCAGAAGCTACTTTTTGGAGAGGCGGTTTCTTGAGGTAGATCTTATATGATTGGGTTTAACCTGCTATAAATTGGGTTTTTGTACAATGTCTGTATTTGTTTACTGTGTGTGCAGTGATTATAATGTTTAGGATGTTGGGTAGTTGAGTATATCTTTGTTTGAGGATTCCAGCAAAGTGGGATAAAAAGCAGGTGTGTGCCTCATTAGGGGTGATTCTGTTTGTGGAGAGAGAAGGGCAATGCTGCAGCTGCTGTATGTATAGAAGGTGGGGGCCACTGTAAAGAAAAGCCACCTTTTGGACTTGACTTTGATCTCCATCTAAGTATTGACAAACTTAATGTGTCTAAAAAAATTACCAAAAAATAATCTGATCTTTCATGTCTTTATTGGGAACAACCAGAAAACCTCATAGTGCTTGAAAAAGTATGTGAACCCTTGAGTTAATAACCTCAAAAAAGCTAATTGGAGGCAGATTTTAGCGCACCTGGAGTCTCGCTAAGATAATATGTTTGGAGGTGTGGACTACTGCTACTTTGATGAAGAAAGAAGAACACGTTTATGTGAGCCATGCCTTGCCAAAAAAAGCTTTCACATGAGCTACGATCAAGAATTGTTGCTTTATATGAAGATGGTAAGGGTTACAAAGTTACTTTTATTTAACAAGTCTTTGAGACTTGTAAAATTCACCAGTCCACAGTTGGGCAAACATTCTTCAAATGGAGACACTTTAAAACTGTTGCCACTCTACCAAGAAGTGGGGGTCCAGTCAAAATTACACCAAAATTTGCACCTCAAAGACTCATCAATGAGGTAAGAAGAAACAACCTCAAATGACAGCCAAAGATTTGAAGTCATCATTGGAACTAACATCTGTGTTCATGAGTGTACAATATGTAACACACTGAACAAGCAGGGTATCCATGGCAGGACACCACGAGGGAAGCCACTGCTTACTCAAAAGAACATGCTGCACGCCTAAATTTAGCAAAAGAGCACATTGACACTCCACAGCGGTATTGCAAAAAGGTTTTGTGGACTGATGTAACTAAAATTTTAATATTTTGAAAAAGAAAAAAATAATTCCTACATCTGGCGTAGAAAAGTCATGGCATAATATCATGAAAATATCATCCCAACTGTAAAGTATGGTGGAGGAAATATCATGATTTAGGCCTTCTTTGCTGCATCAGGGCCTGGACAGCTTGCAGTCATTGAGGGGAAGATGAAATGAGGATGTCTGTACGTCGGCTGAAACTGTGTAGAAGGTGTGTGATGCAACAAGACAACAACCCAAAACACCGGAGCAAGTCCACAACAGAATGGCTTCCTAAAAACAAAATCCACCTTTTGGAGTGGCCAAGTCAGAACCCAGACCTCAACCCAATTGAGATGCTATGGATTGACTTGAAGAGGGCCATACACATGAGATGTCCAAAGAAGTTGTGGATGAGGCTCTTTATTTTCTCAGATGGTAAAGCTGCCCTTTCTTCTTGGCAAAATGCCTCGAGTTCCTGTCAATTACTGGGGTATCTTGCATAAACTGCATGTTTAAGATCTCCCCAGAGTGGCTCACTGATGGTGAGGTCAGGAGACTGAGATGGCCAGTCCAGAACGTTCACTATTTGCTGCTGTAGCCAATGACAGATCTTAGCCTTGTTTTCTTTCTAACATGCTGCATTCATCTTTTGCTGTGCCTTTGCCACTTTTGGGGATGTGTGCCACATCCCCAAAACATCAGTGATCCACCTCCATGTTATGATTGAGGTCTAAAAGTTCAATCACTCCAAATTACTTTGTTCCAGAAGTTTTGAGGCTTGTCTCTGTGCTGTTTGGCGTATTGTAAGCATGTTTGCTTTGTGGCATTTGCGTAGTAATGACTTTCTCGACCATGCAGCCACAACAAGTGCCTCCTTATTGTTCATCTTGAAACAGCCAGTTCTGTATTTCAGCTGAAGTTTTTTGTGGGTTTTTCATTCCGAACAAGTTTTGTGGTTGTTGTGACTAATTTTTGGTTCTTGGTTTGGTTGTAAAGAATCCAACAATTTCTACCTCTACTGCTGATCGGCATTCTCAATTCCTTGGCTATCTTTTAATATCTCTTTCTTGTTTTATACAGTTGAATTACCTTTTCCTGCAGATCCTTTACTTTTGCTTTACCCATGATTTATAATCCAGAAATGTCCAGTTTATTACTGAATGAGCCCAAAAACTCACTGATTTTTTATACACACACACAATTATGGATGGTTACCTTTAGTAGCCATTCAAACCCATTTGTGTCAACCTGTGTGTTTAAAAAAGAGGAAACAGAATTGTTTGACAATAAATGACTTCACCCTACCACTAACAATGGATGAAAATAAATTTCTGTCTAATCATTCATATTCTCTATGGCCACAACCATAAATCTTACATTTAGAGAGGAGTCAACAAGGCCTATGATGAAAGGTACACCATCCCTACTGTGAAACATATAGGTGGATTTTCAGATGTTTTGGGGATGTGTGAGCTACAAAGGCACAGGAAAAGATTAATGCAGCATGTTATCAGAAAATACTGAGGAAAAGGAAGGAAAAGTTGCACTCATCAGCCTGGAAGCTGTGCATGGAATGTACTTGGACATTTGAACAAGACAACCATCCAAAGGCCAGAAGTAACTGAGCAGCGACAAGATGTGCAAGCCCTGTGTGGAGTTATTTTACTGCAGTTAATAAATACACTGCCAGTTGTGATCTGTGCAAAAAGCCTATCTGCTCCTGTGGTAACATGATAAACTCACACAAACTTATAGAATATTGCACCAAAGAAAACCACAGGCGCTCGAAAGAGGACCCCAGCACATGAGTTACTAGAGACCTTTTAGCTCCAAAGAATAACCTGTAGTTTAGGTACTAATTATGCTCAATTTTATAAATAAATGTGTCCCTGTAAATAAACCCACAATGTAAACGTGGAAATAGGTTGCATTTTTATAATTGAAAATCCTGTTGTACTGCAGTCAGCAGATAAATCATAACATGGAACAGCTGTTTCATTTAATAAAAATGTAATTTGAGCAAAATGTGCCAGTTTTTTAATGGCTCTTTGAAAGGAACTGATCCACAAAATCTGGCGCTCTTTAAAGAGCCGTAAATCTGATCTCTACAGTCCCCGACAATATCCAACTGCGCACAAGCTGTTGGATATTAGCGCACTTGCTCCGCGAAATTATAGTTACCTGATACACTAACTACAGTTCTGCGCATAGCCCACCTATGGGCTTCGCTAGTGGTTACCTCTCTCTGGCGCCAGACAGCTCTGAAAGTACTGGCACTACTTCTCATTTGTGAAATTAAAGACAAGAATGTTTCTGTAATATGCTATGCCCTGAAAAAAAGACTTTATTTACATCTGCCTCAAGCAACTCAAATCTTATAAAGCCCCTCATATCAACACATGCTAACACAACACTTGTTGCTACTGCTAACCCAACCCCAAATGAAGCTAGTGTGAGCTCCAATGAAGGAGACAGAGCCTCTGTTAAAACAAGCAACGCTCTCTAAAACACCAACACGAGGAGGAGAAAGGAGGGTTGCCCCATGTCGAAACACTTTTGCTAAATTCATAGGCAGTAAATA
Organism: Neodontobutis hainanensis; assembly: GCA_024349245.1. Lineage (NCBI taxonomy): Eukaryota > Metazoa > Chordata > Actinopteri > Gobiiformes > Odontobutidae > Neodontobutis > Neodontobutis hainanensis. The sequence continues at coordinate 2,881,532 of JALDNG010000026.1, forward strand.
TGAAAAAATAAATATTGATCTCAAAACGTCATTTGAGGAATTAGAGTACATTACAACCACCAGTTTAGTTTTTAGATGAAGAGTATTTTAGAATAGATTTATATATTTCTTCATTTTCACTGAGAATGAACAACATGAACAGAGAATTCGATTGTGTTCTGTTTATTGTGCAATAATTTACAGGCTCAGAGATTTGCACTACTTATTGGCCAGATCTTTCTTTGTTTATTTTTACACAGGTTTACATTTGTGTGACTTTATTTTGCCCTTGAATTTTATTTTCAATATATTTATGTTTTTATTTCTATGCATATCATATGGCATGCTTCAATCTACTGAGTTCAAATAAATGCTAAATGTTCTAAAATACTATATAAAAAAAAATAAAAAAAAAACTTTGTCCTTCACCCTCCGCGGGTGGTCTCATCCTTCGAGCTCGGGTCCTCTACCAGAGGCCTGGGAGCTTGAGGGTTCTGCGCAGTATCTTTGCTGTTCCTAGTACTGCACTTTTCTGGACCGAGATGTCTGGTGTTCTTCCAGGGATCTGCTGTAGCCACTCTTCCAGTCTTCCAGTTTGGGGGTCACTGCCCCGAGTGCTCCGATGACCACGGGCACCACTGTCGCCTTCACCTTCCAAGTCTTTTCTAGCTCTTCTCTGAGCCCTTGGTATTTCTCTAATTTCTTATGTTCCTTTTTCCTGATGTTGCAATCACTTGGTATTGCCACATCAACCACAACGGCTTTCCTCTGCTGTTTGTCCACCACCACGATGTCTGGTTGGTTCGCCATAACCATTCTGTCAGTCTGAATCTGGAAGTCCCACAGGATCTTGGCTCGGTCATTCTCTACCACCTTTGGAGGTGTTTCCCACTTTGACCTTGTTTCCTTGATTTCCAGTCCGTACTCCATGCAGATGTTCCTGTACACTATGCCAGCCACTTGGTTATGGCGTTCCATGTATGCTTTCCCTGCCAGCATCTTACACCCTGCAGTTAAGTGTTGGATTGTCTCAGGGGCCTGTTTGCACAGCCTACACCTTGGGTCTTGTCTGGTGTGGTAGATCTGGGCGTCTATTGCTCTGGTGCTCAGGGCTTGTTCCTTTGCAGCCATGATGAGTGCCTCTGTGCTGTCCTTCAGTCTAGCCCGTTCTAGACATTGGTAGGATTTCTTGATATCAGCCACTTCAGTTATGTTCCGGTGGTACATCCCATGTAGGGGTTTGACCTCCCATGATGGTCCCTCCTCCGCTGCTCCCCATTGCCTGAGACATTCACTAAGCACGTCATCTGTCGGGGCCTTATCTTTGATGTACTTGTGGATCTTGGATATTTCATCCTGGATAGTGGCTCTCACACTCACTAGTCCACGGCCGCCTTCCTTACGGCTAGCGTACAGTGAGGAGCTTTCGTGTCTTAACGTCTGTGGTCCGTATCTCTTCCTTTGGCCACCTTATTATTCCTGCAGGGTATCTGATCACTGGCAGGGCGTAGCTGTTTATTGCCCGTGCCTTGTTCTTGCCATTGAGCTGACTTCTTAGGACTTGCCTTACTCGTTGGAGGTATTTAGCAGTTGCTGTTTTCCTTGTTACCTCTTCAAGGTTGCCATTTGCCTGTGGTATTCCAAGGTACTTGTAACCATCCTCAATGTCTGCTATTGTTCCTTCTGGTGGTGAGACCCCTTCTGTGTGGACTACCTTCTCTCTCTTTGTCACCATTCGACTACACTTCTCAAGCCCGAATGACATCCCAATGTCAGAGCTGTAGATCCTGGTGGTGTGGATCAGTGAGTCAATGTCTCGCTCGATCTTAGCGTATAGCTTGATGTCATCCATGTAGAGGAGGTGACTGATGGTGGCCCCATTCCTGAGTCGGTTTCCATAGCCAGTCTTGTTGATTATTTGGCTGAGGGGGTTCAAACCTATGCAGAACAGCAGTGGGGACAGAGCATCTCCTTGGTATATGCCACATTTGATGGATACTTGTGCAAGTGGCTTGCCATTGGCCTCAAGGGTGGTTTTCCATAGCCTCGAGTTTGCAATGAAGTGTCTTAGAGTCCTGTTGATGTTGTACATCTCCAAGCATTCAGTGATGTGTGGCATTGAGTCATATGCTTTCTTGTAATCAATCCAGGCAGTGCACAGGTTGGTGTGTCGGGTTCTGCAGTCTTGGGTGACTGTTCTGTCAACCAGGAGTTGGTGTTTGGCTCCTCTGGTTTCTTTTCCGATGCCCTTCTGTGCTTTGCTCATGTATTGATCCATGTGCCCACTTATCTTAGCCGGGATGATGCCTGACATGAGCTTCCATGTTGTGGAGAGACAGGTTATTGGCCGATAGTTGGATGGGACTGTACCCTTTGTGGGATCCTTCAGGATCAGGATTGTACGCCCTTCGGTAAGCCATTCAGGGTGCGTCCCATCCCTTAGCAGCTGGTTCATTTGTGCTGCAAGGCGCTCGTGGAGTGCAGTGAACTTCTTTAGCCAGTAGGTGTGGATCCTGTCAGGGCCCGGTGCTGTCCAGTTTTTCATACCTGAGACTCTTTCTTGGAAGTCTGCTGCTGTGATGGTAACTGGATTCTGTTCAGGGAGGTTGCTGTGGTCCTCTCTCAGAGCCACCAGCCACTGTGCATCGCTGTTGTGTGATGCCTCCCTCTCCCATATATTTTTCCAGTATTGTTCAGTTTCCAGCCTTGGTGGGTCGGCTATGCTGTTATTATTACCCTGCCACTGAGCGTACACTTTGGCAGGTTGAGTTGCAAACAGCCGGTTTATTCTTCTGGCTTCATTCTCTCTTGTGTACCTCTTTAGGCGGCTGGCCAAGGCTTGGAGCCTTTGTTTGGCAGTTTCAAGTGCTTCAGGTATTAGCATCTGGTTGTACCTATTGGGTACTTGTTTTCTCATTGCACCTTTCTTGGCCTCTGTCAGTTGGCTCACTTCTCTCCATGCCTTCTTGATTTTAGCCTCCAGCCTTTGTTTCCATGGTGGGTATTGTTTATCTTGGTTCCCATGGTTGCTCTTATAGCCAAGCATCTCGAGGATCACTGCTGCTGAGGTGTATATCAGCTCATTGGTTTCAGTGATGGTTGCGGTAGGGATCGCACTCAATGCTGCATTCACATCTTCTAGGAAACTTTCTGATGGTACTTCACTTAGCCGTTGTAGTTGGCGTCGGGGTTGCCTTTCATTCATTCTCGCCATGATCTTGTCTTTCAGGTCAGTCGCTGCCTCGTTCAGCATTATTGCACTTATTGGGGCTTCGTACCCAATCTCTGGTTGGGGAGCCCTCGTTGGCTCCCCACTGACCTCTCGTCCTGGCTCCCCCTTGCATTTGTGTTGTATCTCGTCAATCTCAAGTTGTGATAGCAGTTGTCGCTTGTGGATGTTGGAACACTGAGCTACTAGGTGCTTCGATGTAAGCACCTAGTAGCTCAGTGTTCCAACACTGAGCTACTAGGTGCTTCGATGTAAGCGTGGACTGTGGGTTTCGAAGTAACCATTCATCCCACATCCTCTTCATGTAACCCAATTTGTAACTATAACTAATTACTTTTTTGAAGTAATTAGTTTTGAAGATGACCAACACTTGTGGTTACCTACCAAGGCGAAGGACGTAGGAGATCAATGTACTCCCAGCTTGACAGGTACACAACTATTGGCGTGGGAACAAACAACCTCAGGAGCAATGCTGGCTCACCTCTCCCAAGAGCAGCCAAGCACCCCCCACTTCAGGCAATGGCGTCCAGACTGCCTCTCTCAAGAGCATCTAACGCCGTCACCTGTGAGACTAACCAAGCCGTGCCCAGAACTGCATGAGCATCCTGGCACCATGTTCAAAACTCCAAGACCTCAGTGCCATCCATCCTGCCCGTCGAGCCCGTGACCGCCTCTCCCAAGAGCACATGGGCACCCACACGGCTGCACAGATACACACCCACAACAAGAACTGCCACCCACCGCAGTTTCACGTGTCCCAGCCACGATAACAACAATAACATCTGCAGTGTGTGCCGGCCTAGGCGATGAGACTCTGGCCTCTATTCAACACTGAATGAGTGACAGAGCCCACAGACACGCCCATGAGATAGGACCACACAAATCTGAACACAGAGGACCAAGATGGCGCCAGGCATATATCCTCATATCCACATAGACACCCCTACCCAGGGCCACCGACGTGGCAACTCCTCGGGTAAAGTGTGCTGGAGGAGGGCGGTGTCAGGGAATCAATACACAAAACAGTGTAGGGATAAACAGATTTATCTGGAGACTAACCTCCCAGCAATTTTAGGGATTAAATAAGCGGATCCAACTCATCTTAACTTTTTATGTGCACGGGAAGACAAGACAGGTGTGGCGCCTGAAACACAGGGAACTTCCACCACCTCCATTTACGGAAGTCTTCCCCTGGCCACCTGCCTCTCAGTCCTTTTATTGAAACACACAGACTTTACAACAATGCATACATTTTGTCACACCCAGCCACGCAGGGCCGAGTGCAAAACAGTTAGTTTCCTTATTACAGCAAAACTTACATATAAGGAGTTATCTTATCACAGGAACCACCCAGTGAGTTAAAAATAAACACTTGAGCTTGACAAGTCTGGCTGAGTGCAACACTTCCTCTTTAGTATTTTTAAAACACACATACACACTATTCATTTTAATGAACCTTTCTTCCGCAAAGGCCTGTTTTTTGCCTTTTTTGGTCTTACAATTTGACAACATTTACATGCAGAAAAACTCAAACAGGCGGCCGCCCCAATATCCCCACAAATCCAATATGCCAAACATTGGGCCGACAACGGGGTCCCTTGCCCCCTGGCTTCGAAGCACACAAATAAGCAGTCTGATGCCCAAAAGGCCGCTGTGCGCTCCACATAACAGCGCAAAGCCCTGACCGGACACAGCATGAGTAACAGCGCAGAGATGCTCTAATCCTGATCACCCTGGATCGGAAGAACGAGGTGATAACTTTTGGCTGAAAGGTTGGGTTAGGCCAAAGATGAACCAGGCTTCCATACTCACTGAGCGACATGCACAAAGGATGAACCAACAAGGCACACGGGTCCCTTGCCCTCTTGGTGGAGGATAGTGCCGACAGAATGGCAGTCTTAAAGGAGAGCAGCCAGACTTCTGACTGCTCCAAGGGCTCAAAAGGAGGTCCAGACAGACCATCCAAAACCATCTGAAGGTCCCAGGGAGGCACCACCTGCCTAGAGGGGTGCCTCACCCTGCGTGCACCCCGAAGAAATCGCTTAACAAACACCGCCAGAGTTGATGCGGCATTACCACTATCCAGAAGTCCCTGTATAAATTTAAGGACTACATTGATTGAACAGCTACAGGGGTCCAACGTCCTGTCCCCACACCAAGCGGCAAAGAGATGTCAACGGGTGCCATATGCCCTGGCTGTGGAAGGTGCCCCAGCACACTGAATGGTGGACACCACTGCCGGGGAAGTCCTATGCTCATAAGTCTCCCCCTATCAATCTCCAGACTAGGAGCCTGTAGATCAGGAATGGCTGAGACTGAAGGTCCGACACCGCCATCTGCACTAGGTCCGGGTACCACCCTGCACCTGGACTGTCCGGAGCCACCATCAGGATGTGAAGGCCCTGCGACCTAACCCTTTGAAGTAGAGGGGTCAAGAGGCATAGTGAGGGAAGGCATAGAGGCTCCTGAGCCAGCGCGTCCACCCCTAGCGGTAGGTTGTCTGACAACCTGAGCGAGGTCCAGAGTGGGCACTGTGCGTTCTCTGCACTGGCGAACAGGCTGGCCACAGGCTGACCGAACCAGCAGCAGATTTGTTGCACAACCTTGAGCGGCAAGCTCCATTCATTGTGTAGAGGGCCACCCCTGCAACGCAGGGGCAGACAGGATTGGCAGAGCAGGGCAGACACATGCAGTGCCCTTAGGGAGGCCAGGTGTGTATCCGCCCACATTAGGATCTCTGCTGCCATCCAATGAAGGATGAGCTCTTGTTTGATCCTACTTTTTTCAAGCAGAAGCACTCTCTGCACCGCCAGCATCTCTAGTACATTTATATGGGATAGCGTTGACTCCCAGGCATCGCCCAGTGTCCCACCCCATCCGGTGAGTGAAGAGTCCGTGAACACTTCCAAATTGTGTGGGACGCGGAGTGAGCCAGAATTACAGGTCCTGCCGAGCCCCCTGGCCTCCTGGCGTGAGGGAGAAGGGTCCTGAGACCCTGACGACGGAGCGGCTCCAGTGCTGCCTCCCTTCGGTCCAGCTCCGAAATTGCGCCACAATGTAGGGTCATGGCCCCTGTCCGAATTGTGAGTTGTTTGCGAAGGACACCGCAGAAGGGTGGTGTAGACAGGCAAACTGCAGGTCATTGCCCTTCCTCAGCGTCCTGTCCAGCCAGGGCGATAGAGGGACAAAATACGTCTCAAGTGGTTGGGGGACGTCTTCATTTGCTCCGCAGCAGAGGAAAAAAGCTGCGGCAAATCATCCAATGGGTACCGATAAGCCGGCTGGAGAGCAGGGGTGGAAAATTCAATGCAAGCAGAGCCAGCGTCCCCGCCACGGCTCTCCTTGTCCTCACTTGCCCACTCGCTGCCCAATCCAACTGAGGTGGGGTAGCAGCTGGAGACACAGTGGCGGCTACCGGCGGCAGGTCGAGTGGAGAAGGAGAAACTGGACCCATAAAAGCAGTGCTGCGCTCGGTCTTCTTTCCTGGGAGGCTGAGGCAGGTGGAGCAAGTAGAACGCTCCACGAGGCAAGTGAAACAGCATTCGTGGCCGTCCTCGGGCAGCAGCCGGGCGCAGCAGGAACATCAGGAGCGGTGGTGCTCGACACCGGTATGTGACGACTCCACCTAAATCGCACCTCTCGCACGGCACAATCCATTCTTCTGTCTTCTGTACAGTCTTTGATCTTTTAATGATTTCAGAGGTGCTGAGAGAGAAGAAGGGAGAGCGTTGGGCGGTGGTTTTATATAGCCCCTAAGGTTGTGCCAGTACATTGGCATGATTGGCATGGTGAATGCTTTAATCTTTCTCAGAGGGCTGGCTGGAGCCTTAGAGAGGTAACCACAAGCGAAGCCCGTAGGTGGGCGGAGCACACAAATGCTGACCTATACCTGTCACAGTCACAACTAGGACAACATAGCACGTTTGCCAAGCATGTAGTCTACCAGCAAATAAAACCGAGATCCGTGTGTCTCTGTCTCTCGCTGTTTACTGAGCTTACTCTTTCCTCTGTCAGCTCCCTCTTCAGCCTGTCATTTGCTGCTTTGCAACAAGTCTCTATGAACAATATGCTCTTCTCTGATTGACTGGATGATGCTTGCGTGTGATGTGCTTGTGCTATTTTTGTCTCGACAAACAAGCGGGCTGCCCTCTGTTACAAAATACAATAAATTTTTCCAGTCCTGACCCGGGCTTAAGTGCTCTGGCATGGTGAATCCTATAAAGACAAGGTTGGCGGTTAGTACTACAGTACTGGAGTATGAATGTGTGTGGCTGTGGAGGTGAGTTTGGTGGTGGTCAGAGAAGGCTGTGAGTGCTGTGTATAGGTCTGCCACCCTCTCTGTCTGCCCAAGGGGTGAATGTGTGTGAATGGGGTGAATGGAAGCATCATGTAAAGCGCTTTGGGTTTCCAAGAAGGGCATGAAAAGCACTATTTAAATGCACACCATTTACCATTTATACTTTACAGCAGAATATTTATTGGATTTATATGAAAGGTGAATAATCCATGAATATTTTGCTGCTGCATTTTCTATTTTAGTATTTTATTGTGCTTATAGCCTTAGTAGCTACAAGTGTTGCATTATACATCAATGGTGTGAAAATAATTTGTAATTTGTACTCTTGAGTTGTTTTTGCTTAAATTTACACTATATACTATAGTATTTTTATTACATTAGTACTTTTACTTGTAATTGAGTATTATGTTGGCCGTGTAACACTGGTAATTACATTAGAACAATGTAAGTCACTTTGGATAAAAGCGTCAGATAAATGAATAAATGTAAATGTAACAGTACTTTTACTTGAGTACAAATTTTTAGTAAGCAGGTAATTTAGGCCCGAGCTGGTGATAACTGGGAGAGACTATTGTTTTTACTCAAGTTATTTTTTTATTTATTATTTATTAGGACCGAGCTGGTGATAACCGGGAGGGACTATTGTTTTTGCTCGAGTTTTTTTTTATTTATTTTTTTCTGCAAAATGATCCTTAATTTCAAACAGTGAACATGCGCGAAAAGTCATTTTTATTTGGCCCAAAGTTCAATGTCGCCGAAAAAAATATATAAAAAATGACTCAGTGGCGACCCCTAGAAAAGTCAAAATACATTGTGTCTATGGAAAGTGAAAGCGATTTTTTTCCAATGTAGAAATACAAAACTTGGTATATCCATAGGACACCTCAGGGTAAACAGAAAAGTCTATAACAACCACACCCTAAACTCAACAGGAAGTCCGCCATGTGTCCGCCAAAAGATTTAACTCATTGTGTTTTCATCTAAATGGCCCCAAATTTGGTGAGTATCATCTAGACACTAGTGCCAACAAAAGATGTCATTTTGTTTTTGATATCTTATCGGGTGTGGGTGTGGCAAGCCTATAACGAGGCGGCCATTTTTGTAAAAATAAAATATCCCTTAACTCTCAAACCCCTTCTTGGATCAAGTTGGACCCAAAAAGGCGTTTGTGCACATTCATGACCTGAACACAAAGATATGTAAATAAAAGGGTTATCTTTAGAAATGGCCCTCTAGCGCCACCTACAAACTTATAATGGGACCCAAGAATTTAGTTTGTCATAGAGACATGAAATTTGGTACACACATCACTTATGTTATTGACGAACATAAAAGCCAATGACAACCACCCCCTATCTATAAATGTGTTGCCATAGCAACGACGCAAATATGTGGAAAAAGTCAATTGGAAGGGAAAATTTTAGTTTTTCGTAGGCAAATGAAACTTGGTACACACATCCAGCATGGGCTTATGAACATAAAAGACAATGGAGACCACATCCTATCCCACACGAGAAGGCGACCACTTTGAAATGAAAATGTGAACCAATATACCTCACTTTTAAAAAACAACAGAAAATAGCTGCTTCTTTCCACAAACACTAAACTTAGCTAAAATGAGCTAAACACATGTGTGTTCAATAGAAAACGCCTTTTCTTGTTGTTTTTGCTCAATTTATATATTTTTTTAATTTGAATTTTTCTGCAAAATGATCCTCAATTTTGACCCAGTAAATGTGCGCAAAAAGTACATTTTATTGGCCACTAAACTCAAGCCTGGCAAAAAATGTATGCATTTTAACTATTTGAAAAAATAATAAAAAGAAATGACTCAGTGGCGAGCCCTGGAAAATGAAAATACATTCGGCCTATGGAAAGTGAAAGTAATTTTTTCCATTGTAGAAAAATGAAACTTGGTACATCCATAGGACACCTCAGGGCAAACAGGAAAGTCTATGACAGCCACAGCCTAAACTCAACAGGAAGTCCGCCATGTGGGGTGGAACGCGCGACCACATAAATCGCACCCCTTGCATCAAAAGATTAATCCCAATGTGTTTTCTTCTAAAAGGCCCCAAATTTGTTGAGTATTATCTAGACATGAGTGCCAAAAAAGTTATCAGTTTGTTTTTTGATACATTTGTGGCTGTCGTAATAAGCCTGTGAAGAGGCAGCCATTTCTTTGGGAAAAAAATGCCATTTCCCAAATGCCAGGATCCTTCCTTTAGAGGAGGCTCATCCAGAGCCAAGACTAGAGTCTTGGAAACTCCTCAGAATCTTTTGGAACTGATAAACCTGTTATTTTAGACAACTAATATTTACATTTTTACTTTTTAATAGGGGGGGTGCCGCGCTTTCTGAGTCATTGCAAATCTCCAGCCAGTACTTTGTTTTTCTCGACTTAGCCCAAGCATAATCTATTATTTTCAAAAGTTCAGACAGATCACAGGAAAACCAGGCATTGTGGAGACCTTCAACTCTAAATTACAAGGTGGTGTAGCAGGCCCCAGCCAGAAGAAAATTCAAGCAGAGGCACAGGCCCAGTTATTTGAATTATTGTGAAGTTTATGCTTTAAAGCACGAAATGCAATCCTTCGATTACATGTGTCCCCGCGGTCGCAAGGAAGGTGAGGGCCTTTATCGCCGCTTGCGGCTTTAATATTTATTTTCTTTTCCTTGACGTGAGGACAGTGTTTCATAACTACATATCCGTCTTACTCAAGTTATTATCAAACTCTGCATCTGTAAATAATAGTTACTGTAGCCTATAATCTATTTGTCATGCAGGGTGTTTCTTCAATAATCATACCTGTTCTTTCACAGTAAATTTGTACTTGAATCATATTACACTTATTTGATATTGTAAAGATGGTTTGCTATGCAACCTGACCTTAGGCCTGAAGCCTAAACCTCACCAATTGAATGCACCCATAAGAAATAGGCCAGTTTATGCTACTCGTGGCAGTAGGATATATTTTGTGCATTTGTTGTTTGTTCACAGGCAGCATTTAACCTGACTGCAGTGTCCCTTGTTTCTTTAAACTTTCTGCTAACAATGGCACTGATTACAAGTGAGCCTTTTTATGGTTTATCTGCTACTATTTTGAATTTATCATTTTGCTTGACATTTTTGTACTGATGTTTTTCTATAGACCAGCAGAGATGTTAAAAGTCTCTTTTCGTCAGATATTTACTAATGAGATCTCCCTCTGGCCCTTTTCAACCAGCCAGTTGTACAACTTTACCATTAAGGCTAGCCACAAAGTAAATCAGTAAATTATTTTAAGAGCCGTCTAGTCAATAAAGGGTTTGTCTGGAAACGCACAATTTTCCATTTAAATAGTGCTTTGCAATAATTGTGTTTAAGTTTGCTTTTAGTGTCACAAGAGTTCAAACATCTATAATATTATCCTATAAAAATGCTATTCCAATGGAAGGCTGTTGTTCTGAGATCAGCCTTGTTTTTCTTTACTAAAAGACATTTTAGCCACTAGTGCTACTAGGCCTCAGGACCAGCTTTCCAACATAAAATGCTCTCAAACTGGCACTCTGGATCTCAGTTTATACTGAGGTCCAGAGTGCCAGGTGGTTTAAGTGTCTTAACCCACCTTAACTACAGTGCCACAGCTCTGGTGTATGAATGTGTGTGACTGTACACCTCTACAGTTTGGTGGTGGTCGGAGAAGGCTGTGAGTGCCCTGTGTAGGTCTGCCACCCTCTCTGTCTGACCCAGGGGTGAATTTGTGTGAATGAGGTGAATTGAAGCATCCTGTAAAGTGCTTTGGGTTTCTGAGTAGGGCATAAATAGCACTATATAAATGCACACAATTTACTATTTATACTTTAAAGCAAGATATTTATCGGATTTATATGAAAAGTGAATAGTCCATGTGAATTTTGGTTCTGCATTTTCTATATTAGTCTTTTATTATGCTTACAGCTTTAGTTGTTAAAAAGTGTTGCTTTACAGTGTTTCGTAACTACACATCCGTCTTACTCAAGTTATAATCAAACTCTGCATCTGTAAATAATAGTTACTGTAGACTATAATCTATTTGTGAGGCAGGGTGTTACTTCAATAATCATCTTACCTGTTTATTCAAAGTAAATTTGCACTGAAATCATATAACACTTACTTGATATGCAACAAAACTCCTCTACCTGACAAAGTGATCTGTCCCTGATCCCGGAACCTTAACAAGAACAGGGAAAAGCAGATTAAGTTCCTGGAGGCAGGAGGTCTGGATCTGCGTCCCTAACCCACTATTCTTACCAAAATCTTTTCGCAAGCTTCTTTAAGGGACGTCAGTGTTGCTGTTACTATTCTGTGTGTGTGGATCTTCCTCTCTTTTGACGACTTCATCACATAGAAGGGAAGTAGCAATTAAACTACCATGTAACTTCCATGTATCCATGTAACAACTGAACAAAATGGACGGCACAGTGGGGGGCTTGAATACTAGCCTAGCTAAGTTTATTTTGAAACTTGGTGCCTACTTCATGTGTTGTCCCGGTGTAGCTTGCTAGATTTATGTGAAAAACAGAAGTCTAACCTATCATTAGGTTTGTTTTTGTGTAGGTTTGTATTCACATTTTTTGTGAGGATAAATCTACGGTGGCCGAGACAGCTCAACACGCTGCAAATGAAGAAAGCACCAGCAAATAAAGAAAACATCTTCATCAGTTTGACAACATGCGTGCTGCAAAAGTTCACAACACATGCAAATACAAAAATGCACTGCAAATCCTCACAACACATACAAATACCAAAACGCGCTGCAAATTCAAAAACGCGCTGCAAATAACACAGACCACAACGGAAATGTTTGAAGGGGACTCCTTTGAGTGACAAACAATATATTTAGGCCAACAATATCCAAACGACTAAGCAATTATACGATCATGATATAAAAGTAAAAAAAAAAAAACTCACCTTTCAGGTCAGTGACAACAACACTGGCGACAGGCGAACAAACAATAAGCAGGTCCCAGTAGGGGTTTGTCACTCAAAGGAGTCCCCTTAAAACATTTCCGTTGTGGTCTGTGTTATTTGCGTTTTTGAATTTGCAGCGCGTTTTTGTACTTGCATGTGTTGTGAGGATTTGCAGCGCGTTTTTGAATATGCAGCGCATTTTTGTATTTGCATGTGTTGTTAACTTTTGCAGCGCGCGTGTTGTCAAACTGATGAAGATGTTTTCTTTATTTGCTGGTGCTTTCTTCATTTGCAGCGTGTTGAGCTGTCTCGGCCACCGTATAAATCCCTTCAGATGAATCATCTCGTTTTCGAGGGGGTCCTCTTACTCTCATTCATTCACTTAGGACACTTTAGAGTTGCCACTTAACCTATACACGTTTGTCTATAGATGGTGGGAGCAAGCCAGAGTACCCGGAGAGAACCCACGGTAACAAGCGGAGGACATGTAGACTCCTCACAGAAAGACCGGAGTCAGCCGAGAAATGTTTGAGTTGGCCAGTTGAACTCACGACCTTCTTGCTATGAAGCAGGAGTGCAAACCACTCTGCCACGTGCACCTAATGCTATCACAAAATTCTGGATTTGCGAGGAAGGCTGTTGGTAAGACCATGTGTCTGGTCCCAACTGTAGACAGCACTGCAGAGTAGACACGAGAAAAGGTTGGTGTCATTTTAAAAAAGAACTCTTCAGCACAGAGCACAAGAGGTGCCCACAACCTCAGAAGGTAAACGGAAAGAATAACAACACATCTGTAAAGCCCTGAGAGACTGTGGATACCCTAGATCAGGGGTCGGCAACCTTTACCATTCAAAGAGCCATTTGGACCCATTTCCTACAGTAAAAAAAAGCCACAAATCCCTTTAGACATTTAAAATGAAATAACATTGCACAGACTGTGTACAATGCTGCAAAATCTGATAAGTAAAGGGGCGTGTCCTGCTTAACCACTGCATGTTGTGTGGTTTTTATGTTTTGTGTGGTTGACTGAGCTGGGGTTTTGTGTGTGTGTCCCTAGCTCGTGCCTGCAGCCGAGTGACCGGTGGAAAGAGACAGCCGGGGTCGCGGAGGGACAATGCAGGTGAAGGGCAGCCTCGGAAAAATTGGACCGCTCATTCCACGTTTTGTACGCGAAAGAGCGCTTGGCTGTTGCATGGCCCACCTGTGAACGCAGGCCTGCCTGATAAGACTTCTCTGACTTGGCCTAATGGACAGAAGGAATTTCCTTTCTCTTTTAGCAAACTGTGTTTTTCCTGTGTCTTCCTCTGTAGACTGACTTTTTAAGAATAACCAAAGATAGCCTAGCCAGGACTCTTGAACTAGGAAACAAGATGAGTCGGCATCAATTAATTGTCTCTGGCTGCCTCCCCGTAAGGGGTAGTGATGAACAGTATACCAGATTAGTTTCCATGAACCGGTGGCTTGTCCGGCATTGTAGTCAGAAAGGTTATGGTTTCGTGGATAACTGGCCTTCTTTCTGGGGCCACCTAGGCCTGCTGGGCTGCATCCTACTGGACATGGTGCTGCCATTTTGTCTAGTAATATAGACAGGTGCATTCAGTGCATTTGACAAAAGGAATCTCAGCAGGTTGCAGGAATTAGAGAACCTGCTAGTCATGATAGTGCGGGTGTGGAACTGGATAATGTAGAAGCTTTTAGTTGTCTGGTTAGGCCATGTTATCCTGATGTCTACTGCCTAAATCTGTTAGATATGGTGAATTTATTTAGTCCCTTAAACAAATCTAAAAACTCACAAAGTCAGTAACCCAAAAGCATCCTATCCTAATGTTATTATAACGCAGAGGCAATCTTTTAAACCGAGCAAAACTGTTAGAGCTCGACAACTTGTTCCTGTCACTATCTCTCCACTGGACCAGCCTTCAAATCTACATCAAGACTTAAGATCAGTCTCCTGAATGTGCGGTCTCTATACTCCTAATTAATGATCTTATTGCTTCTCATAGCTTGGATTTACTTTGTCTTTGTGAAACGTGGCTTAGGTCCAATGTTTTTCTGCCACTAAATGAAGCCTCTCCCCCTGATTATGCGTATGCACAGGTAGGTCGCACGTCCAAACAGGGTGGGGGTGTTGCAGCCATTTATAAAGCTGCATTTTGCATTACAGGTCCATCCTCACAGCCAAACTTTAACTCATTCGAAGTGTTACTCATCAAACACATTTCTTCTCAAATAAACGTAAGGAAGCCATTTTATTTAGCTGTAATCTATCGCCCTCCGGGTTCCTACTCTTCTTTCTTGGTTGAGTTTGGAGTTTTCCTCTCGGACTTAATAACCCATGCTGATAACATCCTTCTAGTTGGAGACTTTAATATTCATCTAAATAAGGAGTGTGATCCTCTGGCCAGAGCATTTCAATCTCTGCTTTCAACACCGTCTTTGGTTGCTTGTTCATGAGCCCACACACATTAGTGGAAACTATCTTGATCTTGTTTTGACTCGGGGAATAGATGTCTCCAATCTCTTTGTCTCCTCTCTTTCATCTGCTGTTTCAGATCACTCACTGGTGGAATTTTAGATAAGTTACACATTTCCCTCAAATTCTGACAAATGCGTAGTGTCTTCACAAAATTTTAGCGCAGGTGCAATGCAAATGTTTGCCACACGGCTGACAGATGTTCTTCCTAATTTAACTACAACAACTACACAGAGGAGGTCCATGTTACCCTCTCAGCCATCACCGACTCAGTGGCACCCCTCAGGACAAAGCCCAGACCAATCAGACGACCTACGCCATGGTATAATGAGGAAACGCGGGGTTTGAAACAGGCCTGCAGGAGTTTTGAACGCAAATGGTGCAAGTCAAAAACAAATCTAAATGAGGTGGTGTTTGTGTGTAAACACCTATAAGCACGCCCTCAGCACTGCAAAGATGGCCTGTTTCTCATCTCTAATCAGTGAAAAAAACAACTGAAGATTCATCTCCCTTTAGTGCTTTTTAGATTTCTTTAATCATAAAATTTAAGATATCAGGGATCCACTGACCTCTCATCTCTCAGTCTTAGATTCTGTTTCCCTCGATGAGCTGACAAAGGTGGTTTCTTCATGTAAAGCAACTACGTGTCTCCTGGATATCCTGCCAGCAAAACAGCTTAAAGAACTGTGGCCCTATGTGGGACAAATTATGTTAAACTTTATAAACTATTATAAACATATTATGTTAACCTACTCTGGATCCTGGATGCCTAAATAATTTTCGTCCTGTCTCCAATTTACCTTTTCTATCTAAAGTCCTCAAAAAAGTTGTGCTAAAACAACTCTATATCTATCGGAAAATGACCTCCTCAAGCCGTTTCAGTCTGCATTTAGAGCTTCTTATTCCACTGAAACAGCTTTAGTTAAAGTGACAAATGATCTCCTCCTTCAGATGGACGAGGACTCATCGGCTCTACTGTTATTGCTGGATCTCAGTGCTGCATTTGATACGATTGATCATGCAGTGCTAATCAACAGACTAAAAGATGTTTTTGGCATCTCTGGCTCTGCTCTGGATTGGTTAGAATCCCATCTGTGCGATAGGTCTCATTTTGTCTCTTTTAATAAATTCTTCTCCTCCACGACACCAGTGAAGTTCGGTGTGCCACAAGGGTCTGTGCTTAGTCCCATACTTTTTACTATATGTTACATCATTGGGACAAATCATCAGAAGTTATGGAGTGAACTTCCACCGTTATGCCAATGATACACAGCTGTATCTACCAATAAAAGCGAATAATACTGCTGACATCATGCGTCTAGAGGCCTGTCTCGTTTCAATTAAAACATGGATGTCTCAAAACTTCCTCCTTTTGAACTCCATAAAACAGAGCTCTTGTTAATTGGTCCTGCCAGTCATCGGTACAAGTTCAACAATCTTACTGTCTCAATAAACAACTGTGTGTTGGAGCACGGCAAAACTGCAAGGAACCTCGGTGTCATTTTTGACCCCACACTATCTCTGCAGCAGCACATTAGTGAGGTCACTAAACTGGGCTTTTTTCACTTGAGGACTATCTCAAAAATTCGCTCCTGCCTCTCTTTAGCTGATGCTGAAATTCTCATTCATGCATTTGTCACATCCAGGCTGGACTACTGCAATGCGTTATTCTCTTGACTGCTGAGGAAAAGTACTCACAGACTATAAATGGTCCAAAATACAGCCGCCAGACTTTTAACAAAGACCAGGAAGTTGGATCACATTACTCCGGTCCTGGCTTCATATCACTGGCTTCCTATTCATGTTAGAGCTGATTTCAAAGTTCTATGTTAACATATAAAATCCTTTGAGGACGCGCGCCCTCTTACCTATCTGACCTCATCACCTGGTATACTCCAGCTCGTACCCTTCGCTCTCAGGACGCTGGCCTCCTTCAACTTCCTTGAATAAAGAAGAAGTCTGCTGGCTACAGAGCCTTTTCTTATAGAGCCCCATTTTTATGGAATGGGCTCCCGGTGGAAGTGCGGCAATCTGACTCTGTTGAGGCTTTCAAAAGCAAACTCAAAACATACTTATTTCACCAAACGTATGGAGACTGATTGATCATAGGATTAGGTTTACACTGGTTGTAGCTGTAGGTACACACTCAACCGCTCATATTATCATTGCATCTGCCTATTTTCAGTAGTATTTAGCACATAGTGTAAGGACCCACAGCTCATCTTTCATCTACCTTGATGTTGGCTGAAGTCCCATCCACCCTTACACACACACACACACAGAGTGCACACTGGACATTGTCAATATAAATGTTTTTTTTTTGTGAATATGTTTGTGTATTTATATGTATTTTTCAACTGTCCTGGACACATTCTTGCTTGGCTTGTCTGTCCTGGGAGTGGATCCCTCCTTCTGTGGTTCTCCCTGAGGTTTCTCTTTTTTCCCGGCTGGGTTTTTTTGGAGTTTTTCCTCACCCTGATGGAGGGTCTAAGGACAGGGGATGTTGTCTAGTGCAGTCTGTTAAGCCCTTTGAGGCGGCTGTTGATGTGATATTGGGCTATAATAAATGTCTTGTCTTGTCTTGTTTTTTATCAACTATTTATTTAAGATTTTTAACTTTGTTTTAATAAACCTATTTGTAACCAAGAAGAAGAAGAAACTAATATAAATTTGGGAAAAAGCTAAGACTGCTGCAAATGAACAAACTGAACACAGACACAAAAAAGGAGAAGAATAAAATACAGGGGTCTGTAACTGGAAAGCAGAAGCGGCCGCCACAGCCACAAAAGCAGCATTTAGCTGCAGAACCCTGTAAAATGAATAACCTTTATTTATGGTCCCATCTCCTACAGCAGGGCCAATGCCATTAACAGGCTTATAATAACAATTCAAAGCGGGTTCTTTACACAGGGGAATGCCCGCCACACAGAAAGACTTCCAAGGCAGTTTTTGAGGGGAAAACAGGCCTTAAGCAGCGCTTGGTGATACTGGCTTCAGTCTGCCCCACCTTCATTAAAACTACTTTAGATACCAGAGGGTGCTGGAAGTGTGAGCTTTGGAGTTGCATCCAGAGAGAGTGCCTTGTTTACATAACAGCAGGGCAGAGGAGAAATGACAATGCAACCTGTGGGGTATTGGCTGAGATGGTCACAGGATTCAGAACTAACACAAAGATGGAATAAAATGGAAAGACTGTGAAGACTATTTAAAACTTTACACGTGCCAAAGATACTGTTATACTGTGCAATAATGTACGCCAAAAGATAAGATAATGTGGACTATGAGTGTTGGAAAGGGCACGTGAAGGCAAGAAGCTGTGGTGGTACCTCTTATTACCCAGTTTGAGACTTGGTTTTTGATCAAGGACTCAACTCCTCATGTCACATTAATAGTGGAAAAAGGAATGGAGTCTTGTGCACTTAAACCAAAGTTAACAGCTGCACTGCGCGTACAAAATGTTTATCTAAAAATAAAAGAAATTAAAGAGATATGTCTTTAGAAGACAATGAGTTTTTTAAAATATCACTAAGAAAAAGTGTTGGAGTCCAGGCTGAAAGAGTAACTGTAGACTAAAACGT
Source organism: Neodontobutis hainanensis (assembly GCA_024349245.1). Lineage (NCBI taxonomy): Eukaryota > Metazoa > Chordata > Actinopteri > Gobiiformes > Odontobutidae > Neodontobutis > Neodontobutis hainanensis. The sequence goes on from JALDNG010000026.1 coordinate 2,900,021, forward strand.
TCCAAGACAATGACAGAAAATGTTGAGGTTTTTGATACTAATATTCTGTCTAAATTGAAATATGCTTACAGTAATAGATTTATATTCTGTGTTTTTCCTGATTCAAGCTACCTCTTCTGTTTTACATATAATGATTGAGACGAAAGAAAAGGGAGCCTGTCTTACAGTCTACTCCCCCAAGGCCTAACGATATGACTGACTAGTGATCTACAAAACCGTACAGGGAGCCAGTATGTAGATGATCTGTAGTCTGATCTGTTGTGTGAATTAGACTCCATTGGTGTGTTACAAATAACATAACGTTAGTAAAGAAAAGTTATAATTCTGTCAATCTGAGGTAGATTATTTAGGCCGAGTGTTAAGTGAGAACTGTAGGAAGATTAATTTTATTTTCTCATATGGAGGGTATTACCAAAGCCCCGAAGCCACAGACTGTAGGACAAATGTTGACATTATTAGGAATAGCAGGTTATAGCAGGCTGTGGAGTGTGACTTTGCTGTTCTAGTGGCTCCTCTAAGAGGTCTGATAAAAAACTGCAGGCTAAGGTGATAATAAGGCTCAATTAAATGAATGAGGAGTCAGACAGAGCATTTTCTGCATTAAAAGAAACCCTGCGAACAGCTCTTGTTTTAGGAAATCCTGATTATAAAAAATGTTTCATCTATATGTAGCGGAGTGGCTACTGGCTATGCAGTACTGATGCAGAGTATAACAGCCAATAGTTTACTACAACTCAAAATAAGACAATATCAAAGAAGGCTTAGCACCATGTTACAGATTCGTTGGCTTTAGCCGTGACTGCTTTCAAAAAAGTTTCAGTAATAACCATGGGTTTTTCAGTAACAATGTATACCACACATAAGTTACACGCATTACTGACAAGTCCTAAATTTGTTCTAACACAGGCTAGGAGAACAGGAAATGAAGTAATACTTTCAGCTCCTGAATGAATAAAACAGTGATGTAATACAGTTAAGCTAATCACACCTATAAAAGGAGAGCCGTATAATTTCTTGAAATCTACAGATAATTTTTAAAACCGCAAGAACATATGTACAATAAACCTATTGAAGCAGAGTTAATGTTATTTTAAGATGTATTATGTCTTTGAGATATGTAGGATATGCCATAATGAAACTGAATACAGGTAATACTTTTACAGAACAGGATTAAAAAACTACTACAGCAGTGTTCGACGCAGCTATCTGAGATCAAAGCATTGACTGAGGCGTGAGAAATGATTAAAGGTTTAAGAATTTTTCACAATATGGTCTTGAGTATGTTAGGCCGTTTTAATGTCAGAAGAAGACAAGGCATAAACTAATGTGTATAAAGTCACTTAGGAAGGGCTCACACTAAGAATCATCTAGTGTAGCAAAATTCTCTAATGAGAGGCCATAAAAAAGACTCATGGATCAGACACTGCTTTAGACAACATCTTACAGAAATCCAAAAAGTTATATTCCAACAGATTAAAGGGGCTGAGGAGAAATCTACAGAAATAGCACCTTCCTGGTTGTGGATCAAGTCTGGTGATGGAGTCTTTGTCAAAAGTGTTCAACCATCAGGTTCATGGGAGAGCTGTGAAAGTCTCATAAGAAGGTCTGGTCTCATCTTTCACACTGTCGACCTGTGCACATCAAATCAGGTAAAAAACAATTACAATTTTTAAGGAAACAAATACAATGCCAGGAAAATTCAGGGTGTTAGAGACAAGGAGATGCCCTGAGAGACTGAAGAGAAATGAAGAACTGTGAGTGGAACAGAGGTCCAGTTGGGGCAGAATAATAGAACAGTTAATACTGGTGATTTCTCTATGATTCTTAAAACACAGTCAGGAGAGGGATAATACATTTTTTGCTCTTTTTTTTGCTATTCACATCATGATTTATTTGTGAGGTTACCTTCACAGAGCTACCTTTATTTTTTGGGATAGGCTCCTGTATGGGTTTAACTCTACAGTTTAGTATCAAAGCTCACCTGATATATATACCTGACATTTTAGTGAGTAAAGGGCTTGTCTGGATCTCCATGGTAACGCTCAGAGAGGGGAGTTTGTGAAACTCTGAAACTGTTTCTACATGAATTAGTTTTGTATTTCTGTAAAACGGGATGCTTTCTAAACAACTTTAAACAGGGCAAACAGTTTAAAGTTCAATATGTTCTCTACCATGGTTTTATCTGGCTAAGTTCTGTGTCAGTCCATGTGTGAGCGCGCCACACTGTCTGTATGATTAAAACTTTCAATTGAGTATGTTGAGTACGTGGGGTTGCAACCTACGTCAACAGGAGGGTTTCCCAGTAATGTTTTCTGAAATCAGAGGCTTACCTGGTGTTTTGGAGTCTGGAGAGAACAGTGAGGTTTGGAGAAAGCAGAAGAGATACATTGCTCCCGGCTTGGGAGCAAAGGCAACGGCAGAGAACCACGTCGGATGGAGGCCAGCTAACGTCGACCTAGATAGCTGATATCGGAGCTGGTTCCAGATTAGTGGCAGAGTGGACAAATACACTTGCACTTCCTCTCTACTGTTATAACACATTGCCCTTAGCAATGTGTCAGTAGAATACATGAGGATGATGATGGTGGAAGATGAGTCAGTCTCTTGGACTGTTTCCTGAGCTAGAGTCGAACATGCCTTTTATATTGGACTGGAGACTCAGGTGAATCGGAAATTATACTAGATCTGATTTGTGTGAACTAAGATGAAAGGGTATTTTACATTATGAATGTTTGTACTCTTACATTCTATTGTGAGTAATAAATATATACTCTTATATTGCTTGCTGTAACTCTTTTAAATGGAAGGTACGACAAGTTAACCATATGTTGTTATGGCAAGATGAAGGGTGATCTGATCACACACACACAGATAAGAACATTGGTGCCTGGTACAAGGGGTCACTGGGGAACCAAGATTAAAAAGAAGGCTGTCTCCACTAGAAGGAGGGGGTCTTCCTTCCCCTTAAGAGTAATTTTAAATTGTGAACTGTCATGTGAAAAATGTATAAAACCCCAAAGTTTAGTGGCAGACCTTTAGTAGAGCTGGGGATAGTCTACTCGGGTCATTTATTGTCGTTAGAATAAAGGCTCTATGGCACTGAACTTTTAGTTTGCTCTTGAATTTCTTGCTCATGTGAGGTGAGCTGATGGCTGGGGGTTTAGTATCAAGCACGACAGTGTTTTTTTGGTCCCACCAGAGCACACATCACCCAGCAGATCAGTGGTTTGCGTCCACCCTAGGAGGAGGTAGAAAGGGAAAAAAAAGTGCTAAATACTACTGAAAATAGGCAGATGTAATAATAATATGAGCGGTTGAGTGTGTACCTACAGCTACAACCAGTGTAAACCTAACCCTATGATCAATCAGTCTCCATACGTTTGGTGAAATAAGTATGTTTTGAGTTTGCTTTTGAAAGCCTCAACAGAGTCAGATCGCCGCACTTCCACCGGGAGCCCATTCCATAAAAATGGGGCTCTATAAGAAAAGGCTCTGTAGCCAGCAGACTTCTTCTTTTTTCGAGGAAGTTGAAGGAGGCCAGCGTCCTGAGAGCGAAGGGTACGAGCTGGAGTATACCAGGTGATGAGGTCAGATAGGTAAGAGGGCGCGCGTCCACAAAGGATTTTATAGGTTAACAAGAGAACTTTGAAATCAGCTCTAACATGAATAGGAAGCCAGTGATATGAAGCCAGGACCGGAGTAATGTGATCAAACTTCCTGGTCTTTGTTAACAGTCTGGCTGTATTTTGGACCATTTGTAGACTGTGAGTACTTTTCCTCGGCAGTCCAGAGAATAACGCATTGCAGTAGTCCAGCCTGGATGTGACAAATGCATGAATGAGAATTTCAGCATCAGCTAAAGAGAGGCAGGAGCGAATTTTTGAGATATTCCTCAAGTAAAAAAAGCCCAGTTTAGTGACCTCACTAATGTGCTGCTGCAGAGATAGTGTGGGGTCAAAAATGACATTGAGGTTCCTCGCAGTGTTGCCGTGCTCCAACACACAGTTGTTGATTGAGACAGTAAGATTGTTGAACTTGTGCCGATGACTGGCAGGACCAATTAACAAGAGCTCTGTTTTATGGAGTTCAAAAGGAGGAAGTTTTGAGACATCCATGTTTTAATTGAAACGAGACAGGCCTCTAGACGCATGATGTCAGCAGTATTATTCGCTTTTATTGGTAGATACAGCTGTGTATCATTGGCATAACGGTGGAAGTTCACTCCATAACTTCTGATGATTTGTCCCAATGATGTAACATATAGTGAAAAAAGTATGGGACGAAGGCCAGACCCTTGTGACACACCAAATTTCACTGGTGCCGTGGAGGAGAAGGATTTATTAAAAGAGACAAAATGAGGCCTATCACACAGATAGGATTATAACCAAGCAAGGGCAGAGCCAGAGATGCCAAAAACATGTAGTAGTACGAGGCCCTCTACTGAACAGGACAGAATCTTCTGACAGCATGAAGGTGAGTAGAGCAAGCTTATGTCCAGAGGTAATGAGGTGCGTATAGTCTGCAGTCCTGAGAGAATAGGACTGCAGAGAATCTATAGGTTTGTATTAAATGCAAAATGTACTTTTTTAAAGGGCTATTAAAAGACAAAGTGATTTGAAGCTTGGTTGTTTTCAACACCAAGCACTTTAAGTAAACGGTGTAGGGCTGTTTATAACGTCTGGGGTGACCCACATTCTTTGAAGGTACTGTGAAGGAGGCAGAACCATGCCTTTTATACCGAGGCATTAATGCCATGTTTGACAGGGTAAAAAACTCAAAAAAGATGATCTGAAACTAAAAAAATGAGATCCAAAAGTAAAAAATAAAAAAAAAATTCTGAAAAAAAATATTGAAAATGAAAGTAAATCCGCTACTTTTATTGTAAATATTGAGTAAATATTGATCATGTGAGGTCCTGAATGTGGTTCAATGTTCTGCTGCTGTGAACACAATAAAACAAGTGTGATGTAAACTTTGGCTTTACTTGGTTGGAGCCTAAACATGGAGTATGTTTTCAAAAGAGACACACTGACATCAGACTGATATTTTCTTATAAGATTTATTGAAAAGTTAAACAGAACTGAAGTAATACAGAGCCAATTAAGAGTTTCTATATTGATCCTAAAGACAGAATCACTCACAACTAATACCTTTCTTAACAAGTATTTGTGTGTAGCATTCAGACTGCCTCACAGTGTTTGGATCACTCAGATGGCTCTGCAAGATAAATGTTTAACTGTAAACCTTGATGCAGTAGTTCATTACAGTTTAGTAAAGACAGAATATTTATTTAAACCAATGGAGCCAATACTATATAGCATAAACACAAATGTCACAAGAATGATGTGTAAATAAGAGAAGTTGAGACACTTACACTTGCAAAAATAGTCCACCTCCAGGTATTTGTAAGTTCCACCACAGGGATCCCCAAACACTGAGTTGCTGGCCATTACAGAGCAGCGCCTCTTCCCATTACAGCTGTGTAAAGCAATTTAAGACAACACCAATTATACTACAACATACATTTGAAAGAGAGATGCTAAACTATTTTTATGATTTTCATTGCCTTACAGTTCAGCCACTTGAGTTGCAGGGCTTGTACAGGCCACATTTTGGACCTGAGCTGCAGGTCGTTCTAAAGAGCATGTGGTCTGGTCACGTCGGCCATAATTTGTTCTATAGATCTGAATCACCTGCTCTCCGTCTGTAGGCAGAGGAAAGATAATGTAGTGAGGCATTACAAACTAATGTGGGCACATCACGAGCCAATTTTAATATAACATACCACACTGGAGGTGGGCCACAGAGTTCTCACAGGTTACACTGTTGACTGTAACAGGAACACAGATCAGATTAAAGAATTCATAAAGCCTTATGGGTTCTGCATGTCTGATACAAAAGTGCACTGACTGGATGGGACGCAGGTGTATGTGGTCTCCAAATATTTGTAGGTGCCAAAGCAGGGATCAGAAAAGTGGAAAGAATTTACATTCACTTCACATACACTCTTTCCATCACACCTGCAGAAGGTACAAGGAAGAATAACTTAAAGCATAAAAATATTTCTTGTAGCATGTTTCATAATTTGAAGCTTTAGACCTAGATTTTCTCATGTTTAAATGGGAACTTCAAAATAAATCTCACTAAAATCATTTTAAAGATATACCTTTTCTTGAGGAGGTCCAGAGAGCCAGTTTGAGAGCATCTGATGTTGGAAAGCTGGTCCTGAGGCCTGCCTTCGCTACATGTCTTCCTGTTCTGACGTCCATACATAGCCGTTTGCACAACAATGACTCCAGAAGCTGTGTGAAGACAGCATCAAAAACAGTTCAACCACCATATCATTAGTTCACTATTGTTTGAGCCCAGAAGACATTTAAAACATTTTCCTACCACAGCTGAGACGCTGAACATTGTTGTCAGTATCACAGGTGGAAACTTTGTTTGTGGAGAATGGACTTTGTGAAGGGTCTGGAAAAGATGGATATGTGGCAGAAATGTCCAGAAAAAAAAATTTATTATTAAATGAGTATTTACAATAACGTAATGTGAAAAGAAATACATAAAAATCCACGTAAACACAAATATCATGACTTATATTAATCACTGACTTACCTGCTCTGATCAGCAGGAGAGTTGCCGCCAACCCTGAAAACGGAGTTTAAAGACACATTAATCCCTTTCTAATAATGTGTATGAGAAGAGTTAATGCAGCAGTAGTAAAGGCTAAAGGCTACTCACACAGTGTAGAGACTTGGAGGCAGAACATTCTTACAGAAGATCCAGCTGCAGATGAACTGACAGCATTCACAGAGACACTTTATATAGTGTTGAGCCTGAAACCTAAAAGGCCTGAGGTTCATTCTTATGTCAATGAACGCAACAAAGAGAAAATACCAGAATATGATCAAATCAAGATATAAAGATAGAAATAAAATCAACCTTTAGGTAGAAAGATAGAAATAAAAGCAATCTTCCTGTACACCTTTGTGCTTGGATATACTGTACATTGTTGAGTATTAGCAAAAAAAAGAACTACATTTTGAAAACACTTTGTCAAAAAGTTGCACTCAAAGTCACTAAAAGCACCAAAAAGCAGAAGTCTTGTAAAAATCCATAGCTTTAAAAAAGAACCACTGTCGTTTTAAAATATATCAAAGTAACATCTTCAGCAACATAACAGCTGCTTTGTCTCCTTAGGACAAAGCTGTCCTCAGGTAGCATAGTGAACCACCTTAACAACATCAAGTAAGAGTAATATGATTCAGTGTACAAACCTGTTAAATCTGTTAATGTATTAAAGAAAATAGCAAGGAAATATGAAACTGTTGAGTGAGCTTTTATTTTTGTTTGTCTGTTTGTTTGATTGTGGGATTAAATCTGAAATTAGACAAAATAAAACATATTATGTAGTTATAAGACACTCTACTCACACCAAGGCAAATTAAATAAATCTATAATTTTCTTATTGTTTTTTTTTATGAATGATTGTGCTGTTTTCACTGTATGGAGTAACATCCATCTCAGAGACATGCATTTTATTTACAAAAAGAGTCTCTATTCACTCTATTCCAAATGTTTTCACTCAGGCTCTGGAGAAAAACAACAGGTTTCAACAGTTGTGCAATTCCATTTCAGGCCTATAAAGACAACATATTAGCCTCTGAGTCACTGACGTGTGTAGGCCACCTCCAGGTTTTTGTAAGTGCCATAACAGGGGTCTCCAAACTCAGAGTTGCTGACTCTTACAATGCTATTGTTAAATCCATTGCATCTGTTAAAGCAGGACAAGCAGGTCCTAGGTCCAGGTACAACTCAAAAATATAAATTTGTCAGAGCTATATGAGAACCTTTGACTTTCTGACCCAAAATGGAAAACTAGACAAAAGGAGAATTTTACTGCATATTTCAAGTGCAAACTGTGTGTTTCCTTATATAATAATTGACCTATTTATTTTATGGATTGACTTTAATGATAGGAACATTTTTAAGTTGTGCAGATACACCACCTTCTTGCAATAGACCAGAAACTGGACGTCTCATTGGTAAATATCTGACAAAAAGGGAACTAGTTTTAACATCTCTGCTAATATATAAAACTGTTTGTACAATAAATGTAAAAAAAACAAACATAAAAATGGTGCAGGTAAAGACTTTAAAGACTTACTTGTAATCAGTGCAACTTTGCTATCAGGTTAAATGCTGCCTGTAAAACAAGAACAACAAGAAATCCTTCCACAAATAGCAGCAACAGGCCGCAAAAACAAAGACTGCCCTATTCCTCAAGGGTCATTCAATTCTCTGAGGCTTCAGGCCAAAGGTGTCTTCAGGTAGAATAGCATTCCAACTTGACAAGTGCAAATTTACTTGAATGAACAGATAAGATGGTTATTTAAGTAACACCCAGCCTCACAGCAATGGTTTGGCAAAAAATATAAAAAACATTACAGTGTCAATTTTACTTATTGATGCAAATATTACAATTCTATTAAGACTCTAGTTGTGTTGATATAAAACAAATAAAAGAAATCTATGACTTCTTGCTTGTTGTTTTTGAATAAATCATTTTCTTAATATACTGTATTTCACTCTAACATTTTTTTCACTGTTACAACACTCATTTCAGAATCAATAAACACTTGACAAAATGCAACCTGAAGGCAACATATTAGACTCTAAGTCACTAAACCACCTCCAGGTATTTATTTGTTTTTAGTATAGTTTTCTTTGGGTCATAATACGAAGAAGAATACAACACCTTATATAAGGTATTTAATTATGTCTGAAAAGGGTGTAAGTTAAAGTCTTATACATTTTTGTTTGCCTTTTATTTATTAACAATATCTATCTGAGTGCCAGGAGTCTCCAAACTCAGACTTACTGGCTCTTACAATGCAGCTGTTTATTTCTATTGTATCTGTTAAAGCAGGACAAGTCAACATAAGGTGCAACTCAAAAAATACAAACTTGTCAAGCGTTTGTAGCTATACAAGTACCTTTGACCAACTTTACTTGTAGCAGAGTATGAACAGTCAATGCTCTGGGTCTGCGAGGCAGGCCGCTGGTAAGAGCATGTGTTCTGGTCACAATGTTTTTAGACAGCACTGTAAATAATAATAATCTTCCCATCATCTAGAACAATGAGAGAACAGTGGAAATAAGAGGAAGCAAACATTACCACACTGAGAGTGTTCTCAAACCAAACGGTGAGCTGTAAGTGTCAGTTTAAATAAGAATAATGTAAGTTCTGAGGAATCTGGAGGTTCCACCCTAAAGCCACCAGGCTGACCTGAACTTAAGATAAGGCAGTTTTGTTTTCCCTGATGAGCTTCATTCTTATGTTAAGACAGGAAACAAATGGGCAAAACACAGAATAAAGTGAATTGGATTTACTATAATTATACATTGTTGAGTGTTTGTCAAAGAAGTAGTGCCCTTTTTAGAGTCATTAAGCGCCAAAAGCAGCAGTTCTCACATAGGATCAGCAGCTGAAATATTTAGAACACTATCAACTAAATAAATCTTTTGAATGTATTTATACAACTTGTCTAACATTCATTAGTCCTTTATTATGTTACTAAATGAAAACACATTAGGATTACTACTGGAGACTTGGTACTTTCTGTGTTACCTTTTTACAGTTGTTTGTCAATAAATTAGTATTTCAATTACATTTGTAGCTCATAGAAGTGTTCCACAGTTTGGGGCCAACCACAGAGAAGGCTTGGGGCCGGGTTGCGGGGGCAGCAGTCTAAGCAGAGACGCCCAGACTTCCCTCTTCCCAAACACTTCCTCCAGCTCTTCCAGGGGGATACCGAGGCGTTCCCAGGCCAGCCGAGAGACATAGTCCCTCCAGCGTGTCCTAGGTCTTCCCCGAGGTCTCCTCCCGGTGAGACATGCCCGGAACACCTCTCTAGGGAGGCGTCCACGAGGCATCTAAAACAGATGCCCGAGCAACTTCAGCTGGCTCCTCTCGATGTGAAGGAGCAGCACCTCTACTTTGAGCTCCTCCCGAGTGACCAAGCTTCTCACCCTATCTCTAAGGGAGCGCCTCGCCAAATGAGGAGAAAGCTCATTTCGGCCGCTTGTATCTTGTTCTTTCGGTCATGACCCAAAGCTCATGACCATAGGTGAGAGTAGGAACGTAGATTGACCGGTAAATTGAGAGCTTTGCCCTACAGCTCAGCTCCTTCTTCACCACGACAGACCGATACATCGACCGCATCACTGCAGAAGCTGCACCGATTCGTCTGTCAATCTCACACTCCTTCCTTCTCTCACTTGTAAACGAGACCCCAAGGTACTCCTCCACTTGAGGCAGGAGCTCTCCACCAACCTGAAGGGGACAAGCCACCCTTTTCCGACTGAGAACCATGGTCTCAGACTTGGAGGTGCTGATCCTCGTCCCAGCCGCTTCACACTTGGCTGTGAACCGTCCCAGTGCAGCTGAAGGTCCTGGCTTGATGGAGCCAACAGGACAACAACATCTGCAAAAAAAAAGACAAGATCCTGTGGTCCCCAAACCAGCCCGCCGTCTCTCACTGCAGGCAACTCCAGCCCAGGGGGGAAAGACACGGCCACCAGGCGCTTGCACACGAGCCTCAACCCCGGGCCTGGCTCCAGGTTGGGGCCCCGGTTGCGTCGTACCGGACGATGTCACGGTCCTTGATTTTCCTCAGCCCTCACACAGGTGAAAAAATTTAGATGAGGTCCAAAATGTACAGTGGGGTCAGCCCTTTTAACAATTTAACAAACAATAAAATCTTACAGGTTTGCACGTGGCAGAGTGGGTACCACACAAATTTTGTTTCAGTTATGTTGTATTGTCGCAAGAGCAACTGGAACAGTACAAAGTTTTTTTGTGAAGACTTGACTGGGTGGTGAGGGTGAAGGCAGATGCACAGAGGCCCAGGAAGGCAAAGGAAGGACCTAGCAGGTAGGTAAGATAATGTTTTTTAACAGAATAACAGGAAGCAGAGTCAGAAACAAGACGTGCGTGGTGATTTATGAACCAATTGTATCAAACCACTGTGCCAAAGCGTGGTTCGGTCATGTAACAGGTGACGTATGAAACACTTTACTGCTTCAGGGGGTATCAATATTTCTCACTGGTTTGGTTGTCTCAACTCTTTGGGATAACTCTCCTAGCTTTCAAAGCAAATAGAGACTGAGTCGACAGAGATTTAGTTTGACAGTGTTGCATTCAGGTCTAAAGATTCAAATTAGTCTACTAAACGTAGCAAATAAAAAAGTTGAAGTAGGTACTATAACATGTACACTGGTGGGGATAGATGATCATATTTTAATGTTAGTCAAATAAGTTATTATTATTTGGAACTTTTGGCGCATCATGTGATCCACAAGCGTTAACTATTTAGCCTGGGTTCAATTCCCTACAGAGCTGAGTGTTCTGTGAACACTGATGCAAACCAAACCAAATGGCCTTGACCTGTGGGATCCTACAGGGGTCCATGCCCGAGAAGGGTGCAAAAAAGCCCTATTTAAATGCACACCATTTATCATCTCAGAGGATAGAGTTTAAAGCAGCTCTGTTGGTGTATACGTATGGAGCTAAATTATGCTCATAATGTTTGTAACTGAAAAACAAAAATATAAAACTGAAAGTTCACATTTTTATGTTGAACTTTGAAAAATACAGAAATGTATTCCAAAAGTTGATATTTGTTTTAAATAAAAGTTGCAGATGTATTATTTTCATTTTGTAAATAACTTTAAAGTGGCCGGCCAAAATAGCGCCCTTTGGTGGTTGTGGACTGTGTACTGTCTTGCCAATCGCCAGTTTGGGATCTCGGCATCTCTCTCAAATAACCCACAAAAAGACAATGACTAGATTAGAGTGACAGTTGATGCAGTGATAGCTGTGTTCCCTCTTCTCCCTTTGCTATTGACATTAGCTAACAATTTTAAATATGCTAGCTAAGTTTTCAAAGAAATTTGTCAGTGGCTGCTTTCCCTCACCTTTTCTCCCTCTCATTTTTTTCTTTACCTTTTTATTGAGCAGATTTTACTTTCTTGATGCTTAATGATCTAGTTTATATACAAATTTATTTCCATACGAGCCAACAAGAGATCTTCGTTCCTGGTCTTCTTGTAGCACCTTGTGTTCAGTCCAAAGCTGGTGAAGCTGCATTCAATAACCTCTTTCAAAAAGAGACTCAAGAGACATCTTTTCTCACTTGTTTATTAATGACAACTGTAATAGGCCTACGTCTGTTCATGGTGTGCATTAGTTAATTATTTTTTTCTTCTTGTTTTTTTCTTTGTGTTTATTTCTTTATTTTTTCCTTTCTTCCATGTTTGTTCTTAGAACTTTTGTTGCATTTCTGTAAAGCCCATTGAGTCACTTTAGTACAAAATGTGTTTTATATGTACATTTTCTTCTTCCAGATTTCAGACTGGATCTGTAACAAAAACAGGCAGAGGTTTCAAAATACATTTCATTTACATTTATTTATTTAGCTGACACTTTTATCCAAAGCGACTTACATTGTTCTACAGTAATTACCAGTGTTTCAGCCACTGGAGGCAAGATGGGTTAAGTGTCTTGCCCAAGGACACAACAACAGTATGAACTGTGGGGAGAGTGAGAATCGAACTGCCTACCTTAAGGTTGAAGGACAACTGCTCTACCCACTGAGCTACTGCCGCCCGGCCTATAACAGCAAAATATTAGCCTCTGAGTCACTTACACTGACATGCGTAGGCCACTTCCAGGTATTTGTAAGTGCCATTACAGGGGTCTCCAAACTCAGAGTGGCTGGCTCTTACAATGCAGCTGTATTTTCCATTGCATCTGTTGAAGCAGGACAAGCAGGTCACCATAAGTGCAACTCAAAAAGACCAACTTGTCAAGAGTTTGTAGTTGTACCTTTGACCAACTTTACTTGTAGCAGAATATGAACAGTCAACGTTCTGGGTCTGTGAGGCAGGCCGCTGGTAAGAGCATGTGTTCTGATCACGGCGTCCGTAGACAGCACTGTAGATGATAATAATCTTCCCATCATCTGGAACAATGAGGGTACAGTGTGAGATACAATGGAAGTGGAGATCAAGGGGAAGCAAAAAGTAGTCAACTCAGTATTACCACATTGCAGCTGCGCCAGAGAGTGTTCACAAATCACACGGTGAGCTGTAAAATTGAATCAGAGTAGACACAAGAAGACAGCTTTTTGTTTGGTGTCATTTTAAATAAGAATAATGTAAGTTCTCAGTAATCTGCGTGTGCAACCCAAAGGCCACCGGGCAGACAAAAACATAAGCTGAACATTTTCTTTAATGTAAAAGTGACTGACCGGCTGGGAAGCAGGTGAAGTTGGTCTCCAAATATTTATAGGTGCCGTAGCAGGGATCAGACGTGCGGACCATATTTGTGTTCAGTTCACAAACGCTCTTCCCTTCACACCTGCGACATCATAACACCAAATCAGAACAAGATCAACCAAACAATTTACAAATCAACATATCACAGGCAGGACTGTATTTTGCACATTGTACCTTTTCTTCAGAACGTTCACAGTTCCTTCTTGAGAACATTTTGTGTTTGCGAGCTGCTGTGGAGGTCTGCCCTCACTGCAGGTCTCACCATCTGATCGCCCATACAACACCTCCTTCACAAGGATCACTCCGGGGTCTGTCAAACGTAATCAGTTATTAGTGAGATGTAGAAGCTTAAAGGATTGCTGCATCCTATCCAATAATTTTGTTCAGGTGTCTTACCACAGCTGAGGCGGTGGACATTGTTCAGGTCATCGCAGGTAATCACTCTCTGTGTGGAAATACCTGAAATATAGCCGTAGAAATGGATGTATCACATCTAAAATAGCTTAAATAAGGGGCACAATAATATGAATAGTCTTTACCTGCTTCTATGACGACACACGACAAAGACAGCACTAGAAAGAGACAAACATAGATAAATGCGTCATGTAAGTCAGAACTAAATACCCAGCTGTAGTATATAGGTACTTGATGTGCAATTATAGTGCTGTACTCACAAAGAGCTGTGTGGAGGTTTAGAAAGAGCATGGTTTAGGAAGAGCCAGTCGGTGAAAAACTGAGGACTGAGGAGGGTGCAACATAAGCCTGTATTTACTTGATAAAGACTATATATATACCTTAATGGGTGTAGCCCAAGTGCATTAGTCATTATTTAATGTTGGTGTGGCCAGTCTTTGCTGCTGTTCAAAGTTCAAAGTTTCTTTGTTGTCCACCTTGGAGAAATTAGTGTTATAAATTTTACTGGGCGTAAAATAAACAATTATATATTTCCCTAAATGTTTAGGAAGTAGACTCCAGTAGCCTCTCCAGACATTGAGTTGACTCTGAGTTGACAGGCAGTATGCTAGTAGGGGTAGGCTTGTATAGTAATTTGAGATTATAAATAATTTTCACACTTTCTTTACATAATTTTTCCATTTGCTGATTTATTCAAATTGAGGTTAAATACATAAAAAACAGACATCATTTTGGTTGTTGTTTAACTGAGCTGCTTTGGAAGTGTCAGAGGATCTGTGAAAAGTCAAAACAAAAATGAGTATAAACCCTGACAGAAAGTAGACGGTGACTCTTCACTGTAATACCGTAGCCCAATGTCAAATGTTATTAAAATTGCAGTACTCACATTCACAGACATAAGACACCTCCAGGTATTTGTAAGTGCCAACACATGGGTCTCCAAACACAGAGTTGCTTGCTCGGATAGTGCAGCTGTTTTTCCCATTGCAGCTGTAAAGACATATGATTTCTAATGTGTTATCACCAGACATACTTATATCTTATACTTTGTAGTTTGTCATAGCTTGACAGTAGAGAATATTGATCTGTACCTTTTGGCAACCTTGCTGGTGGGGTTGGAGCACTCAGTGTTTTTAACCTGTGGAGTTGAACGTTTGTATGCACATGTGATAGTGTCTCGGCGACCATAATCAGCGCCATACACAAAGATCACCTGACCAAAATCTAAAAATAAAACACAGTGGACAATGTCACGAAAACTGAGCCCTGCCAGTAAACATTCATTTATGTTTAAAACTGACAAATGATTTTAATTTTACCACAGTGCAGGTGTGCCAGGGAGTTCTCACATGCTACAAGCTGAACTATCAGAGAAACAAGTCATAAATAACTAAAAATCAGACAACAAACTGTCTTTGTTAATTATACTACAATGTAAATGTGCGACTGACTGGCTGGGAAGCATGTAAAGTTGGTCTCCAGATACTTGTAGGTGCCAATGCAGGGATCAGATGAGAAGAAGACGTTTGTGTTCAGCTCACACTCAGTCTTACCATCACACCTGTTGGAGAAAAAGGAAAGCACTGAGTTCACATACACCAGGATTGTATCAAATGTATGTTAGAAATAATGCTCAATCATTATTTTTAAAAGGATTTATACTGTACCATGTCCTCATGACATTCACAGCACCGTCCTGAGAACACTGTGTGTTGGCCACCTGCTCCGGGGGTCGGCCCTCACTGCAGGTCTCACTGTCAGCTCGTCCGTAAAGAGCGGCCTGCACACTTATCACTCCGGTATCTGCCACACAGACCAAGAGCAGCATTCATTTATTCTACAGTACAGTCTAACATAATACGTACATTTTTCATCACCCACTTCTGGACTCCATCTAACTGTAAAAAAATCTCTATGTGTGATAGAGGTTTTAGAGTGTACGTGGGACGCAGCGTAGGCATTTTACACACGTCTTTTCCATTCATTTTCTACCACATAGTCTGGAGCGCCCAGGGTGACTGGAGCCTATCCCAGCAGCTCTGGGCCTGACGCGGGTACACCCTGGACAGTGGCCAGTTAGAGACAGACAGAGACAGATAACCTCTATAGCCACTTTAGTGTTGTCAATTAACCTGTACATACATGTCTTTGGACGGTGGGAGGAAGCCGGAGTACCCGGAGAGAACCCACGGTAACACGTGGAGGTCATGCAGACTCCTCACAGAAAGACCGGATATGCCTGAATTTACATTCAGGCATATTACAGATGCTACACATATTTGAACTGTGTTTTTAATTGAGCTTGAAATGTGTAATATGCTCAATATTTATGAAGATTAATCATTGCATAAGAGAAATGTATTATGTTATACACATTATCTCAGTGGAGGTGAATGTATTACTTTATGATTGATGTTTTTTTTTTTTTTATCAGCTAATCACAACTCACAAAAGAAAGTAAAAGGGCCTTATTGCTTAATAAAACTGGATTTTGGCTTTAACTCATTGATGAGCACATTGATGAGCACTGAAAGAAAGTAAACTATACTTTTTAGTAAACTATACAAATGCCGTAGATGCAACTGTACCAGAACTAACACTATCCTAAGGAGACTGCAGTCTTTTGGAGTGAAGGGAACACTCCTGTGGACTTTGTATGACTCTGTGGTGGCATCATGTTCGGTGTGGTCTGCAGGAACAGCAGCATCACTGCGAGAGAGAGAAAGAAGCTGGAAAAGGTCATCAGGAAGTCCAGCTCTGTCCTGGGCTGTCCTCTGGACTCAGTGCTGGAGGTGGGTGGCAGAAGTGTCCTGGCAAAACTGTCATCTATGCTGGACCATGAGCCACACCCCCTGCAGGACACACTGTCAGCTCTGGAGAGCAACTTCAGTGACTGCTCTACCCTTGGTGTAAAGGAGAGATTTTGCAGGTCTTTCCTTCCTTCTGCTGTCATTTCCACAATCATGTGCAATTTCACTGCGCAATATTTGCAACGTGCAATACCTGTTACTACAATCTACACTATTTATTCACATCCATACTATTCATATGTATGGTCTTTTTATGTCTTTTATAGGTTTCATATGTCAAATATATTCTACTTTGTTTTAGCATAGTTTTTGATCCACTTTAATCCACTCCATGTACAGTCTATTTTAGATTATCTTGTCTGTTTGTTGGAGACATACCACAGCTGAGGTGATGGACGTTGTGGCTGTCATCACAGGTGGTAGCTCTCTCTGTGGAAACTATGAGAAGGAACAACATGTGCTCAAGTTTTATACGTCAAATATGATAATAATAATAAAACACAGCATTGATGGAATAACCTGGTCATTCAGTGTATTCAGGTGGTCAGCAGACCTCATTCTTTGGGCACATAATGTTGCTGAACCTAATTTGACACTTCTGAAACATATTTACATCTTTTCCACAAGCTTAGGATGTCTTCCTACATGTTTTAATAAATGATTATTATAGGGTTAAATAACTTGTTAACTTGCAGTGATTATCCCATGGGAGGGTTAAATCCAGGTGGGTTTTTTTTTGGGTTGAGCAGTGTATTTTTACCTGCAGTCACAAGGACGCAAGCTGCTGCAAACCCTGTGGAAACAATACAAACCTCACTTATTCTTTATGACTTCAGTTATTCAGTTATGAGGGTTTTATAGTTTTTAAGATATAATAGAGATTCTATGGTTATACTCACAATGTGTGGTGGTGAGTCTGAAGACGTGCATGGTGAAGCAGATGTTTTAGAAGCAGGTGGAAAGTCCAATTTTAGAGGAAACACAGTATTTATTCAGTTGGCTACAGAAGAGGCATTGTGCCATTAATGTGTGCAATACCTTTCCAAAAACAGGCCCCAAAGTGAGAGATGTGGTGAGGTAAGGTTGATGAAACACAACGGCTCTGTGTGTACAGTGCTCAGTAATGTTGACTCACATTACAGAAATACCAGAGTTAAGGAAGAAAAGAGGAAACTGTAACAAACCATAGGTCAGAGAGGTTTGCAGGGTTCACGTGAGGTTTTTTTCCTAAATCAAGCAGTACTTTTATTGTTTGCCAGGTAGTACATAGTACATAATACATTCTCCACTTGTTGAGATTTTACAAAATAAAGTGTGCATACTAATGTTTATTGTGTATCACCATCATCAACACACACTTGGATTATAGGCTGTGGAAAGGCTAAACCTAAATTTCAGTATTCATAATATAATTTATTGATTAATCAATCTCAATTCAATTGATTTAGATTAATACAGCTAAATAACATAGATGCCTCAAAATGCATTAAAAAACATATGGAACAATATCTCTTTCCTTGGACTTTTTATTTACAAAATGCTTCTACTACTTCATAAAATGAACTGTATTGCTGTAATCAATGTTTATATTGTTTATACTATCTATCTTCACATTATTGGTTTTTGAGTACTCTATATTTACTGTTCTGTTTAACAAAAATGTCTTCCCCATCTTCCTTATAATTGATCTTTGCCTTTTATTTATACCTGTATATGTACTGTAATATATATGCAGGCATCAAGAAAGGTTGTGTAGTAAAAATGAAGAACAAAGTGTCCTAGAGGTGATGATATCACTCTTAAACATGAACATTCAGGTTGTATTTTTGTACGTGCTCCGCCCACTTACGGGCTTTCCTGTCCAACATACTAGTGTACTTGTAATTCTGTATGAGAACTGGCAACTGTTTTGTTATGTTTTGTTGAAATGTTCAGTATTGACATATTTGAATACATGAAAAGATATAAATATGTATTAATAAATAAAATCTGCACAATTGGTGACATGTGGTGTTAGTGAATTTATTTTCACACTTTCTCTGTGTAAATGATAAAGGTGTTTTAGGTTGAGCACAACATATGATTGTTGTGTTTATGTTATGACAACAAAATATGTTTATTATAAAAAAAAATAGTATAGTTTTGACAAGTATGAAAAGTGTTCCATTTTGCAAATTATCTCAAGTCGAGTTTTGTGCAAATTGTGTTAAAGGGTTTAAAAAAATTGTGCCTAAAAAAACTGTAACATGACATTTATCCACTAGAGAGCAGTCTTTAAGTGTGATCTGAGCGCTTCCTTTGTTTTTGTTTACTCTGTATCACCCCAATGTCTATTACACAAGCCATTCAAAAGTCACGCTTAACAATTATCTGTATGTGGCAAACCTGAGTATCAGATTAAGGATTTGTTTATCAAAAAGATACCTACATTTGTGCATATATTGCACTTTCTGAAGGTTCTCAATCATCCAGGTCATCTTAAAGAAAGGTTTGAAGCAGAGGAATCTGGTAAAGATGTTTCTTTCCTCATCCATGGAAAATTTTAAATTATAGTTTACATTTTTTAACTTTATATTTACCTGTACTTACAAACACACAGGTTCCAGCCAGCACTAGAGAAAGTACTTGCAATAATCTTATAATTTAGAATAATCTATATCAATTACATAATAGTGTGATGCTAAAGCAGAGCATTTTTGCAGACTCCAGTGGAAGGGTAACAGTGAGTAATGGAAAGGAGAGTATTTTATTTATAGATCTGATAGATATGACGTAAAACAGGCAACCAGTCTCGTACAGCAGAAAGAAAATAAAAATGTGTAGCCAGAAAGAGAGTTTCTACAATCTAAACTTTGTAAAATGTTTTTCCATTTAATTTCAAGTAAAAAAAAATTCCAAACCGTAATTACAAGTAATTACTAATTACTAATAACAACACAATACAATTCACCAAAATGAAATGTCTGAAAATTGAACTACAATTAAAAAATACCATTGTGTAGTCAAACATTACAGCAAGCCATGATTGTCCCAAAGTCATAATGTACCCAATAATTTGTTGTGATTTAAAACCAATGACAGAGTTTAAAGTGGTGCATTAGAATTTTCTTAACCATATATTTCTTTTAAGTCTGGGTTTGAAAGTAGAGAAGTTTGCGGAGGAAGTTAAAAGAGCCAGGCATTTGTTTGTAAAGACCTTTTGCAGAATTCTGGGAAACCGTAGCATTCACCTGAAAATAATAAATTGTTATAAAAATGTATATGATATAATTATAAAAAAAACAATAAATATTACAATAAAAAAAAGCTCACCATCATTAAGATTCTGACTAAGTCATCTGTGGCAGCCTTTTCAGCAAGAATTTGGTCTAATGTTTCAACATACCAGGAACCAGACAGGGTCTGTCTCCAGGATACATAACCTACATTTGGCAAATAATCAGAAATATTCATGTTAATGACTGTACTGTCAGTAAGTAATCCAAACACAAGTGTCTGAGTAAAATGCACACACAAACCAGGAAATGTTGAGTACGACACCAGAATGTCACTTGGTGTGGGCAGAGAGGTTCTAGCATCTGGCTCATCAGACATGCTCAAAGAGTCACTGCTAGACGAAGTTGGTATAGCATCCGTCTGGTCATCAGCTCCACTGATGGGTGGCTTGATGTCATCAGGAGAGACCTCAAAACCTATGTCTTTTTCACCTGAAAGACATATGGAATAAGATATGACACAAGACCTAGACTGGCAAAAGAGGTAAAAGCCTAATGAGAGTGTTAGTGGATTAACTACCTCCTCCACAGGCCTGGATAAAAAAGAGTTTTGGCTTTCCTTGTAAAGATGGGCAGTGCTGACCATTGAGGCAGCTGGTTATGTGTTGGACAGGGACATATTGTCCATCCACACCATACACAGCCCCAGGAAAACGGTTATGACTCACCTGTGAACATGCCAAGCATTAGATTTTTTTTATACACAAATTTGTGCAAAATATAAATATTAAGATATTTTATACAGTATATAATTTGTTTGATTTTATTTGTGCATCCTACCTCTGTCCCGTGGGACAGAATGATAACCACACAACAGTCATACTGGGAATGGTCTTTCTTAGCTAAAGCTGAAAACTCATGTCTGATTTCCTGAAACCAAAAATAATAGTCACATCAAAATTAGAACTTTTAAGTTAGAAGTTGCTAAAATAAAAATAAAAAAGTTTTTTTTACTTTCTGTTTCAGGTTTGTCTTGACTTGAACAATAAAGTTGAAAGCCTTGAATCGTTTCTCCAGTTTGTCACAGTCAATGTTGGAGCCTGTGCGGTTGATAAGCTCACATTGAGGTTCAAAGTCCATGTTGTTGATAATAAGGCAAATGCCACATGGACTAGCATCCATTTTATAAATCTGTCATACACATGTAGGAAAGTAACAACAAACAGAAGAAATGCAATCAAAATACATTTGCCATTTGATAATTGAAAGTATGTAACCTGTACGTTGTCCTGTTGAGTTCTGAGTACTGGCTTTGGTTTTGGGACTTCCTTCTCAGGAGCTGTGAGACAACCAGTAATACTCATAAAATGATGGTGATCGCATGATCAAGAAAGTGCAATGCTTAGCTTACATGTATTAAAAAGTGGAGTGGTAGCCACATGTATTGGATAGACAGGTGTAATGTTTGTTCTTTGATCATTGACATCCTTTGGAGACACTGTTGAACACACATGAGCATTACAGGCATACTTGGAATTATACAAAAATATAGAAAAAAGGGACCCACCCACTGGAAGAGACTGGAAAGCAGGACGGACCACCTGAGGGAGGGCTGAAGGCTGTATCGAAGGCAGGGGTGCTCCATTCTCTAGGAACTGTAGCAAACTGTGTTGACCAGTCTCCTGCAAGCTCTCCAGAAATAAAGGAAAGGCCCGGCTCCCACGGGTCTCTAAGTTGATGACTAACTGTCGTGCCTGGTCTCTTCTGGTCCCTGAACTCTGACAGACAGAATCCTAAATATCAGATCACAGCATAGAAAACAAACTTGATAAACAAAATATATTTATAGCTGGCTTACCTTAATCTCGTCAATCATGTCTTGTGTGAAAACTCCCTTTTCCATGAGGCAGCCATAGAGATTTGAAAGTTCTAGGTCTGTCACAAGGTTTATCCTGTTGCGTTGAAGAATTTTTTTGTGTCTTTCGTCCATTCTTCGTTCAGGAAATACACCTCAAATAGTCAAAGAATAGTTTAAAAAGACAGCAACTGTCAAATTAACAATATATAACACCAACAAAAAGATACATCGCAAAACTTACGAAATAAATTTTGTATAAATGCTAATCCTCATTCAAAGATTGGTTTCCCTTTTGTTTATCGTTTCTGTACTGGGTTCTGTACGTTGTGCATTTCCGTGTTTACATCATCGCTTGCTGTTATTGGTCAGGTGAAAGAGCGCAGGGGCGAGAGGCGTTTACTTTATGTCAACGCAGGTTACGGTTGTACAGCTCCAGAGACAGGACTGTGAAACGGAGTTTTGTCTAAAAATGGCGGCGCGCTAAATAATAAACCGAGCGCACCCAAATATAGCTGATACTCAAACTCCCTAAATTGCTTTCGACTTGTCTCTAACAACCCTCCTAGCAGCTGCAGGTTGTGTGCTTGCTGTTTGCTGGAAGAACAATGGGATGCTGCTGAACACACCCCTTTTAAAAATCTATCTCTTTATGTCAGCTTTTACCAACGAGACCAAATAGCCCAACGCTATCCAAAATGAGGCGGTGCAGCGGGTGACCATATTTTTGTGAGGTGACTGAAAATTTTAGCGGCGTTGTGTTGAGGCAGCTAGCATCTGTAGCAAATAATAACACAGAAACAACATAACTGTAATTAAATGTTTATTAAGCATTTATACGATTGATCTAGTTAGTCATTAAACCTCAAGAGAGTGAAATGTACAAACCTTTATGCAAATAATAGATATCATCAAGAGACTGGTTTCAAGTTTGTAAAAAAAAAAAAAACAATCAAAAATGTGTCAGATCCAAACATGTCATTTTTTTAACAAAGTAAAACGTAATTGTCTTTCCGATGTGTCAAAGGTTGCTGTGATGGCGTTGTTTAAGAGGTGTCTGCCACTGGCTCAAGTGGTAGTCCTCTTAGTGCTTCTGACAGGATCTACTAATGCTGGACCTGAGATGGACCCTTACAAGATTTTGGGACTAACCAGGAGTGCAAGCCAGGCTGAGATCAAGAAGGTCTACAAGCGCCTGGCAAAAGAATGGCAAGTATTGTGGCACATAGTATTGGCAGGTGTCTTACACCTCCATTCTTACGTTAGAGTGATGCAGATGTGTCAGTGACGTGATGCCCAGGTTACTAATTCCCTAAGCAATTTATTTTAAGTTTTCTAATAAAAAGGTTTAATATTGTTTAAATATAATAATCTCTCATAACTTTCATGATCCTTGTTGATAATTATATAATAAACACAGTATTAGCTGTTTTTTTATTGAATCAAAGTTGTAAATGGCATTTGGTAAAACTGTTCTTGCTTGAAGAAATAAAGAAAACTCCCTGATAAAATGATCAAATGTGATTAAAAATCATCAGTTTTTTTTTTCTTTGGCATATTACTTAAGGTCTTAGAAAAAAACATATAAAAGTATTTACATGATGGATCATTTAAAAACATTATTAATAACAAACACATTTTGATCCGCAAAGACTAATTTCAATTAAAGTCATTTGGCAAAACAAAGATTAGAGGCCATTTTGAACTGTTGCCTGAAGCACAGTGGCATTTGATGACATTACTTAGGGCTCCCTGAGGACCTGTCGAGTTGGAGGTATGTTTAAATTTTGCTTCTCAATTTACCTTAATTTTAACTTTTCTAAGCATAGTAGCATGTGTCACAGATATGTCATACAGATAAATGATAATCATTTGGTAAAACGTTTAAAAAAGTGTTTATATTAATACTTTTACACAATACTACTTTAGAAACATTTAATTTAAAGTTTTCAAATCAACGCTAATGTCAGTGTTGCTAATAGTAGGCCAACCAAATGCCTTTTAGGGATGACAAAATATAAAATGTCATTCGGCAAAACAAAATTTGTCAAATTGTAAAAATGTCCAAAAGACATGTAGTTATCCCAAATGACATAGGGCTTGTTAATGATTATTTTATCTATTTATGTTTATAATTTTTTTTAATTTTCAAATGTAAATAGAGGCTGTATAAATAACCTGAATATATTTTTAGGTTTTAATACATACTTTTGTGCATGTTCATACTGTCTTCAATCTTAAGAATTTAGTAGTCCGATATGGCTGATTTCAGATTTTGTTGTTCTGCTTGAACCTAAAATCAGCCATATCGGCCCATTGCAAGAGGGAAACCAATAAAATGAACTGGAATAACGCCAAGGTCATCAGTGCCAAAAGTAACAAATACCTTCGCTGGTTTAGAGAGGCCATTGAGATTCAAAATAAGGGGAATAAGAAGCATAAACTGTCCCAGGTATGGGATAGGGTGAAGACCCTATCCCATACCTGGGACATGATCCTGGAGAAGGAATCAGATAGTAGAGGGTGTAAGCTCTCCCTACTGTATTGTAAAACATCGTTAGATGGCTTCAAGACTTGTCACAAAACCATCATGTGATACTTTTGGCAAAGACAGAAAGTAGCCGAAACTAGTTGAGCAGGTAAACAAGCTTGTATTTCTCTGTAAAAAGAAAAGTATTCTTAATAACTGATTTTAATACATGTTTAAGTAAATTCAATTTATCTTTACATTTTAACAATTTCCTCTTTCCAGCAAGTAGAGAGTGGTACGTTTTTGTGCCAAGATAAATGCAGATCCTGCTGCTAGAAAGGAGAGACTAGACAAGAGGTGAGACTGGACAGAGCGGGTGGTGGTCTCTCTTTTTAAGAAGGGGTACCGAGTGTTCCAACTACAGAGAGATTACACTCCTCGGCCTCACGAGAAATCTATTCCAGGGTACTGGAGAGGAGAATTCAGCTGATAGTCGAACCTCAGATCCAGGAGGAACAGTGTAGTGGTTATCCTGGTCCTGAAACACTGGACCAGCTGTATACCCTGTCCAGGTGGCTGGAGGGTTCATGAGAGTTTGTCCAACCAGTCCACTTGTGCTTTGTGGATCTGGAGAAGAGACTTTTGATTGTGTCCCTCATGTCCTGTGGGCGGTTCTCTTGGAGTATGGGGTCCGGGGCCCTTTAAGGCCTGTCCAGTCTCTGTACAACTGGAGCAGGAGCTTGGTTCTCATTGCAGGCAGTAAGTCTGACCTGTTACCCAGTCTGTCATGGTGAAGAAGAAGATCTCAATTTACCAGTTGATCTACGTTCCTACTCTCTCCTTTGGCTCATGACCAAATGGAAGAGATCTCAGATACAGAAGACTTTTGATAATTTGGAATTAATCTTGATAGATGACACCGAATTACCTTAAAAGACAAAATGTATAATATTTGTAGCTACAGTGTAAAAATTCTGCAAGTTGCTATAGATAACTTGTTAATAAACGGATGGGCTATTTAATAATTTTTTTTGCCATTTTAAAATTCTAAAACATCACTGACCCAGTTGCTTAAAATTATATGTTTGGTTAGTTTAGGTTATCTTTCCTAATCACTATTAAACTTTTCAGGCATCCTGACAAAAACAAAAGTCCAGGCGCTGAAGACATGTTTATCAAAATTACCAAATCATATGAGGTCAGTTTTTTTTTTAATAGTAACAGTTTACTCACATTAAAATCTCTATGATATAAATATATTTACTGTTTGAAATCTAGATTCTTTCCAATGAGGATAAACGTGCCAATTATGACCGGTATGGACAAACTGATGACACCCAGCCATACGGCAGTGGGCGTTATGGACACCGCCATGACAGCTTTTACTTTGATGAGTCCTTCTTCAACTTTCCTTTCAATAGCAAGAACCACAGAGACTTTGCTGACAGCAAGTACACATTGCACTTTAACCAGTATGTTAAAGATGTGGTGCCTGACAGCTTTAAGAGGCCATACCTGATCAAGATCACCTCAGACTGGTGCTTCAGCTGCATCCACATTGAGCCAGTGTGGAAAGAGGTGGTGCAGGAGATGGAGACTTTAGGTTTGTTCTAGAAATACTACATATTTGAATGGATATGCAAATTATGAATATAATGGTATTTGTTTATGTGCTGTCTTAACAGGGGTTGGAATAGGTGTAGTTGATGTAGGTTATGAGAGACGCTTAGCCAATCATCTTGGTGCGCATCGCACTCCATCATTACTTGGAGTGATCAATGGAAAAGTGACATTTTTCCATTATGCTGTAGCAAAGGAGCATCTTCGGCAGTTTGTAGAAGATCTTCTCCCTCAAAGACTTGTAGAATGGGTACATTTGTACTACAGATAAGCAGCACTTATAAACAATTATTTATTTATTTTAATTTGAGCTTAACTTAGTGAAAATGACCAATTCAATTTTTGGTTTTGCAGGTCACTGACAAGAACGATTTGCATTTTTTGAATAGTTGGCATGAACTCAACAAACCACATGTGCTGCTCTTTGATCAAGTGCCTTCAGTTCCTCTACTGTACAAAGTAGGTATTTTGTAGGAAATCATTTTTAATGATCTTACTTTTTACTTACATGTTACTATCTTTTTATCTCTGCAGCTGACTGCGTTTGCCTACAAAGACAGTTTACAGTTTGGTTATGTGGACCAAGGACTGTCAGAAACTTCAGATCTGCAGAAAAAGTTCAACATCAACACTTATGCTCCAACCATGCTAGTTTTTAAAGAGAACACAGATAAGCCAGCTGACATCATACAAGTAAACTATAATCATCAGGGGACACAATATTTATAATTTTGCTCAAGTTTCACATTTTAAAACACTATTTTGATGTTATTCTTCACAGGCAAAGGGAATGAAAAGACATATAATCGAGGAGTTTATCTCAAACAACAGATTTCTTAATGCTCCTCGACTTGTCAATCAGAAGTTGTTTGATGAGCTTTGTCCTGTCAAACAGTTTCACAGACGCAGAAAGTAAGTAAATTTGTTTGTTTTGTTTCTATGACAAATAAATAAAAAGATCACTTATGAATCATATAAGTGGTAGTATTGGTTATTATTTGACCATGTTATGTTATAGAATTGGTGGGGTTTCTGACTTTGTTGTTTTTTTCCTCAGGTTCTGTGTCCTGTTGATCACTGGTGACGAGGACACATTTACTTTTGGAAACCAGGCCTTCCTTTCATTTGCCTCTACCAACACAAAGGAAGTACTAAGATTTGCATATGTGTATCAACGTCTCCAGCAGCCGTTATGTGACATCCTGATGCAGCACACGGACAGTGTCCAGTCCCCACCTCAGGTAGAATACAGCTCACTTTGTTGCATTCTTTTCAATTTACTGCTGCTTGTGTATTGTTGAAGTAGCAGAACTATAATAGAAATAACACATAGTTTCACCAATTGACATATAAATTTGTACTCAGTTTACATACCCTGGCAAAATTTGTGATTGTTTTTTAGAGATTAAAGATCTTAGAGATATAAATGATAACACAAAAACTTTCTTTCACTCATAGTTAGTGGTTGGGTGAAGTCATTTTTTATAATATATATAGCCATATATTTATTATAAGCCTGTTTGTTTGTAATCAGTGTGTGTGTATAAAAAGTCAGTAAGTTTCTAGGCTCCTAACTGACCCTTGCATCTTTCATCCAGTGCTGCACTGATGTTTCTGTAATTCTAAGTCATTGGAAAAGCAAAATAATTGTCAAAGAATCTGCCGGAAAAGGTCATTGAACTGTATAAAACAGGGGATATAAAAAAGATATTCAAGGAAATGAGAATGCCAATCAGCAGTGTTCAAACTCTAATTAAGTGGAAAATGAAAAGGTTAGGTTGACCAACAAAGACATTTTTTTGGGGTGCCAAAATAATCCACAAATATTCATTCATTCATTTTCTACCGCTTTGTCCCATTAGGGGTCACGGGTGACTGGAGCCTATCCCAGCAGCTTTGGGCCTGAGGCGGGGTACACCCTGGACAGTGGCCAGTTAGTCGCAGGGCTGACATACAGAGACAGACACTGAAAAACAACTATTTATTCACTAGGGACACTTTAGAGTTGTCTTTGGACGGTGGGAGGAAGCCGGAGTACCCGGAGAGAACCCACGGTAACACGTGGAGAACTCCTCACAGAAAGACCGGAGACAGCCGAGAATATTTGAGTTGACCGGGTTTTGAACTCATGACCTTCTTGCTGTGAGGCAGAAGTGCTATCCACTCTGCCACGTGACCCCAAGCCATCCACAGTGGATTGGGTGAAGAATGGGCAGCTTTACCATCTGAGAAAATAACTACCACAGAAGACTTCAAGCTGTTATTGATGTTAAAGGTGGCAATACACGGTAATAGGAACTGGGGTATGTATTTGGGTAGTTTCTGTTCTCATTCTGATTTAAAAAGAGTAAACACAGATTGAAAATAAATGGCTACACCCAACCACTAACTATGAGTAAAAAAAAGGGTTTTGGGTTATTATTCATATTCTCTGAGAAATGGCCCAAAAATTTCAAATTCTCCCAGGGTATGTACACTTATGAATACACAAATGTATATGAACTATGTTTAATTGAAATGTGCAGGTGGTGATCCTAGAAAGGCGAAACGCTGCAGGGAAAGTCTTCTTTAAGCCAGTCACTTCCTGGAATGGCAGCGAAGAAGACAAGCAGCAGCTTTTAGTAGAGTTGGAGCACCTTCGGAAGGATCCATCCATTCTTATCCATGACGCTATGCTGCCTGTACTCAATAATGAGTTTGCCTCTGTATGTTTTTGTGTTGCTGACTGCCATTTTTACTTAAACCAAACACACACACTTTCTAAATATAACACTCTTTGCTGTAGGTGTTTTTAATACGTTGGATCTATGCATCTTATGATTACCTCTCAGAAGTTATGGATGATATTCTACATAACAATTGGTGAGTACAGAGGTCGGGAGATTTAAACCACTCCTGATTAAAGCCAAACATTAGCGAGGTGTAAATACACTGTGATGTTTTTCAGGCGAGAGATGATGCCTCTTCTGTCCCTTATCTTTTCTGCCTTATTTATATTATTTGGAACTGTGGTTGTTCAGGCTTTCAGGTAGGTTTCATTTTCATGTAGACTACCAAATAAAAGGTATACCTCAATTAGCTACAGAATTTGTTTTGTTATTAGTGTAAATACATTTTTTATTTTATTTTAGTGACTCAAGTGAAGACAAGGAGACAAAGCCAAAGGCAAAAGATGGAATTAAACATGAAAATATATCAGGGACAAACTCTACAACAAGGCAAGAAAAAACAGTATACATAAAAATAAAAACATTTAAGTTACTCAGAGATGGGTAAGCAGTTTTATGGCAGTTTTTTTTCTTCCTTTTAAATCTTAGTCGGCATCCCAAAAAAAACTTTGTGGAAGTGACCGAGTTGACAGATATTACTTACATTAGCAACTTGGTGAAGCTGCGGCCAGGACACATGAACATTGTGCTTGTGCTC
Organism: Neodontobutis hainanensis; assembly: GCA_024349245.1. Taxonomy (NCBI): domain Eukaryota; kingdom Metazoa; phylum Chordata; class Actinopteri; order Gobiiformes; family Odontobutidae; genus Neodontobutis; species Neodontobutis hainanensis. The sequence continues at coordinate 2,929,172 of JALDNG010000026.1, forward strand.
ACTGATGCCTCCAAAAACATTCTGCTTAGCAAGTTTGCCAAAGAAGTCTACTCGTTCACTGGGTAAGCTTTTATTTAAACCCTTTTAAAATAACAACCACTTTGCATCTCATTGAAACTCTCTTTTAAACTAGGAGCCATACACTACATTTCTCCTTCCTGAATTTTGACAAGCACAGTGAGTGGATGAACACGCTGCTAGAATATGCTCAGGATGCCATGCCACTTGATGCAGATGAAGACGACGGGGGAAACCTTAAAATAGATTACACTGGCTACGTGTTGGCTCTGAACGGACACAAAAAGTACCTTTGTCTATTTAAGCCTGTCTACACTGGGGAAGACCTTGACAATAAGTCATCTGAGGTTGAAGGAAGCACCTTTGGAAAATCCAGGTGTCGTGATGACCACCCGGCACGGAAATCCAACCGATCCCGCAACATATCAACTTTGCAGATCCACCACAAACTAGACCGCCTGGGATTGTGGATGGAAAGGCTCATGGAAGGCACTTTGCCTCGATACTACATACCTGCCTGGCCAGGGCTCGACAAGATCACTCCCAGTAAATAGACTGAGCACATTGAGCATATTATTTGTGGTAGACTAGGACAACCTTTTGCACTACAAAATTGGCATCCATGTAGGTCTTTTGGGACATATGTTTAGCATGCTTTTCTTAAACTTTATGCATGCTGTCACTTTATTTGAGCAAATGCTGCTACAGCTTTTTTTTTTACTACTACAGCTTTATTACTGTTAGTTTTATTTGTAAAAGAAAACATAATTACTGTTAACTTTATAGATGAATACTGTGAATAGAGATGCATGTCTCACATCTTATCTTTTTGCCTTTATTGCATCTCATCCCAGATCTGAAAAGGCGGTCCTGAATGCTGACATGCTTGTGCAATATAGCAGACTGATGTAAGGAAAAGGCCTTGTTCCCTCACCCCAAAGTTTTCTCATGGTTCTCCCTGTGTCATTACATTATAAAATGCTTTTGGAGGTCATAGTAAATTATACTTTTTAGGCTGCCTTTTGTTTGTTTGAACTGGTTTACATGTAGCTTTATGTAGCAAACAGCCAGTTTGTTTCATTTTGTGAAAACTAGAAACAGTGACCAATTAGAAAATGAACATGCAACAAAACATTTACATAAACATACTCATTTCTTTATTGTACAAACATGTTGACTCGTTAGTTGGCAGTGTAAATATTGTACATAATCATGTTATATGTTGCAATTTATACAGTAGGAAATGAATTTACATGTTTTTACTACAATGTACTACTAACTCTTTAAGTTTATTTTTATTTACCATACAATGTAAGTCAGAAAATAATAATAATCTAAATTAGGTTGTTTAATGTATATGTTCAGCTGTTTTCAATAGTGGTTGTGGAAAACAATTTATTGTTTATTGACTACGTGCAAAATGTTTTGGTGGTTCTGTGTATGTTTTAATATATTTAACCCTATTTTAATGTGCTGTACTTCAATACTTTTAATCCTTGTCATTGATTTACTATAGTACAAACAGTAAAATGTAATAATAAATGTGGAGTACAGAATAAAAACATAGCCAATTCAGTTATATATCAGTTTAACAGAACTGTTGATTTATTTTGACACTGCAAAAATAAGAAAAAATAAATAATGAAATTGTAAAATGTTTAGTTCTATAGTAATGTCTACAGCTGGTCATTTTTTACTAAAAGTAAGGGACTTACTGAGACATACGTAGGCAAGCTCAAGGTACATGTAGGTGGAATCACAAGATGCATCCAACACTATCCTATTTGCTCTGAAAGAACAGCGCTCCTTTCCATCGCATCTGTGGAAGCAAAGCCAACAGTCTGTTGTTAGTTTTACATTCACCGGCACATATCAATTATTAACAGAAGTAAATCAACTTCACTTTTCAGCCACTACGTTGGTTAGATTTGTGCAGTCAATTTTTGCGACCATAACAGGATCACGTCGGAAAGCACATGTGGTGTGATCACGGCGCCCAAAGTCCGCACCAACTACAGAGATCACCTTTCCTTGATCTGGAAAAGAAAAAAGGTACTTTAATGTTTATTGATGCAAGTTATATCCAGATGAACTGTAGAGATGTTTTACCACACTGCAGGTTGACTATGGACTGCTCACAAACAATAAGATGAGCTGTAAATATAATCAGACAAGACTTTTGTTTTGGTCTGCACTTATCCAACTCAGTCCGGTTTTACTCCAATATGGACCTACTTGCTGGGATGCAGCTGTAAGAGGTCTCAATGTATTTAAAGGTGTCATTACATGGGTCCGTTTCAAAGACATTTGCATTCATTTCACACACTTTCTTTCCATTACATCTGAGGAAGCATCAGAAAACACAATAATATTGGTCATTAATTAAAAGCCCTTTTATTTAATGGGTATAACTTTTAAAGGCACCTTTTCTTGAGGAGATCCAAAGCATCAGCCAGAGAGCATCCTGTATTAGCCACTTCTTCTGGAGTTTTTCCCCCAGCGCAGGTGGTGCTGTCTGCACGTCCATAGAGAGTGTTCTCAACGTTGATCACTCCACTGTCTAACACACAGCAAAGAGACTTGGTATTAAACAAGAAGTTGTAAAGTTTGGGATTAGAGGATAATAGAGAAGAATGAAGTAAGTCATACCACAGCTCAGGCGGTGGACATGGGCACCACAGGTGGTGACTAAATGTGCAGAGACTCCTGTAACAAGACATGAGAGTGTAGGTTTACCACAACCACACAATGTCAAAAATACATGTTTCATTTAGTGGTGATTTTCTGATAAACACCTGCATCAAGAAGGAGGCAGGCAGTTGTCAGAACTGAAAACAAAATACATTTGTATTCATTAGACAATACCAAAACATGTATCATACATTTGAATGTATTTTTCCAACTTACAGACTGTGATGCTGAAGCGGAGCATGATGGTGGTCTGAGACACAGTGATGCTGCTGGAAGCAGACAGCTCAGTATTTATTCACTCAGTGCTTATGAAATAGACAAAACCTGGACTAGACACTTCCCTTTTTATTACTATTTCACAATCCACTGTGTACATGTCCTCAGTCACCCTTGCTGTGCTTGCTCTTTTGATACCATGTGTAAAAGGTCACTTGTTAAACACTGACCATTTCCACATTAAATAGTACTCCTATGATGTTTCACATATATCCAGTTTTTGACCAACTTTGACCTGTGCAATTAGAACGGTCCATACCAAGAAAACCTATTTGAGTAAATGTTCATTATTTTGTGTTTAACCCCCTTTACAGGCTTTAAAGCACACATACTAACTAACTAACATGTTTACTTATTTTATCAATAAAATCTATTTACTGTAAGTCATACAGTTTACAGTTTAAGTTTTACAGATGCAGCAACGTAATGAACAAACAACAATTCTGTGTCTTGAGACAATGATAAACATCATGTGTATGGTCAATAATAAACTTTAAAAAATGATTCAATAGTATCACCTGGGAAAATGTATGGAGTGTACAAAAGTCTTTGTCTAATTTTGTCAGCTGTAGGTTAACCATCTGGAACTGTTAAGCATTTTTGACGTGTTTTGCACTTTTAATTCTTTGGATAATTTGGTGAGACGATGTATTTGTGTATGATCTTTAAATTATCTACTCGCCACCCATATCAGGCCAATGATACATTTGTAACGCAATTGTTTCTTTCAGTATACAGTAAAATAAAAAAAAGTTAAATCACTGGCAGCTACAGCTGCAAAAAATAAAATAAAATAAAATGAAAGTATAACATCCTAATTGAAAAAAAAATTCATAACATTACATTTGAGAGAAATCTACAGTAAATGTTTCTGCAGGGAAACAGATGTATTATTATCAAACACCTTCAATAAAGTGACAATGCTCAAAGTTCTGCAGAAAAAGATAATTTTATTTCTTATTAAACATGTTGAAATGTTTAAAAATCGTCCATATTAACTTTTACTTTAAAAGGTGCATTACAGAAGTATGCCACCTCTGGTGTTAGCGGTACTGCATCCATTGTTCAATGCGCGCACGCGTGTATGAGCACGAACCATAGATTTTATATAAAATAGGTGTAATCCGCGCATTGGTTACAATTTACTGATATTGTCGTTATGACAGGGCAATAAAATGGCTGTTACTGTTAGGTCTGCAGTGACCACAGACCGCAGCTGATTATTCCAGAGAACAGTTTATGACACGAGAAACAAGACACCCAGTCGACTTAAAGTTTTACTTGCTGCAAGGGGAGTCCGGTCAAGGGTCTTAGAGTATGATACTCTTCACCTGATCACAGACAACTCCGACTAGACAATCCCTTGAGTATCCTTTTATTGAAGCAAGCAGATTACACATGCATATGATAAGTCATGTGTGTGGTGTGTGTAGACGTGAAGTCTAATTTTGGGTACAGATTGCATAGACATTAGTTTTGCAGAAGTGTATTACACAGACAAAGACATGGCTTTGGACAGTATCCTGTCAATGAGCAGTTCAAAAGTTCACACAATGATAATATAAAATATTTAATAATACTTAGCTTTCCCACCTGTTTATCATTGTAACTGTGTGTCAAGGTATCAAGTTGCCTATTTTTGATGCACGTGTCATTTAGACGGAAGAACAATCATCACAATTTTCAGTAACCCAAACATTGTACATATTAAGGTCTCGTTTACCAGGTGGTTCACAAGTATTATCAAGGTCTGTTTGAGTAACAGTGAGACAGTACTGGTAATCATGTTTGAAATAAATCTGAAACATGGGACGATACAGGTAAATAAAAGAAAGAAAATGAGTGAAAACATTCCAAAGGTTGCAAGACATTTAAGGATGGACTACCACCAGGGGCCAGACTTAAACAATGTTAACCAGTCAATTTGCACCATAACATTTAGTCTTGGGACATGGTGTCCTTAAGACTTTACTACCTGTAGACCAGTGTTTAAAATCATTTCCCCAAATACCGTCATGTGGCTTGAACAACTCTGGACTGGTACTGCGTTTTTGTCTGGTAGGTGAAGTCTCAAAAAAAATGTATGATCAGAGACAAAAATAGGGGCACATGTTCCCATCCAGTTACGAAGGAGGGTTGGATAGGCATTAGTACGGTGGCCGAGACAGCTCAACACGCTGCAAATGAAGAAAGCACCAGCAAATAAAGAAAACATCTTCATCAGTTTGACAACACGCGCGCTGCAAAAGTTCACAACACATGCAAATACAAAAACGCGCTGCAAATCCTAACAACACATGCAAATACAAAAACGCGCTGCAAATCCTAACAACACATACAAATACAAAAACGCGCTGCAAATAACACAGACCACAACGGAAATGTTTTAAGGGGACTCATTTGAGCGACGAACAATATATTTAGGCCAACAATATCCAAACGACTAAGCAATTATACGATCATGATCTAAAAGTAAAAAAACCTTTTCAGGTCAGTGACAACAACACTGACAACAACGCGACAGGCGAGCAAACAATAAGCAGGTCCCATTAGGGGTTCGTCACTCAAAGGAGTCCCCTTAAAACATTTCCGTTGTGGTCTGTGTAATTTGCAGCGCGTTTTTGAATTTGCAGTGCGTTTTTGTATTTGTATGTGTTGTGAACTTTTGCAGCGCGCGTGTTGTAAAACTGATGAAGATGTTTTCTTTATTTGCTGGTGCTTTCTTCATTTGCAGCGTGTTCAGCTATCTCGGCCACTGTACATTAGTACCACATAGCCACCAACCGCCCGCTACTAAACACGTACCGTTAGAGGGGCCAACAAGATTGACGGGTGCAGCTTCACCAATAACCATAGTCTGCTTACACTGGGTGGTTTGGTTTAATGAACCTACCAATTTCCTGTTGGTAACACAACAGCATGGGTAGTAGAAGTGTCCAGAAAAACCTTTTGAGGAAAAACATTCCCTCTGAATGTCCGATTAAAGTTAACCCAGAACATAGTGTCACATATACCATTGACAAGGCCCTTGGCATGTGGTCGTTGATTGTAATATCACGATTTTGGTATCCTCTCCCTGCAAAACTAGCATAACATTTAGCTTGATTTTTATTCATTGGCTTAGAATACAAGGTGTTTGTTTTGCAGAGTGAGGCAAACGTGAACAAAAATAACAACAGGACTTGTTACATGATGTTACAACAGTAACATAGCGGTACCACATGTTGGTGTCAAATGGGGTTTTAGCTTCAATGTTCTTACAATCCTAGTCATCAGGATGTACGCCTGTCCAGCGTTTGGTTACAGATTTGTCAGTGTCCCATGGGTGGAGGAGGAAGTAGAGTCCAGCACAGCCATTGTTGAATACAGGTAGGGATCAGTAGTTTTCTTCACTGGGTTGAGACCAGGGAGCATAGCTCACCCACCCTTTGTAACTAGACTTTCACCATGACCCACTGCTGGCAGCAGATAACAGAACAACCCTCTTAAGGAGGCTTTGGTGAATCCAGGTGCCTCTCCCTATGGTTTTAATGGCTGTTGGGGTAGCAAGGTGGGGGTAGGGACCGTCCCAACGAGCACTTCCTCTTAATCACCTTTATCAGCACCCAGTCTCCTGGCTGTACTGGGCTCTCCTGTGGGGACACAATATCAGCTGGCCGCTTATTTACACTCAAAACATTTTTATGTTTCAATAACTTCAATCCATTCAGCTAGAGTACATTCCTCCTTAGCTTTAGCTATGTAGTACATAGGTAATTGAAAAGGTCAACCATACACTATTTCAAATGGCGTAAGGCCCTCTGTAGTTGGCATTATTCTCATGTACATTTTAACAAGGTCGAGACGTTCTGGCCAAGTTCTGCTTCTGTGTTCTATAGTCTTTTTAAGTCTTATCTTAACAGTGCCATTAAGGCTGATTTATGCTTCTGCGTAGGGGGTACGCCGTAGTGTACGCCGTAGGCTACGCACGTAGGCGACGCCGTCATGAGCATTTATACCTCTGCGTATGTCTGTTTTGCTCTGCAGTACACCACCGAAACGCTATTTGACGCGAGCGGGTTCCACTGTGTTTGAAACGACATTTCAGTCACGCCACGGAGTTGTGCCATTATGTGTGCCATGGCAAAACAACAGTGTGTGTCGTGGTCAACCTGGTGTGTAACTTGTATTGGTGTAAAATATAATGCACCAATAAATGGCATGAGGAATATTTTATTTTTTTTAAGTTTGTACTATACATACAAATGGTCGAACTATGTCTAAGATAATGCACCATGTAAAGGTGCAATGGTCTATAATTGTTTACATTAAATAAATGCAAAAGAGCAAACTATACAAATAAATTAACTGTAAGTTCTTAGTACTTAAGTACTTAATTTACTGTAACCTTAACCATAAATTATGCATACAGCAGGAACCAACATAATTGGTTCAAACTATATACACAATTGTTTGATGCAAAAGATAGTAAAAAACAGGTGCAACAGTCTTGAATTGTAAATTAAAAATAGATGCAAAAGAGCAAACACAGACACATGTGCAACTATTAGTTAATGTTTATTTGCAATAACCTTCAGACATTTTTTGAAACAGTATTTTTGTATTTTTTTTAATAAACAGTGTAAAGTACATACAAATATGCAATGTATTAATGTGCAATGATCTACAATTATTATCAAAAATAGATGTAAAAGAGAAACATCACAAATTAAGCAAACTACTGTATAACCTGATTGAATTGGTGTGAACAGACAATAAATAAAAAAGCTGAAATGCAAACTATATACAAAAAAATAACTAAAAAAAGCAAAAGTGCAAACTGCAGATACAGTGCATTTCTATAAGCATTGCCTGCGCTCTGTGGTGCTCCGGGACCCTCCGCAGCATATCTGCAACAGTTTGTCCAAACCGGTCGCTCTCATCATGGCCTTGACACAGTCTCTGTTGAGCTCCACCTTCTGTTCCTCCAACTGAGCCTCCAACCGAGCAACCTGCACTTGGACCCAGTCATCTTTCTCTTTTCTCTGCCTTTTTTGTGCCATTCTTGGACTGGGGGACAGAAGAGATGACTGCATGGACATAAGAGATGGCTGTGGGACAGAAGAGATGGCTGCGGGACAGAAGAGATGGCTGCGGGACAGAAGAGATGGCTGCGGGACAGAAGAGATGGCTGCGGGACAGAAGAGATGGCTGGTGATGGGGGCTCTACCAGTTGGTAATCAGTCATCATCGCTGATGGCTGGAGGTCTCACATCCGATAAACCAGTAGAGTTTGAGCTGGTATCAGTTCCATCCTGTGATTATGAAAAAAATTGCAAATAGTATAAGTTATACATAAAAGATGATGCATTTATTGTTAAATCATAGATAGAGCTATAATAACTGCATATTCATACATTGCAAAAGCTAAATTGTTGCATTTGTATTTTCTGTAAGCCAAATTAAATTACAATCTATTATATTACATAAATACAACGCATTACATATAATTACAACCTATTACACATGCTTTTGGACTCACAGTTATATTATTTTTGCAAAAAAAATACCCATGTGGTAGCATTGCTAGTTAAGTTAGCTAACTGAAACACAATAGAGGTACATAAAAGGACGTGCATTATTTACCTTATCGTCAAAGTTTGACCCCGTAAGCCGATGTTTGACATGAGGTGCCAGCCAAGATAGGAATATATAAAACGCTGGGATTGTTTTTCCTCCTGGATCCCCGCTCCTTGAGGCAAGTTTTTTACGGAGACGAACGTACTTGTCTCGAGAGTTCTTCCATCTCTTCGTGCACTCCGCTACATCTAAACCCACGTTGGAGAAGGCTGTATTTCCTCACTTCTTCAATTTATCGCTCGGTAACTTAGTCCATTTCCATGTTGGCTCTTCACTGAATTTCGGAATTTAAAAATGGCGGGCTGTCCAGAGTATAGAAGATCAATCCGGAAATGCGTAGAGGGAAACGTGATACTTCCAAGCCGACCAATCACAGATCTTACGGTCCGCGTCGTCGCGACGCGTAGTTACATTTTTGAGGAGGTGCGCGTCAGGCTACGGCGTAGGGTACGGCGTAGGGTACACGTCACTGCGTATGCTACGCCGTAGCTTCGACGCGCACCCTACGCAGAAGCATAAATCAGCCTTAAGTGTGTTCCACTAGTCTAGCACTTTGGGCATGATACAAACAATGGTTCTTCAGAGTTGTCCCCAAATGTTCTGCCATCTGTCTTATTATCTCATTCACAAATTGTGGACCATTGTTGCTATTTATGGTCCTGGGGATGCCCTATGGTCATGAAGTTTGTGTCATGACCGAAAGAACAAGATCCCGGATATAGGTGGCCGAAATTAGCTTTCTCCGCAGGGTGGCGGGCGCTCCCTTAGAGATAGGGTGAGGAGCAGCTGAGGTGGCTCGGGCATCTGTTTCGAATGCCGCCTGGACGCCTCCCTAGGGAGGGACTATGTATGTATGTATGTATGGGAACGCCTCGGTATCCCCCCGGAAGAGCTGGAGGATGTGTCTGGGGAGAGGGAAGTCTGGGCATCTCTGCTTAGACTGGTGCCCCCGCGACCCGGCCCCGGATAAGCGGTAGAAGATGGATGGATGGATGGATGGATGGAATGCCATGTCCTGGAATAATGTGTTTACATAAGGCTTTAGCAATAGTTAACGCATCAGCGTTTTTACTGGGGATGATTTCAACCCATTTTATAAAAGGACAGATTTGCACTAAACAATATCTGTAATTGTTTTATTGGTTTAATTCAATAAATTCCATATGTAAAATTTGGAAGGGATACTCCGTCTCTGGGAATTTGCCTTTTATAGGTCTTTCGTTTCCTTAAGAATTATGTTTAATGCTCTACATGTTTGTTTTTTTTGACTACGTATTTAAATTTAATCCAAAGGTGTGAAAGTGTTCACTCACAGTCCCCACCTTTAAACCTGTTGAGACATGGCACGGCCCATGGCTCAAAAAGGCGGCTGTTTTAAAAAGTTTTTTTGGGAAGTTAGGTTTATCATTTAAATAATAGACATTGTTGATGAGTGTGGCTACATTTTAAGCCAGAATTGTTTTTCACTATTAGGGTAATTTACTTGCATATCTCTAAGGACTTCCTCTGAGATTGGTTCTTGTATATTTTTAGACTCTGGTAATACCATGATATAGGTAACATGTAATCCAGCAGCCGCTTCCTTAGCAATGCAATCAGCAAATGCATTTCCTTTTGACACTTTAGTATGGGCAGCACATTTGCAAACCGCAATGTTTAGGTTTAGTACAGCTTCCAAGAGGCGTACAAGTAGCATAGCATGCTCCACTTGTTTACCAGTAAACATCGTCATGCCTCTACATGCCCATTGTGCTGCAAAATAATGCAAGATGGAAAATGCATATTGGCTGTCGGTGTAAATTGTTACAGTTTGACCTGCTTAAGCTTGGCATGCTTCAGTCAATGCAATAATTTCGGCTGCTTGTCCTGATAAATGGGAGGGCAACTGTCCAGCACAAACAATGCTTTGGGAAGTCACAATGGCAAAGCCAGTGCGTGTCTGCCTTGTCGGGGTTTTGAAACTGGAGCCATCAACTAACAGGTTTTGGCTTTCATCAAGTGGGACATCCCGCAAATCATTCCTTGCCCTACATTGCTATTCAGTCACTGATTTACAACAATGTTTCTCACCATCATCCTCAATTGGGATTAGGGATGAGGGATGAGGGATTTAATGTAGTTCATCTTTTAACTGACAAAATGGCTAAATGCCGAGCAGCTGACAAGAATGACATCTTAGTCTGTGTTAACAATATGTCAACAGCATCTGGAACTAGTAGGGTCTTCTGCGAAGCTGTGTATGGCTTGTGCTGCAGCACAAACTGCTCGAACGCAGTGTGGTAAAGCACATGCTACAGGGTCTGGCCTTTTTCAATAAAAAGCAATCGTCTTCATTTTGTCTCCACATGTCTGTGCTAACATGGAGGTCATGAAATGTCCTTTGCAATTCAACCTAAAAACTGCAACATGTTGTGCTTAGTGTTTGTTTTTTCGTCCTTCAAGAATAGCTGTCTGTCTCCAGTCCTCAAAATTGTACTTCTCGTTTCACCCACTGGAGTTTTAATACGGAAGCTTTTTTTTTTTCCTGTTTCGACTAGACGCTTAAATAGTGCAATAGCCACAGATCTATTATGCTCAGATGTGTCTGAGGCAATTAAAACGTCATCCACATATATTAATACTTTGAATGACCAGGTATGCGAAAATTTGACATACAATTGTGTATTTCAGCTGCAAAAAGTGTTGGGCATAGTTCATGGTTTGTGGGACATTATCAGTGCAATGATTAACATTGTGTTTTCTAATGAAGTCAGCAATACATGGCCAGAAACCATTCATTAAAACCAGTTTCCACTGCTGTTGTTGAGGGTCAGCGTCTCCAGCTTTCTGTGGGAGGCCGCTCTGCACCTTAAACACCTCTTCCAACCTGCTGCGATATTATAAAAAAACATCCCCCCCTTTCCTCTGTCTACATTGGAAAATTTTGGCATAGTCCGGCTGTTGTAAAAAGACTTTCCTCATTCGGGCGTACATAGCTTCAGTTTGAACCGGCAGAGCCTGATCGCTTGCGGCCAATACAGCGTTATTTGCATCTTTTCCTGTATATGCTCTTTTTACTCGTCCCCAATTGAAAATGAGGCACATTTTAAATGTCTGCTCAATTTCATTGCCATTCAAATGATAAGATGTCACCAGGAGCTTATGGTTTTAAAGCCATTTTTTCACATCACTTTGTGGAATCCCTAAGTTTTTACAAGCCTCGGTATACTCATTCTGAGTCCACGGCCAAAAAACTTGGATGGTGCGCTCTCGGTCAGCATCCAGGCCATAGTGTGGATCTGCTACTTCCACCATTGGATAACATCCATCAGGTGGTGAATGTCCCGTCTGCTTATCTAATTCCCCATCGATTATATCATGTTTTTGGAGAGACGGATACAATTGTTCTTGTACCAACCCCTTTCAGTCTGTTGAGTTGAGGCTGCGCACCCTAGTATGGCTAGATACCGGAGAGAAAGATGCTATCGCACCACCCAACACCCCTTTCCCACTATTTTTCCTGTCTTTTTCCTCCGTTTTCCTTTGCTCCTCTCTTTCTCTGATCTGCCTCTGTTGTTCTAACTCTCTTCTTCTCGCCTCCTGCGCTGTGGAGGGGCCCGTCTCCTCGTCCTGCTTTATAAACACTGCATCTTGCAGTGAGGCATTACTTGCTTCTGCTTTCTTCTGTCTACTTGCCTGCTTCCTTTCTTTGTACCATCATAGCAATGTGGAGCTCTTCCTTTTTCTTCCGCTTACATTTCCATGTTATACTGGACAAGCTAATTTGAAGTTTACCAACCAGATTTGTACAAGATGTTATGTTGTAATTTGCCATCAAATTTATATTTTTTGTTTCATTTTGTAAGATACTGTGTGCTGTCTGGAAACATTTTTTCCATATATTTTGGATACTTCTTTAAGGCAGACTTACTTTGTTCACACCAATAATAACAAATGTGGTTGTCCTTTATAGACTACGTGTCTTTCTCAGGACCTAATTTCCTAATCCACTACTGTCTGACCTACGACAGACACAGAATTATGTTATCACCATTAGGTTTCCCCCGTACTGCTGCATCCACTAGTGGCATTTACACTCACAATCGATTCACTCACACACTTTTACTGAAAATTAAATTCACTTCCTTTGCGATGGAGCCACCTAATTAACAATTTTTACAAATATTTCAACTTACTCCCTAACTGCAGAGCCAACTGACACAGATTTACTAAAATTTCATCTCACTCCCTTACGTCGGACGTTTCTGACACTCTCTTAGGGTGGAGCTAACTGATTGACACGTCTGTGGCTACAGTTGTAGCTTACCATCACCAGTGTGTGACTGTGTACGAATGAATAATGGACAGCTTGTAAGAGCTTTGAGTCCCTTGGTCCCTCGGGAGAAAAGCGCAATATAAATCCAATCCATTATTATTATTATTATTATTATTATTATTATTATTAGGTAGGCCATTACAGGTGCTCGGAGACACTCAGGAAAAACTCAGGTGCTTGTAGACACTCAGGAAAAACTCAGGTGCTCGGAGATACTCAGGAAAAACTCAGATGCTCAGGGGGACTCATGCGACCCGAAGACTCATGCAACTTGAAGACTCAAATGGAGTATCGTGACATGGGGCTGTGGAGTCTCGGTTGGCCAGGTCGTACTGTCATGGCCACACAGCCCGAAACATGGAAGACTCCAATGCAAACCCCAAACACAGGCAGAAGGTTCAAAAAAGGTTTATTTTGCCGTCAAAAGTACAAATCAAATTCCAGGAAACAAGGTAGAAACATGGCCAGGGTCCGAGCATACAAAAGTCCAAAAACAGGTAGCACAAGAAATGCCCCAGGCGAGGAAACACAAAGAAATAACTATCCACGGATCCATACCAACAGACTCTCGGTAGGTGTGAAGACGACCTGGCACTGAACAGGGGAACACACACGGGTTATAAAGGAACACCAACGAGGGACAGGTGAGACATATTAGGGCGGAGTAGGTAATCACACAGGAGGGAAAAACAACTGGCAGGAAGTCAATAAGAAACACAGACGGTGTGAAACACTTCACAATAAAATCAGGAAATCCAATACAATAAATGCTGAAATGCTCTGGCCAGAGGATCACACTCCTTATTTAGATGAATATTAAAGTCACCAACAAGAAGAATGTTATCGGCGTAAGTTATTAAGTCACAGAGGCAAGCTCCAAACCCATCCAACAAAAAAGAATAGGGACCCGGAGGGGGTAATTTGTCTAATTTTCATTTGAAGATGTGGGGACATTATCATAATCATCATCATAATCATTAAAAATATACATGTATTTTTATATTTGTGATACATCAAGTTGAAAATCTAAAATCTAAAATTCTTCATCATTATTTTTATTAATCATACATTTGTTTGTTGTTTTCAGTTCTGACAACTGCCTGCCTCCTTCTTGATGCAGGTGTTTATCAGAAAATCACCACTAAATGAAACATGTATTTTTGACATTGTGTGGTTGTGGTAAACCTACACTCTCATGTCTTGTTACAGGAGTCTCTGCACATTCAATCACCACCTGTGGTGCCCATGTCCACCGCCTGAGCTGTGGTATGACTTACTTCATTCTTCTCTATTATCCTCTAATCCCAAACTTTACAACTTCTTGTTTAATTCCAAGTCTCTTTGCTGTGTGTTAGACAGTGGAGTGATCAACGTTGAGAACACTCTCTATGGACGTGCAGACAGCACCACCTGCGCTGGGGGAAAAACTCCAGAGGAAGTGGCTAATACAGGATGCTCTCTGGCTGATGCTTTGGATCTCCTCAAGAAAAGGTGCCTTTAAAAGTTATACCCATTAAATAAAAGGGCTTTTAATTAATGACCAACAATATTGTGTTTTCTCTGATGCTTCCTCAGATGTAATGGAAAGAAAGTGTGTGAAATGAATGCAAATTGCTTTGAAACGGACCCATGTAATGACACCTTTAAATACATTAAGACCTCTTACAGCTGCATCCCAGCAAGTAGGTCAACTTCTGAAGTAAAACCGGACTGAGTTGGATAAGTGCAGACCAAATAAAATTCTTGATTATATTTACAGATCATCTGATTGTATGTGAGCACTCTATGGCCCACCTTCAGTGTGGTAAGAAATATCTACAGTTCATCTCATTTAGCACTGGCATCAAGGAACATTTATGCACCTAATGTTTCCTGTGTCCAGATCAAGGAAAGGTGATCTCTGTAGTTGGTGCGGACTTTGGGCGTCGTGATCACACCACATGTGCTTTCCGACGTGATCCTGATATGGTCGCAAAAATTGACTGCACAAATCCAACCAACGTAGTGGCTGAAAAGTGAAGTTGATTTACTTCTGTTAATAATTGATATGTGCCGGTGAATGTAAAACTAACAACAGACTGCTCGGTTTGCTTTGCTTCCACAGGTGCGATGGGAAAAACAGCTGCTCAGTGAGAGCAGCAGAATTAACTTTTGATGAATCGTGCCTCAACACCTCCATGTATCTGGAGCTCTCCTACATATGCAAGGGTTAGTCTTTGATTGTCTAGTAAGGACAGGTTCCACTGACAAAAAAACTTTTTGCAGCTTCAAAGTAAGTCTGCTGAAACCAAACATGAAATAAAATCCATTACAAATTAAGTCTGAAGGTGTAATTTTTTCAAAGTGGTCACATTTGGACACACATGGACCACATTTCATGTCCAAAACATGCCACACTGTTCAAAGCAAATTTATTTAATATTATGAAATTCCAAGGCATTTACAATGTAATAATCATAATGACATAAGAATACATATAATGTATTGCACATATTCATAGGGTATATTCTAAAGCATGTAAAAATGTAATTTTAGAACCACTTTGTTTTAGAAGGGACTTGTACAATTTGACTCATCTGCAGCCAGAAAATAAAAAAACACATTCTGCTTTACTGACCTGAGGTTGTCTAGCTCTAAACACTTGACCTAATAATATAAATAAGTGTCTTTGTGCTGGAATAACAGGGACAAATAAATAAACATTCATAATCATGTGCTCAATCAATATTACAAACTATGATCCAATAGCATCAGCCAGGCAGATTTATGGAGAGTACAAGAGTCCATGTTTGATCAATGTTGTCAGCTGTAGGTTAAAGTGAGGCTGAGGAGCACAATATGTAAGCTGTAGGACAGTCTGGTTGCAGCAGCCCTCAGCAGGACCTCTACAGGATAATGGTCACTCACCTCCAAGGCCTGGACAAATACCACACAAAAGACCTGTCCACAAACTGTATTTATTTATTGTAGCATTATGTTCATATTGTGTTTCTACATAAATATGTGATTACCTCTGTTTCTGTGAGTCTGTATTCCACCTGGAAGTTGAAAGGTTTGGCTGAAGAAGGCACAACTGCTTCAGACAACTTTCTCCCATTCACAACAACCCTGTTGGAGCAAAGCAAGTGTCCACTTTATTAATATGCAGGTTGAAAGTACAAGCAAGGCCCATTAACAAGGATTTATCAGAAAGTGTATCTTGCCACTGTCTCTCTTTGATATGATAAAATAAAAGACAAACCTATACTTCTGGCTGTTTAACTATCAAGACGCCTCAAGTAATCATTTCATATACTCACATGAAAAAGGAACTTTTTTTTTTTTTGATGGTTATAATGCATTTGGTGGTTCCACATCTTAATTTCAAACAAATATAATGACTGTTGTCTTATTTTTTAGCCATGCAATTAACTGGTCTTTTCCCAAAGGACCAGCACAACCGTCTTATTCCTGACGGCTGTGGACTGAAATAAATCCCCAGCAGATGCCCACTTACCCCATGGAAGACCCTTCATGCCATTTAAAGCTGCTGCAGAAGTGGCAACAAAAGGCAAACAATAAAATTGTGTTTGATTATAAAAGGACCCTTACTTCTCTGTGTTTTACTTGTTTGTCTGAAGTAATAGCTTTTGTAAATTTTGCAAGCAGGAATGCATTAATTTTAAGTGTTAACCCTTGTATCTAAAGTCTTGTAAGGGAGTGTCAGGTAGCTCTATCGTAAGGGAGTGATTGAAAATTTAGTAAATTTGTCAGACAGGTAGCTCCGCTGTAAGTGAGTAAGTTGAATTTTTTGTAAAAATTGTTAATTAGGTGGCTCCATCACAAAGGAAGTGATTTGAATTTTCAGTAAAAGTGTGCGAGTGAAGCGATTGTGAGTGTAAATGCCACTAGTGGATGCAGCAGTACGGAGGAAACCTAACGGTGATAACATAATTCTGTGTCTGTCGTAGGTCAGACAGTAGTGGATTAGGAAATTAGGTCCTGAGAAAGATACGTAGTCTATAAAGGACAACCACATTTGTTATTATTGGTGTGAACAAAGTAAGTCTGCCTTAAAGAAGTATCCAAAATATATGGAAAAAATGTTTCCAGACAGCACACAGTAGCTTACAAAATGGAACAAAAAATATAAATTTAGTGGCAAATTAGTTGTAACATCTCATACAAATCTGGTTGGTAAACTTCAAATAAGCTTGTCCAGTATAATATGGAAATGTAAGAGGAAGAAAAAAGAAGAGCTCCACATTGCTAAGAAATGCACAAAAAAAGGAAGCAGGCAAGTAGACAGAAGAAAGCAGAAGCAAGTAATGCCTCACTGCAAGATGCAGTGTTTATAAAGCAGGACGAGGAGACGGGCCCCTCCACAGCGCAGGAGGCGAGAAGAAGAGAGTTAGAACAACAGAGGCAGATCAGAGAAAGAGAGGAGCAAAGGAAAACGGAGGAAAAAGACAGGAAATATAGTGGGAAAGGGGTGTTGGGTGGTGCGATAGCATCTTTCTCTCCGGTATCTAGTCATACCAGGATGCGCAGCCTCAACCCAACAGACTGAACAGTGTTGGTACAAGAACAATTGTATCCGTCTCTACAAAAACATGAAATAATCTATGGGGAATTAGATAAGCAGACGGGACATTCACCACCTGATGGATGTTATCCAATGGTGGAAGTAGCAGATCCACACTATGGCCTGGATGCTGACCGAGAGCGCACCATCCAAGTTTTTTGGCCGTGGACTCAGAATGAGTATACCGAGGCTTGTAAAAGCTTAGGGAATCCACAAAGTGATGTGAAGAAATGGCTTTAGAACCATAAGCTCCTGGTGACATCTTATCATTTGAATGGCAATGAAATTGAGCAGACATTTAAAATGTGCCTCACTTTCAATTGGGGACGAGTAAAAAGAGCATATACAGGAAAAGATGCAAATAACACTGTATTGGCCGCAAGCGATCAGGCTCTGCCGGTTCAAACTGAAGCTATGTACGCCCGAATGAGGAAAGTCTTTTTACAACAGCCGGACTATGCCAAAATTTCCCAATGTAGACAGAGGAAAGGGGGGGATGTTTTTTTATAATATCGCAGCAAGTTGAAAGAGGTGTTTAAGGTGCAGAGCGGCCTCCCACAGAAAGCTGAAGACGCTGACCCTCAACAACAGCAGTGGAAACAGGTTTTAATGAATGGTTTCTGGCCATGTATTGCTGACTTCATTAGAAAACACAATGTTAATCATTGCACTGATAATGTCCCACGAACCATGAACTATGCCCAACACTTTTTGCAGCTGAAATACACAATTGTATGTCAAATTTTTGCATACCTGATCATTCAAAGTATTAATATATGTGGATGATGTTTTAATTGCCTCAGACACATCTGAGCATAATAGATCTGTGGCTATTGCACTATTTAAGCGTCTAGTCGAAACAGGAAAAAAAAGCTTCCGTATCAAAACTCCAGTGGGTGAAACGAGAAGTACAATTTTGAGGACTGGAGACAGACAGCTATTCTTGAAGCACCGAAACCAAACACTAAGCACAACATGTTGCAGTTTTTGGGTTTATGCAACATACATTTTTTTTGAGACTTGACCTACCAGACAAAAACGCAGTACCCGTCCGTAGTCGCTCAAGCCAAATGACCCCTTTTTTTCATGGGTGGGTACAACTAAAAATACGCTTAGAATAGAAACTGAAGATTATAGACTCAAAGTTTTTGTTAATGCTTCTATTCTCATTAATGAAGGATAAAACAGGGGGTTGCAGCAATGTGCCTAATGGTTCTACAAAACAGAATGGCCCTTGACCTCCTCACTGCTGCAGAGGGGGGTGTCTGCATCAAATTAGGCACCTCCTATTGCACTTATATCCCTGGTGTAGTACCAATGTCTATATTGAGATGAAGTCCAGCCGTCGTCATAGGGACGCGACGTCCAAAGACCACAATGTTATGGTGCAAAATGACTAGTTAACATGGTTTGAGTCTGGCCCCT
Source organism: Neodontobutis hainanensis (assembly GCA_024349245.1). Classification (NCBI taxonomy): domain Eukaryota; kingdom Metazoa; phylum Chordata; class Actinopteri; order Gobiiformes; family Odontobutidae; genus Neodontobutis; species Neodontobutis hainanensis. The sequence continues at coordinate 2,948,080 of JALDNG010000026.1, forward strand.
GGTGGTAGTCCATCCTTGAATGTCTTGCACCCTTTGGGGTTTTTTTTTACTCATTTTCTTTCTTTTATTTGCCTGTATCATCCCATGTTTCAGATTTATTTCAAACATGATTACCAGTACTGTCTCACTGTTACTCAAACAGACCTTGATAATACTTGTGAACCACCTGGTAAACGAGACCTTAATATGTACAATGTTTGGGTTACTGAAAATTATGATGATTGTTCGTCTGTCTAAATGACACGTGCATCAAAAATAGGCAACTTGATACCTTGACACACAGTTACAATGATAAACAGGTGGGAAAGCTAAGTATTATTAAATGTTTTATGTTATCATTGTGTGAACTTTTGAACTGCTCATTGACAGGATACTGTCCAAAGCCATGTCTTTGTCTGTGTAATACACTTCTGCAAAACTAATGTCTATGCACTCTGTTCCCAAAATTAGACTTCACGTCTACACACACCACACACATGACTTATCATATGCATGTGTAATCTGCTTGCTTCAATAAAAGGATACTCAAGGGATTGTCTAGTCGGAGTTGTCTGTGATCAGGTGAAGAGTATCATACTCTAAGACCCTTGACCGGACTCCCCTTGCAGCAAGTAAAACTTTAAGTCGACTGGGTGTCTTGTTTCTCGTGTCATAAACTGTTCTCTGGAATAATCAGCTGCGGTCTGTGGTCACTGCAGACCTAACAGTAACAGCCATTTTATTGCCCTGTCATAACGACAATATCAGTAAATTGTAACCAATGCGCGGATTATATCCATTTTATATAAAATCTATGGTCCGTGCTCATACACGCGTGCGCGCATTGAACAATGGATGCAGTACCGCTAACACCAGAGGTGGCATACTTCTGTAATGCACCTTTTAAAGTAAAAGTTAATATGGACGATTTTTAAACATTTCAACATGTTTAATAAGAAATAAAATTATCTTTTTCTGCAGAACTTTGAGCATTGTCACTTTATTGAAGGTGTTTGATAATAATACATGTGGTTCCCTGCAAAAACATTTACTGTAGATTTCTTTCAAATGTAATGTTTATGAATTTTTTTTTTTAATTAGGATATTAAACTTTTATTTTGTCTTTTTTTTGGCCGCTGTAGCTGCCAGTGCCATCCATCCATCCATCTTCTACTGCTTATCCGGGGCCAGGTCGCAGGGGCAGCAGTCTAAGCAGAGAAGCCCAGACTTCCCTCTCCCCAGACACTTCCTCCAGCTCTTCCGGGGGGATACCGCGGCGTTCCCAGGCCAGCCGAGAGACATAGTCCCTCCAGCGTGTCCTAGGTCTTCCCCGAGGTCTCCTCCCTGTGGGACATGCCCGGAACACCTCTCTAGGGAGGCGTCCACGAGGCATCCGAAACAGATGCCCGAGCCACCTCAGCTGGCTCCTCTCGATGTGAAGGAGCAGCGGCTCTACTTTGAGCTCCTCCCGAGTGACCGAGCTCCTCACCCTATCTATAAGGGAGCCCCCCCCCACTCTGCGGAGAAAGCTCATTTCAGCCGCCTGTATCCGGGATCTTGTTCTTTCGGTCATGACCCAAAGCTCATGACCATAGGTGAGAGTAGGAACGTAGATCAACTGGTAAATCGAAAGCTTTGCCTTACAGCTCAGCTCCTTCTTCACCACGACAGACCGGTACATCGACCGCATTACTGCAGAAGCTGCACCGATCCGTCTGTCGATCTCACGCTCCTTCCTTCCCTCACTCGTGAACAAGACCCCGAGATACTTAAACTCCTCCACTTGAGTCAGGAGCTCTCCACCAACCTGGAGGGGGCAAGCCACCCTTTTCCGAGTGAGAACCATGGTCTCAGACTTTGAGGTGCTGATCCTCATCCCAGCCACTTCACACTGGGCTGCAAACCGCCCCAGTGAACATTGAAGGTCCTGGCTTGATGGGGCCAACAGGACAACATCATCTGCAAAAAGCAGAGATGAAATCCTCCTGGATCTGAGGTTCGACTATCGGCCGCATTCTCCTCTCCAGTACCCTGGCATAGACTTTCCCGGGGAGGCTGAGGAGTGTGAGCCCTCTGTAGTTGGAACACACCCTCCGGTCCCCCTTCTTAAAAAGAGGGACCACCACCCCGGTCTGCCAGTCCAGAGGTACTGTCCCCAAACGCCACGCGATGTTGCAGAGGCGTGTCAACCAAGACAGCCCCACAACATCCAGAGACTTGAGGTACTCTGGGCGTATCTCATCTACCCCCGGTGCCTTGCCACCGAGGAGCTTCCCAATTACCTCAGTGACTTCAGCCTGAGTGATGGACAAGTCCACCTCTGAGCTCTCGGCCTCTGCTTCCTCAGTGGAAGACGTGACGGTGGGGTTGAGGAGATCCTCAAAGTATTCCTTCCACCGTCCAACAATATCCCCAGTTGAGGTCAGCAGATTCCCACCTCCACTGTAAACAGTGTTGGCAGGGCACTGCTTCCCCCTCCTGAGGCGCCGGACAATTTGCCAGAATTTCTTTGAGGCCATGGCCTCACCGAACTCCTCCCAGACCCGAGTTTTTGCCTCCACAACCACCCGTGCTGCAGCCCGCTTGGCCTGCCGGTACCTATTAGCTGCCTCAGGAGTCCCACAAGCCAACCAGGCTTGATAGGTCTCCTTCTTCAGCTTGACGGCCTCCCTTACTTCCGGTGTCCACCACTGGGTTCGGGGATTGCCGCCACGACAGGCACCGGAGACTTTGCGGCCACAGCTTCGAGTGGCTGCGTCGACAATGGAGGTGGAGAACATGGTCCACTCGGACTCAATGTCTCCAGTCTCCCTCAGAATCTGGTCGGAGCTCTGTCGAAAGTGGGAGTTGAAGATCTCTCTGACAGGGGACTCGGCCAAACGTTCCCAACAGACCCTCACAGTACGTTTGGGTCTGCCAAGTCTGTCCCGCCTTCTCCCCCGCCATCGGATCCAACTCACCACCAGGTGGTGATCAGTTGACAGCTCCGCCCCTCTCTTTACCCTAGTGTCCAAGACATACAGTCGGAGGTCAGATGAAACAACTACAAAGTCGATCATCGACCTCCGGCCTAGGGTGTCCTGGTGCCACGTGCACTGATGGACACCCTTATGCTTGAACATGGTTTTCGTTATAGACAAACTGTTGCTAGCACAGAAGTCCAATAACAGAACACCACTCGGGTTCAGATCAGGGGGGCCGTTCCTCCCAATCACGCCCCTCCAGGTGTCACTGTCGCTACCCACGTGAGCGTTGAAGTCCCCCAGTAGAACGATGTCCCTGGTTGGAGCACTTTCCAGCACCCCTCCCAGAGACTCCAAGAAGGCCGGGTGCTCTGCACTGCCATTTGGCCCATAAACACAAACAACAGTGAGAGACCTATCCCCGACCCGAAGGCGCAGGAAAGCGACCCTCTCGTTCACCGGGGTGAACTCCAACACATGGCGGCTGAGCCGGAGGGCAATGAGCAAACCCACTCCGGCCCGCCGCCTCTCACCGCAGGCAACTCCAGAGTAGTAGAGAGTCCAGCCTCTCTCGAGGATTTGGGTTCCAGAGCCCAAGCTGTGCGTGGAGGTGAGCCCGACTATCTCTATTCGGTATCTCTCAACCTCCCGCACAAGCTCAGGCTCCTTACCCGCCAGCGAGGTGACATTCCATGTCCCTAGAGCTAGATTCCTTGTCCGGGGATTGGGTTGCCGAGGCTCCCGCCTTCGACTGCCACCCAATCCACATTGCACCGACCCCTTACGGTTCCTCCTGCAAGTGGTGGGCCCACGGGAGGTTGGTCCCACGTCGCTCTTTCGGGCTGAGCCCGGCCGGGCCCCGTGGGGAAAGACCCGGCCACCAAGCGCTTGCATATGAGCCTCAACCCCGGGCCTGGCTCCAGGGTGGGGCCCCGGTTGCGCCATACCGGGCGACGTAACGGTCCTTGATTTTAAAACGTCCATAAAGGGTTCTGAACTGCTCTTGGTCTGTCCCGTCACCTAGGACCTGTTTGCCTTGGGAGACTCTACCAGGGGCATAAAGCCCCCGACAACATAGCTCCTAGGATCATCCAGGCACTCAAACTCCTCCACCACGAAAAGGTGGCGGTTCAAGGTAGCTGCCAGTGATTTAACTTTTTTTATTTTACTGTATACTGAAAGAAACAATTGCGTTACAAGTGTATCGTTGGCCTGATATGGGTGGCGAGTAGATAATTTAAAGATCATACACAAATACATCGTCTCACCAAATTATCCAAAGAATTAAGAGTGCAAAACACGTCAAAAATGCTTAACAGTTCCAGAGGGTTAATCTACAGCTGACAAAAGTAGATAAAGACTTTTGTACACTCCATACATTTGCCCAGGTGATACTATTGAATCATTTTTTAAAGTTTATTATTGACCATACACATGATGTTTATCATTGTCTCAAGACACAGAATTGTAGTTTGTTCATTACGTTGTTGCATCTGTAAAACTTAAACTGTAAACTGTATGACTTACAGTAAATAGATTTAATTGCTGAAATAAGTAAACATGTTAGTTAGTTAGTATGTGTGCTTTAAAGCCTGTAAAGGGGGTTAAACACAAAATAATGAACATTTACTCAAATAGGTTTTCTTGGTATGGACCGTTCTAATTGCACAGGTCAAAGTTGGTCAAAAACTGGATATATGTGAAACATCATAGGAGTACTATTTAATGTGGAAATGGTCAGTGTTTAACCTGTGACCTTTTACACATGGTATCAAAAGAGCAAGCACAGCAAGGGTGACTGAGGACATGTACACAGTGGATTGTGAAATAGTAATAAAAAAGGGAAGTGTCTAGTCCAGGTTTTGTCTATTTCATAAGCACTGAGTGAATAAATACTGAGCTGTCTGCTTCCAGCAGCATCACTGTGTCTCAGACCACCATCATGCTCCGCTTCAGCATCACAGTCTGTAAGTTGGAAAAATACATTCAAATGTATGATACATGTTTTGGTATTGTCTAATGAATACAAATGTATTTTGTTTTCAGTTCTGACAACTGCCTGCCTCCTTCTTGATGCAGGTGTTTATCAGAAAATCACCACTAAATGAAACATGTATTTTTGACATTGTGTGGTTGTGGTAAACCTACACTCTCATGTCTTGTTACAGGAGTCTCTGCACATTCAATCACCACCTGTGGTGCCCATGTCCACCGCCTGAGCTGTGGTATGACTTACTTCATTCTTCTCTATTATCCTCTAATCCCAAACTTTACAACTTCTTGTTTAATACCAAGTCTCTTTGCTGTGTGTTAGACAGTGGAGTGATCAACGTTGAGAACACTCTCTATGGACGTGCAGACAGCACCACCTGCGCTGGGGGAAAAACTCCAGAGGAAGTGGCTAATACAGGATGCTCTCTGGCTGATGCTTTGGATCTCCTCAAGAAAAGGTGCCTTTAAAAGTTATACCCGTTAAATAAAAGGGCTTTTATTTAATGACCAACAATATTGTGTTTTCTCTGATGCTTCCTCAGATGTAATGGAAAGAAAGTGTGTGAAATGAATGCAAATTGCTTTGAAACGGACCCATGTAGTGACACCTTTAAATACATTAAGACCTCTTACAGCTGCATCCCAGCAAGTAGGTCAACTTCTGAAGTAAAACCGGACTGAGTTGGATAAGTGCAGACCAAATAAAATTCTTGATTATATTTACAGATCATCTGATTGTATGTGAGCACTCTATGGCCCACCTTCAGTGTGGTAAGAAATATCTACAGTTCATCTCATTTAGCACTGGCATCAAGGAACATTTATGCACCTAATGTTTCCTGTGTCCAGATCAAGGAAAGGTGATCTCTGTAGTTGGTGCGGACTTTGGGCGTCGTGATCACACCACATGTGCTTTCCGACGTGATCCTGTTATGGTCACAAAAATTGACTGCACAAATCCAACCAACGTAGTGGCTGAAAAGTGAAGTTGATTTACTTCTGTTAATAATTGATATGTGCCGGTGAATGTAAAACTAACAACAGACTGCTCGGTTTGCTTTGCTTCCACAGGTGCGATGGGAAAAACAGCTGCTCAGTGAGAGCAGCAGAATTAACTTTTGATGAATCGTGCCTCAACACCTCCATGTATCTGGAGCTCTCCTACACATGCAAGGGTTAGTCTTTGATTGTCTAGTAAGGACAGGTTCCACTGACAAAAAAACTTTTTGCAGCTTCAAAGTAAGTCTGCTGAAACAAAACATGAAATAAAAATCCATTACAAATTAAGTCTGAAGGTGTAATTTTTGATCACATTTGGACACACATGGACCACATTTCCAAATGCCACACTGTTCAAAGCAAATTAATTTAATATTATGAAATTCCAAGGCATTTACAATGTAATAATCATAATGACATAAAAAAAAACATATACTGTATTGCACATATTCATAGGGTATATTGTAAAGCATGTAAAAATGCAATTTTAGAACCATTTTGTTTTAGAAGGGACTTGTACAATTTGACTCATCTGCAGCAGAAAAATAATAAAAATACATTCTGCTTTACTGACCCTAAAACACACTTGGCCTAATAATATAAATAAGTGTCTTTGTGCTGGAATAACAGGGACAAATAAATAAACATTCATAATCATGTGCACAATCAATATTACAAACTATGATCCAATAGCATCAGCCAGGCAGATTTATGGAGAGTACAAGAGTCCATGTTTGATCAATGTTGTCAGCTGTAGGTTAAAGTGAGGCTGAGGAGCACAATATGTAAGCTGTAGGACAGTCTGGATGCAGGAGCCCTCAGCAGGACCTCTACAGGATAATGGTCACTCACCTCCAAGGCCTGGACAAATACCACACAAAAGACCTGTCCACAAACTGTATTTATTTAGCGAAGCATTATGTTCATATTGTGTTTCTACATAAATATGTGATTACCTCTGTTTCTGTGAGTCTGTATTCCACCTGGAAGTTGAAAGTTTTGGCTGAAGAAGGCACAACTGCTTCAGACAACTTTTTCCCATTCACAACAATCCTGTTGGAGCAAAGCAAGTGTCCACTTTATTAATATGCAGGTTGAAAGTACAAGCAAGGCCCATTAACCAGGATTTATCAGAAAGTGTATCTTGCCACTGTCTCTCTTTGATATGATAAAATAAAAGACAAACCTATACTTCTGGCTGTTTAACTATCAAGACGCCTCAAGTAATCATTTGATAATAACTGTTGTATTATTTTTTTAGCCATACAATTAACTGGTAATTTCCCAAGGTGTAACGGACCAGCACAAGGAAACAAATGAACTAATTCTTATTTACCTGTCATAAGCACAGGAGGTACTAAATCGCACAGTGGTGTCTGTATCTTCTGAAATAAGCCACCTCAGGTTTGGGTCTGTAATCAGGCGAACTTTATTCCTGTTCTTTTTTGCAAGGTAGCCACAGTCAGCGTTAAAATCCCCCAGAAGCATCACACTCTACAATAAAGACAAAAACAACAGCTGCTTTAGTATTTTAAGTTTTTTTTTCAACAATGTGAAACGATTTTTTACCTCTGTTTTCCACTTCTTTCGTACATCTTGTAAAACATCATACAGTGCATCAAGCTCCTTAGTGGTGTTGGTTGGAGTGGTGTGCTGTGGTATGAGAACAAACTCCTTTATATCTGAAAAAAAAAAACATATAAAGAAGTGAACATCAGCAAGCTTCGATTCGATTGGTTCTGTAAAATTTCTGTGTCAGTGAACGCACCTGTCTTTGGAGCTTTAAAGCGGACTACAAAGGGCTCTCTGGCAAAAGCGTCAGGGTCTCCAGGTAGATTATCTGGGTATTGGTACTGGCCTGTCACTGTCACTGTGCCAGTCCTGATTACAAGCAGCCAACAAATGTTTCATGCTCTGTGCTGAGAATACCCATGTGACATATACATTTGTAGTGTAGAAATATTTTAACTTACCTGTAAAAAAAGGCATACTGCTCCTGGTATGAGTCCGATCTGCCCAATCTCCCGCTGGCCACAAATTCATACTGGTTTCTGCTGTTGTAGCTAAATAAAATTAAAAGAAAAACTGTTAGCACAACTGTCCATCTGGATGCTGAGGGCACATAATATCTGGCAGCAATTGGACGATGAGCTTTCACACCTGTTCAACTGGGAAAGCAGTATAGGTAAAGCTTTTTGTTTGCTGTCTCTGATTTCTTGAAGCAAGCAGACGTCACAGCGGGAAATGATCTGAAATAGCCAATGAGAGAAAGGAAATTAGAACCGGCCTCTTAAATAAAAAGATGATAGTATCTGATAGTATTATTCATTTAGATAAAGTATATATTGCTTTCTGTTTTAACCTTAACAAGTGTCTGCATGACATTGCTGTTCTTGGATTTGGATTCACCAAAGTGATGTGCATTGAAAGCACATATTCGAAAATCTGAAGCCACCTGAAGACTACACACTGCCGTGACAAAGAAGAAGTAGAAGAATGGAGGCTTCATGGCTTCAAGCTGAAGGTGAAAGAAATTCAACAACATAGGCTAAATGGTAAATGGTAAATGGCATGCATTTATATAGAGCTTTCCTGCACCCTTCTCGGGCACCCAAAGCGCTTTACATCGTGCTTCCACTCACCCCATTCACACACATTCAGTCCTGGGGCAGACAGAGAGGGGGGCTGCCACACACACGCTCAACCTTCTCCTACCACCACCAAACACACCTCCACAGTCACACACATTCATACACCAATGCTACGGACACTGGAGGCAAGGTGGGTTAAGTGTCTTGCCCAAGGACACAACGACAGCCCCCGCGTCCAAGACAACTTATTTATACTCAATAAGACTGTCTTTAGGCTAAGGTTTGAGTAGATTGGGGAAGACTTTGCCCTCTTTTGTCCCATCATGTGTTATCTCATCAGACCAGACAGTTTAGCTCAGTTAAGGGCTCTCATGTAATTAATGTGTTGAGGGCATATCATTCATGTATGTCCCTTATTTTGTTAAAAGGGAGCCGTTTCCGCCCTACATACTGGGTCTATTTATAGACAAAGGGGAAATAATGAACAGCGCTTGATGTTGGGCAATAGCCTACTTATAGGCTAGGCGTACTTCGAAAACATTTTATATGACATTTTCTGTATTAATTTTGACAAACTTGTATAAACGTTTTATGTGGCTTAATAGGACTTGCTTCAAAGTTTGTCTTTACTGTTATTGTGGACCTGAAATAATAACCCGACAGTTCCTGTTTCTAACGGACCCGCAGTCTCAGACGTCTGTTATCACCGCTCTTATTTTGTTTACTTTCCTTTATTACTTGTTCTGTAAAATATTAAAAGTGAGTGTGAAATTAAAATAGTATGAACTTACCGGTCCGTTCAGTTACATTTGTGGTGTTCCAGTCCCGCCGCTGCTCTGAAACTTGAAGCTCGCTGAGAAAGTCCTCTCCATTGGGCGGGGCTTCAAGGCAAACGCTTACCAGTGATTTTTTTTTTTTTTTAAGAAAAAATAAAAAAATAAAAAACACAATAACTAATTTCTTTTAGCTGTACATATGTAAATAAATAAATGTATAATATAAATGTATATAAAATAAATAAATAAAATTCCTGTAAATCAGTTACATCTTGCAGTAGTCTATTGGCTATGTGCAGTATTTAAAAGCCAAGAACAGAGGGTACAGCCGTGTATAGCATTTATTGTAAGCAATCCTACTAAACTAAAATATGACTTTGTTAAACAGGGTTGAGTAAGTGTTGTATTACAATGTCAGTCACACTATTAAGAGGTTACAAGCAATTTTGGTAAAGATTTCATAAAACCCACCCAGTAGCTTTAAATCAGCCAGCTGCAATTTATATTTGAGACCATGTCCTGAAAGTGCAAAATAAATTTCATTGTACGCTTTTGTACAGTAAGTATCTAATCTAACCAGAAGATCATAACTACTGCCCAGGTCAATGGCTAGCCTCCTTAAAAACTGCAGTTACTGCTCTCAAAAAAGCCCTCCCACCATAGACTCTGAACCCTGATGCAGACAATACAGACCAATACAAAATATACAGGTGCCTAAGACAGGGGTCTAAAACTTCCTGGTATACCACTGCATTGACCTTGGACCTCAGAAAACACAGATCAACACCAGCAGATGACATGGCCCCAAACCATCACTAACTGTGGAAACTTTACACTGGACCTCAAGCAACATGGATTGTGTGTCTCTCCTCTTCCTCCATAAACTGGGACCCCAATTACCAAAGGAAATGCAAAATTTATTTTCATCAGAACATAACTTTGGACATCTTAAAGTGCTGACTCCAGCTGCAGTTTAATCTTTCTGAATATCCCTCACACTTTTGGACAGCTGTCAAGTCAGCAGTCACTCCCATGATTGTGTAGCCTACAGAACTAGACTGAGACCATTTAAAGGCCTTTGAGTTAATTAGCCAATTACGGTGTGGCACCAGGGGTCTTCAATATTTATCTTTTCAATTATTTGGATACTGAATTTGGGATTTTACTTAGTTTTAATCAAAATGAAAAGAAATAAACATTTGAAATATAATCAGTGTGCATGAAATTTAATATACAAGTTTCACTTTTTGAATGGAAGTTAAACAACTTTGATATTCTAATATGACCAGCCCCTGCATAAACACTATTGAGAACCGGTCTAGAATCACAGGGCCGTTGTTTCTTTAAATGCCACTTAAACTTGAGCTGGGAAAGGTTATCAGAATATTATGGCTGCATTTCAAATTTTGTTTTTCCATAGGATTTACTTATACATATTTGCATCCGAATGTATTCGAATTCATCATAGTGCCAATCTACGTTAACTTTGAGGCTACATATTTTAAGGCAATGTAATTTAAACAGACTTTAGATACAAAATTAACGCATTCCTGCTTGCAAACTATACAAAAAAACATTACTTCAGACAAACAAGTAAAACACAAAAAAGCAAAAGGTCCTTTTATAATCAAACACATTTTTATTGTTTGCCTTTAGTTGCCACTTCTGCAGAAGCTTTAGATGGCATGAAGGGCCTTCCATCGGGTAAGTGGGCCTCTGCTGGGGATGTATTTCACCCCACAGCCGTCAGGAATAAGACGCTTCTCAGCCATCATGTCATCAAAGTCACAGGCATTGAACTTTGTGAATCCGTACTTCTTAGAGATATGGATCTAAAAAGGTTGACAGACAAGATTGCGCAATTAACCATGAAATCATTTTAACAAACAGTTGTTTTACAGCAATTTTGTATCAATGGTCCCTTAAAGCACTCAGCACCACACAGCCGAGAACATACACAACCAAAGAGTTGCTATCCGCAGCCTTTGCACACCAGAACCGTACTAGAACAGAACTGGTCGGCTTAATAAACTGCAGAGACCTGACACCAATTACAGAACAGAATAAAATTATGCGTTATCCAACAGTATTATACCTTCTGGCGCCCAGGGAACTTGAACTTAGCTCTGCGCAGAGCCTCCACAACATGCTCCTTGTTCTGGGCCTTGGTGCGCACAGACATGATCACCTGACCAATGTGCACACGGGCCACAGTGCCCTGGGGTTTGCCAAAAGCGCCACGCATCCCTGTCTGGAGCCTAAAACAAGATTTAATCTTTGAGTGAGCAAGACCAGTTGGAAGACACTTTGAAGCTTTCCCAAAAATGCTTCTTGGCTATATAGATAAATCATGAGTTATCCATTTGGGTCACCTACAGACAAAACATCCTCATGAAGTAAAAAAGGTACTTGCCTATCAGCTCCAGCACAGGATAACATTTTGTTTATGCGGATGACATGGAAGGGGTGCAGACGCATGCGGATGTGGAAACCATCTTTTCCGCAGGTCTTCACCATGTACTTGTTGGCACAGATACGAGCAGCCTCCAGAGCTTAAAAAAAAAAACAAAAAAAAAAAAACACTCATAATCAAAAACTTAATGTTTTACTTGTGCTGTCACAGACATTCTTTTATTTTCTCACCTTCAGAGGACAGCTGCTCATACTCATCAGACACCATGTGACCGCATAGAGGGAACTCATCTACCTTAGCCTTCTTCCTGCCCAAGTCGAAGATCCTGATCTTAGGATCTACATTTAAAGAGTGGATTAGGACATTCCAATACAGGAGTATTCTTTGAAGCAAATTAATCCAAAAAGTCTACAAGTTAAAAAATGTAAGTGGAAAAAAACTGCAATGAAATAAGTAAGGCTTGTTACATATGACCAAACTTTAGTTATATCAATGGTCCCTTAAAGCACTCAGCACCACACAGCTGAGAACATACACAACCAGAGAGTTGCTATCTGCAGCCTTTGCACACCAGAACCGTACTAGAACAGAACTGGTCGGCTTAATAAACTGCAGCCTGGACATCTATCATATATTCAGCTAAATGAATTACATTTATAACATCAGTTATTCTGTCTTGAATGTCATTTTACGTGTATGCAACCATAATTCACGTCAACTTACCAGGAACACCCCTACAGAAGCGGGACTTGGGGTAGGGCTTGTTCTTGCAGTATCTGTAGCTGTGGGAAAATATAAGATTAGCACCATTTCAATTTTTCAAGTCAGTTATAACTGGGACCGTGGGTGTCGACATTGCATACGCGTTCCAACGTGGCCTCCATGCCTACAGTAGGCTAGTACTTTAACATTATAACGAGTGCCCGTGTTTGTATTATTACAACAGCCTTTAAGATAGCCAATATCACTTGAGCGAGCAGAGTTGCTTTGTTGATTCAGTAAAAGGTGTGCGGGGCTGCTAATGCTAATGCGGACTACATTGACAGCTCAGCTAAACCAATGCTTGTACAAGACAGTATAATGAGATTAATAATTGTGAGTTCTTAATATAGTCAAAGGAAAACTACATATCCAAATGTGTGCTCATATGCTGCAAGAGAACAGGGTATTATCGGGCCTACCGGCTGGAGTGCACATGTTACGAACTAAGAGCCGCTGCCATTTTCCTCCGAACACAATTGGTCTCAAGTTAAAACGCTGATGAGGACTTACCAGCGGGCTGGTCGGCGGCCCATGGTTGCAATCTGTGAAATAACAAATAGAAAAAGTATATTTAATCAAAAGGGAGCTAAAAGTTTAGTTAAAGTACTTTTTAAAATGACTTTCAAGGAAGCTGAGGAAAAAGGCGCTCCTACCACGCACTCACCTAATGGAGGAAAGGACGAAAACCCGACTTCCGCTGCGTCATAAGGCCGCAATGTAAGCTGGGAAATATATTACACAGAAATGAAAATGCATTGTTGCAGAAAATAGAGAAAATCCTTATTCATTGTTTATTGTTCATAGAAAAATAAGTTTCCAGCCTTGCTGTTAATTGTGTTTTTGGTAAGCTAATAGTTTGGAGGTGTATTTTATCTAGACTATTAAGCTTATTAAAACCTTGCTTTTTTGAATAAACAAAGTTGAAACCTTTCTTCTGAAATAAAGGTTTTATTCTAACCTGTAGTTCTAATAAAATAAATACAGTGCAATAGATTGTAAAACAGGGCCCACAAAAACAGACTCTACAAATATCCACCAGGGGGCAGAACTGTATTATTTAACACCAAGGCTTAACTGGTCTGCAACTTAATTAATCATTCTTTAAAAAAGAACAATGAGCTCATAGGGCAGCTCTTGTTAATACAAAACAAATGTTTCCTTTATATTGGGGAATGTCAGGAATTTTGTTCTTGAGAGAGCCTTGTGAACATTATTTACAATAACAAGCTTAGTTCAACATTATAGAAGTCCAAATATTAATTAATAACCTGTCTGCCCTGTCTAGACATTCTGTTTCCTGTCTTTACACCTACATTAATATTTAATTGGTAAATATAGAGGTAAAAATAGAGGCCTTCACATTTAATCTATATATAGCAGAATGTATAAAATATAAGAGTAACTTTGATGAATACTCCAATGTATAAGAGATAAATGGAAAGTCCCAGACCACTCCTCAGTTCAGAACTTAAACACAAACCAGAAGACCAGAAGATGTCAGAAGACTCATCAAATTCTCACCAGGATCCCCATTCAGTTTTATGGAAAGGTCTGCTATCAGTTCTGTGACACCTCCCTGTGTCCTAGAGTCCTGTTCTGTCTGAATCTCCTCCAGACTTTCCTGTGTGAGTTCATTTTCAGAGGGCAAGGATGAAGGGGTGACTGGAGGCCAAAAATGAATTTAGTGTCAGTCTGTAGCGTACGCAAGCATATTACCCAAGTCATCTTTCAGAGAACAGTTAAAAGAAGGGCAAAACACAATATGCCTCTAAATGAGATTACTATATAACTTCTGTGTTACACATCAACCACACCCTCACACACAAAACGAACCACTGACCACTGCGTGATAGATAGATGGATGAGGGTGTGGTAAGTGTTACACTGAAAACAGAAACATGAGAGGATGCATGTGTAAATTTAACATTTGTACTAAAGCTTTGGCAGGTTGAAATACATAGAGACAGTGACAAAGTTATATACTATATACAGTACCTGTATACATCTTGGGGTCTTGTTCACGAGTGAGTGAGGGAAAGAGGGAGCGTGAGATTGACAGACGGATCGGTGCAGCTTCTGCAGTAATGCGGTCGATGTACCGGTCTGTCGTGGTGAAGAAGGAGCTGAGCTGTAAGGCAAAGCTCTCGATTTACAGGTCAATCTATGTTCCTACTCTGATCTATGGTCACGAGCTTTGGTTCATGACCGAAAGAACAAGATCCCGGATACAGGCGGCCGAAATGAGCTTTCTCCGCAGAGTGGCAGGGCGCTCCCTTAGAGATAGGGTGAGGAGCTCGGTCACTTGGGAGGAGCTCAAAGTAGAGCCGCTGCTCCTCCACATCGAAAGGAACGAGCTGAGGTGGCTCAGGCATCGGTTTCGGATGCCTTATGGACGCCTCCCTAGAGAGGTGTTCCGGGCATGTCCCACCGGGAGGAGACCCTGGGGAAGACCTAGGAGACGCTGGAGGGACTATGTCTCTCGGCTGGCCTGGAAACGCCTCGGTATCCCCCCGGCAGTGCTGGAGGAAGTGTCTGGGGAGTGTAGAAGTCTGGGCATCTCTGCTTAGACTGCTGCCCCTGCGACCTGGCCCCGGATAAGCGGTAGAAGATGGATGGATGGATGGACAGTACCTGTATTTCGGAAGTAATAAACGGATTATGTCCCTTAAGTAAAATGTTATATCTTAAATTACGTTATTTAAAAAATAACATTAAGAACCTAAGCTGCTTTTACAGAATTAGATGGACAACTCATAAGACAGTTGATGGAAACGGTAGCACACACTTTTTCTTTGTTGGCACTGCACCGGGGTTGCTAAGATTTTCTGCTGAGTGGACGCATGCCCCTGATCAGGAAGTGATTATGAAACGTTGCCATGGACACTGAAAGCCAGAAAACATAAATAAAGGTATCTTCTCTATCACTTGTTTTTATCTTTCAAGCAGCAAAACTCCCAACATGAGTCCCTCCCTGTGAAGCAAAATGAGGAACCAGGCAGGAACCACACAAAAGGAATTATTGTTTGCCTCCATAAATATAGTTTCATTTATTTATTGGATACACCCAGTTTCTTATCTCTCAGAAGTCAAGACATGAAAAAGTCCTGGTATGAAAGAACCTGAATGTTAGCTATAATTCAAGACACACAAAGCACTAACAGTCTCTTTATTGGCATTTAAATATGAAACCCCCCTCCTATGATTATGGAGAGATTTATTATTACATTACCGGGTTAATTGACAATAGGGCAGTAGTTGCATGTCTCTCGGTGTGCCTTCCTCCTGCAGGTCGTGTCTCTGCAGGTCTGTTTCAGACTCGACTGCCTCAGTAATGAGATCATATGATGTCATGGAGCCTTCCTCTCAGTCTGGCCTCGAGTGTGTGTGTGTGTGTGTGTGTGTGTGTGTGTGTGTGTGTGTGTGTGTGTGTGTGTGTGTGTGTGTGTGTGTGTGTGTGTGTGCTGGTGTTTTTACATTATGGGCACGTAGATGTAGTGAAGCTCTCCTCCACTGTGATCCCTGAATCATTAATGGGGTTTAAAGGATTAGGATTAAAGTTATTTGTTGTGTCTCCCAAATTTTTTCAAAATTTCAAAACCAAAAACACATTTTTATCTACAAAGATATCATAAATAACAAATGTTAACCAACAAATTATCTGATGATCACCTGTGAAGTTTTCACTCTAAAATGTATTCATTCGTGTGAATCTGATCTCATAAATAATGGCTCTATTCCTCCACAGTAGTATGTACAAATATATATATATATATATATATAAATATATAGTTATATATATATATATATATATACACATATATATACATATATATATACATATATATACATATGTATATATATATATATATATATATATATATATATGTATATATATATATATATATATATATATATATATATATATATATATATATATATGGTTATACTCTACATTGTGACCTGTTTTGCTAAGAAGTATACATTTTGTGGAACAGGTTTGTTGAGAGTTTCACCTAGTCTTTTCACAATTTCACAACAATTCACTCTTTTGCATCGATGTAAGTTGACCAAAACTGTATTACCCAATCGCTTTTTGTCATTCAGAGTAAAAAACAAACTTTCTAACTGTTTCTTTGTATCTCTTTTAATGTTTCAGACACTGCTAATGATCTTGAATGTGTACTCTCAGTCAAGTCATGGCTTCTTCAAAACTGAATATAAAAAAGTAATTCATTTAAATTTAGCCTTATTTTTAACATAAATTCAATTTGAGAAAAGCTATTTGATTTTCATTTGATCTTTGTCTTTTTCTCTTTTAGCTTTAACTCTACATCTCACCGCTATCAGTCATCATTTAATAGTTTAAACAGGCTGTAGAAAACAAGAAATTAGCAAGGAATGGCCGTCATAGGTCATTCAGAAAATGACCAAAACACATTTCAGACCTACTTCCTGTCCCCTTAACCAGGTTTATGGTTTCAGCCCCCCATTTGTCTTATTTGCTGTATCTGGCAATAACACGCACAAAGAAACACCCCTGCAAACTTGGAATGCATGGTTTTCAAACGCTTGGGGTGGCTATTAATGCAAGATGACATCATCATGTTTTTTCTTTCACATCTGTTTTCAGTAAGGAGCTACAGACCCAGGTGAAGAGGACAGAGTCCCCTCATATTTTAGGAGTTCATAAAGTGAGACAGGACAGATGACCTAAAAGACACTGGCGTTACAGGTGTTTTTGTCTGTGTTAGTGACGTAACACAAATAACTTATACAGGGATGAGCAAGAACTTCTGAGGAACTTACACTCACATGTTAAGGTTAGGGTGATAGTGATGATGTCATTGGATTGTGTGAGGACCCTGTGAATACATGTTTCTAATGTCTACACATCCTCAGGCATTTCTTAGTGTTGTGTGGGAACAAAACAAACCCTGAAGAAATTTAGTTACTCAAGATATGCAGAGATTTAGGGCAAGCAAAGTGGATTTAGAGTAGGAACAAGAGTGCAGATGAAGGCAGGGCGAGAAGGAGATCAGTCATTCATAGCTGCTCTTTCAACATTCCTCCCCCCTTATATGGACAAAACTACTGTGAGTCCATCTCTTCATCTCTGCACCACACGTACCAATGTAGAAGCCACCAAACTATAAAAAACAGTATGGTCCTTTATATTCAGGGCTGTAAGGCAGTGGGAAAAGTGCAATTTCAATTTTCTTTCAATTTCACCCCCCCAAATACTGTCGGCCATACAAAGAGCATGCCTTACAGTTTTAGAGTGATGGCCTGAAGCCTCTTTTTTAAATCAAACTTGTCTGTGAAGGTTCTCAGTCATCCAGGTCAGCTTGAAGAAAAGGGTAAAGCAAAGGCATCTAGACTAGGTTTACAAGGTGAAGACGTAATAGATATTTTTTTTATTCTGAGTTTAACTAAGAAGAGAGCTGAGCTTTTAACTTCTCCCTCTAGAGATAAAGCTCAGCTCTCTCACCAGTTGAGTTCAGAATTGACAAAGTCTCTTGGAGAAGAAACAAAACCTCTTCATGTTGAAAACCTCGTCCAGATGCCTTTAACTTTTTATTTTTTAAATCAATTTTTTATTTTATTTCCAAACAACTAATGAACATAAATCCATAAATTAAAAGAAGACAAGAAGTTAGAGAGAGAGAAAAACAAAATAAAATAAAACATCTTAAACAAACAATTAACACAAGCCTGATCCCTTCACTTCATCTCTACACATTCCACATATGTCCTTATAACTGTGGAGCACAAGCTCTATGCCCAGGTCAAACAAAGTGACATTACAAAGTAACAAAATAATGCTTAATAACAAAGTCAATGTAAAAACTAACAAAAATATGATAAACTGTAACCAAGTGACATTAAAAGTAATAAATTAAACAAAAAGATGCTACAAAGTAACAATGAAAAGAAACCAAAACAAGACTAAACTAATTTCAACCCAAAGGTATTAAAATACAATAGCAAGGGGTCAAAAGTCTGCCCAGTCACTACTTACTGTTAATATGATTAAACCATGTGATTCAAATTTCCAAGATCTAATCTCCCTCATAATGTGGTCAGTCACAACTCAAACCCATCAACCTCTTTTGCAGCCAGAGGAAAAAAATAATAATTCAGGGCACAACCCATGTTTTTGTTTATTTGCTTTACTTTGTCCCTGCAGCCCTCTCTTTGGGTTTAAAGAGTTCATCTGATTCAGACACACTTTTCATATCAATTGTTCTTCAAAGCAAACTTTATTAAGAGTAATAAACAGTGTGTCTATGAATTGAAATACTTGTATGGGGGCAGTAATAGAGGTGGCAGTTTGAAGGTCTGGGCAGAGGAGAAAGAGAGAGACTGCAAGGCAATGGCGAGGGAGAGAGAGAGAGAGCGGCATTGGTGGAAAGAGAGCTTACCTTAAAAGGCTGTGTTTGTAGATGGAGAAGAGCTTGCACTGTTTAAATGTACTAGTGTGTTCCCTGGTTGTTAAATGTCCCCAGTCCACACTATATTAACAGACAGGTGGAGGCAGGCTCAGCTAGGATTAAGAAGCTTTCTAGTCAAGACTTCACAGGGATTTGAGGGAGACCACCTTCAGTCTTTACATTTTAAGTGCCTTGTGAGTCCAATATGGCAAGAGAATCAACTTCACTCAGGTGTCCTTTTAAAGACCATTTTTGTCCTGACACTGAGCGCCCCTGTCTAATATCACTATCCACTTGGAATGTATAAACACTCTCTCTTGCTATTGACAGACCAGATTCATATGAACATCTCTACTTAGCTTGTTCAGTGATTACATGAACAGTGTAGTCATTGCCCAACAGGAACTGGAGATCTGGGAACACATCCAGATTTCTCTCACTTTGTTCGGATTTGTCAGCTACACTCTTCTCTGGTCTGGGTTCCTTAATATGGCCAGAGTGGGACATTAAGTTGTTTTATTCTGAGCATAAAGATTTACTATAAGTAATTATCAGTCTGTTTTTTGAAGAAAAAAAATAAAAAAATAAAAAAATAAAAAAATAAATAAATAAATAAATAAATAAATAAATAAATAAATAATAATAATAATAATAATAATAATAATAATAATAATAATAATAATAATAATGAAAAAAACAAAATAATTTCCATTAAAAAAATTCAGTCCTTTCTCTGACAATGTTAGTTGCTAATGTTATATTAATGGAAAGTCCCCAAACATATAATCACAACATTCACAGCACAAAATTACCATATCTATATTCTCGTTTTGTTAGATCTGGTGATTCATGTGCTTTTTCTCAATAGGTTTTAAAGGTGCAGTGTATGAGTTTTGGTGGCATCCAGTGGTGACATTACTGAGTGAAATTCCACACTTCCCCTTTTTGCTGTGAGCAGCTACAGAAAATGGAGAGTAAATCCTTGTGTATAAGTACAACATTCTTGGAAAATGGCTAATTATCTCCAGCTTTTGTAAAGCTGAAGGGTCATCAATAAAATGTACCTTTCTTGAATGCTGAGTACCTGGTTAGGTAGTGGGAACGGACCTGTACTGAGCCGATACTGCCTACAGTGCCACTCCATGTTCTAAGGCTTTACTGTATGTAAGAAAAGAGGATGCACTTTTTTTGTTTGTGCCATATTTTGCAGACACAGATATCTTCCTGCAAACAGTATTATGGTAGGTATGTATTGTCATCTGTAACATTGACAAACGCTGTGACTGTTTCTCTGGAAATCACAGATGTATTTAACTAGTGGTAGTTCCTATGGCACTTGGGATGCATTGTCTCCTTGTCTTGTGTTGTTTTAACTTAGCTTTGCACCTCTTTGATTTAACCTGGCCCAGTTTCAGTGGCCAAAATACCAGAGCATGCAAATACAGAAACATGCACAGCCATTTATTTTCTTCTGTTCAAGCAAAAGAGAGCACACTTTTTCAGTTGCTTGTGCAGTTTAGACTGGCTGAAGCCTGGAGCTTAGTACAGCAGCTTCAAATGGATCTGGTAAACACGTACAACTTAAAATATACAACCTAAACAACACATGCCCAACAACCGCATTAAATTAAACATAATTACATCTCAATCAGTACAAATTACACACAGAGGGCTTTCCCAGAAGGATATCCCTGCAGCAGACTTTAGCACTCTTCACACAACACACACTGTACACACATGCGGCACACTCAGCATACACATACAAACACACACACCCAGCAACACAATACAGTCACAAACACCTCATTATTCCTGTCGTCTCGAGCATGTGAGTCAGTGTGGCACAGACATCAGAGTCTGCTGCTCGCTGAGTCAGTCTGATTACTGTGTTGGGTCCTGGCTGTGTTTGATGTCTTCACTGCCATCCATACATGTAGTCCAACGTCTTTGCGGTTGGAAATTAGGCCACATATTACCCTCAGTGTGCTGAAGGAGGATATGTGCAGGTTTGGTATGGTTTTAGTTGGCACTTTTTGTTTTAAGGACAATGGGCTTTTGTTTTGCTGCAGTTGTCTATTGCACTGGACTAGATATCATTATACAACAATGAATTCACTTCTGCATGATTTTGTGGTTATTGCATTGAGCATCATGTCTTTAATAAAAGTGTGGTCAGAAATGATCTTCTTAAAATAAGTTAGTGAATTAGCTATTGTCATAAAGTAAGTACATCACATTACGATAAGCCAAATCAGTTCAACGTGCCTTTGATTATATAACTGTAATGCACTGTCTGCTTTACATCAGGTCACGTCTAAATGTTGCTGGCATGTCGCTCTTGTATTAGAGAAAAACTTGAAGCAAGACCGTAAAGACATCAAATGGGCTTTATTATCAAGGGTTTAAACAGATAAGAATGTTCAGCACATATCTAAATGTGCTTGCATATTTTAAGGGTCTTGATTTGGGTTGCTCCCATTGGTCTACATTGCTTGTCAACAAGGAAGTAATGACCGATAAAATGAGAAAGCGTCTATTCCAGCACTGTAGGCATCTGCTTACACGGCAAAAAAGGAATACATAAGAGAAAAGGGAAGCAAAGTAAAATGCGTATAAATACTGGCAAGTCATTCACATAATGATTAAAGAGGTGTGGGTAATTGTGTGATTGCATTGGTCTAATGTTAAATTAAGTTAAGTTCAAAACCTGGGCTCGATTAATGTATGGAGGAAAGCTTTGCTGTTGTAAGGAGGTGAGGAGTGGACGTTTGTTTTTTAATTGTCAAATATCACAAAATTATTAGGCACAATGGTTTGCTGCTTTAAACTGTGCAATAGGTAAAAATAAAAAAAAAGATAAGTGATCTAAAAAGCAATACAACAAATGTGATAAAACAAAGCAGCCTTTAATTGGTCCAAGCGTTCACAGAGTTAGAGCACTTTTATACGGTTTTCACACAACCACCAGTGCCATATTAGACCAACAAGCCAGCACACAACAAGAGGCAAAATACAGGTTGCAAATGTACCAGCGTAACACATGAGATAATGCGGCAACACCGTGGGAACAGACTATCCGAGCTCCTGGCATTTAACCAATGGAAGCACTCTCATGCTGTTGTCACCCTACAAACAGTCTATGTTCGTCAGTGCGCAACTAGAGGTAATATAAAAGCACCACGCAAACAGCTATCAGACATAGAAAGGCTGCTCAAAGACCACACATTCATGAGTGACATCAAGGGCAGAGGTCAACTTTAAAGCAAAACACCCTGCTTTTATAAGGTGTATGATTGGCTGCCCAACAGGTGCATACATTATATACAATTAGTGATGCATGTTGATATTACTTGAAATATTATGTGTATTGTTTGTGTGCTGAGAGTCTGATGTTCACTGTTAAACCAATCATATGTAAAATACTTTCCCAGGGTAGCCCAAACAAACACAAGACATTAAGCCTGGCATGGAAAACAACAACATTTATAATAAATAATAAAATTGTGTTTCCATATACATACAAATGGTAATTCAAGAAACATGATGATAAAATAATAGAATTCAGTGAATAAGAAGTGACTGTCGCTGAAGAATATTTGTATAACTTGCACATGCTACTGTAGATATTTGATAATTAATAGGCTGTTTAAAGCCCTACTCAGAGCAGCCAGGCCTTGTTTCTGTGCGCCATCACTCTGGCAGGGAGCTAAACGTTTGTGTATGTGTCCCGTCACTTTTGTGGAAAATTTGTCAGTGTCCTTGTGTGCGTATAAACGATGCTCAATCAGGAGCGCTGGAAGTAAGACAAGTAGCAGAAAGTAAGGACTTCTTAGGACGGTCGCCTGCATTACTTTGAATGAGTCAACGTTTTGTGTGTTTATGGTGAACTGACCACAGCCAGCAGTACTTCTTGATAACTTTCCTTCCCTGAGCAGACATCGATCTCTATTGCTCTACACTAAACACTTTTTTATTTTATACAGCACTTTAGTATCTTTATACAAATAATTAGTTTCCATAACCACTTTCTTTTCATTCTCTCAGTCTATTTTACTAAGTTGCTTTGAAAATAAATTCAGATGTTTAGTTTTCTATGATTATTTTTATTTCTTATCTAGCCTGGAAAATCGGAATGTGATCCCCACTAGTATGAGAGAAAACAGGCTACAACTCTGCAATGTGTCAGCTATGGCAAGTATTCCAAAATTTAAACATGTGAATCCTTTTATAAAATTAAAACAGTATATAAAGTGGTAGAACCTTTCATTTGAAAAAGCAGATGGGAGACCTTTGGGCTTGTCTTGAGGGCTTTGGGCAGATTACTGAGTGGGAATGCAGCAGATGTCTCAAATGAGCTCTGACCTAAAGATCCCTATCAGGAAAATGGAGAACAGAGGGATGGGATCTCCAAAAAGTCAGCGTCTTTGGGTGTCACACTTTCTCTCTGCTTGGTAACTCTCTGACAAATCTCTCATTTTGTTTTTTAAACTTAACAGAACACCATTCATATCACTTTTACTTATTTTCAAAATGTTAAAAATGCAAGTTTTAGTCCTTATTTTATTCACAAATTGTGAAAACTGGCTGCAGCGTGTGTGAATATAAAACAGAAATATAAATGATTTTGCACCAAAAATACGTCTTTGAAGCAGTAACCAACAGGCGGATGATGTCACTGACCGACTGGACGAGCTCTTTACCACAACAACAAACATCTGCTCATAATTAATGGTGACCAGCACACACACACACACACACACGCACACACACACAAACTGGGCTGCAGGCATGTTGATGAATCCAGTATTTTCATACAGATTTATGAGATCCTTCCTGCTTGGCCTTAACACTATTATTCACATGTCATTCTTCCTTTCCGCCTGTTAGGAAACTACAGTTCAATAATAGTGTGTGTCTTTATTTATCTCATGTAGCCAATTGTCTGAAAAAATAATGACCAAAGTCTATGAGGAAATTAAGACTTAACTGAGGAGTAGAGCCTGGACTAAACCAAAATGAAACCTTCATTATGTAAAATCAAACCTAAACCAGGACTAGAACTTAAATTCAATTGTTCTCACTTTTCTTCCTATCCCCTCACTTGCACCCACATAGCATCCCCCTACTCTCCCCCACTGTCCTCCCACTAGACTGATGTAAGAAGAGGGCACAGCAGAGGCCCAACATTCCTACAATCTGAGTCAATAAAGCACATGCACACACACACACACACACACACACAAACACACACACACACAAACACACACACACACACACACACACACACACACACACACACACACACACACACACAAACACACACACACACACCACATACATTGACACTTCTTTGTCCACTATTTGACAGAGACACTGACGTTTAATGTGAACGATGGACAGATGACAGGAAAGAGCAGGGCGAGTGTGGAAACAGATGTGGGGAACTACCCATGGGTGTAGAATTGTCTGTGGACAGCAGACACATTAAGTGTTATGTTATGATTAATAACATAACACATAATCCCATCCCGGGTGGCACGATGACACTCCTGCCTCACAGCAAGAAAATTCTGGGTTTGATTCCCATCCAGACCAGAAAAAAATGCATGTATAATAGAGTTAGGAAAACACATCCTACTGGTAACAATGATTAGAAATTAGTTTACATTTTTTTTACACATGGGGAATGGGTCAGTGGCATCAAAAAGAGAGTATCCTGCTCTAAGATGTGGCTACAATAGCTACAATACAATACAATGCATCAAGTGTAGTGTCAAATAAAGTGTCACTGAAAATTAGCCACATCTTAGAGCAGGATACTCTCTTTTTGATGCCACTGACCCATTCCCCATGCTCAGATACAGTACTCCTGTCTCCTCCATCCCCGAAGCTCCTGGGGAATGTTAGGTCTGTCCAGCAGCAGCATTGTTTTTGTAGCAGCTCATCTGTGCATGCTGTCTTTGAGAAATGCAAAGGGTGTTTTCACAAGCAGCGGTAAAATAAGCTAAATGACATGACTAAAATTAAGTGGATCTCCAGGGTGTCCTAGAAAGGAAACAGAAAGCAGGTTGTAAATTGTAGTTGTTGCAAAAGGCCCACAACAAGCATCATGGTAACAGAACTGATGTATTTATGACATATGTGTGAATTTGCAGGACTGTTTTTTTGTAATATTGGTCTAGTTTTTAGTTTTGCACGACAATACTTAATGAATCAGAAAGATTAACATAAGTATAATTCTTATAAATAACAAAATCAATACGTCATTTAGATAAATTCATTTGAGTAGGTTTATTGTAATGTTTCAATTCAATGTCCAAACTAATATAAAATCCACAATCCACCTTGGACCTCTATCTATTCCTGTAAAACACAGTGATAGATGCTGAACCTATCACAGCCCCTCTTATCCACCCTCAAGAACATTAAGAGAAGATGAGATTTTTCTTTTCCTTAAAGATGGTTAGAAATCGGGGCGCCCTCTGACTCCAGTGTGACATCATACCTATAACATCCCGAAGGCGCGGTCATGACGTCGCCTCTTTAGAGCAAAAGACGAGGGAGAGAGCTACACCCCCTGCACCTCTGCTGCTTCACCCCTTTACCAATTAAGGCTCTCACGTTGGAGAGAGACGGCGAGCCGAGGAGGAGGTAGAAAAGCGCACAAAGCGACACGATCTTTCTTCTTTTGCGGAACCGGTGCGAGCGGGTTCACTAGACACAACAGCCCCCACCGGGACATCGCGTGGGGAGGGAGGTCTGGCGCAGATCATACACACAGAGAGATACACAGCGCACTGAGCTGACTGAGCGGAGTTCAAGAGACCCGGGACGCAGCGGACCACACAAGCATTGGAGCGCACAGTAAGTTGGAGCTAACTTAACGCCTTGCTTTGATTTGATGACTGGGAGACAGCGGTGCTTCCTTAATGCTTATCTACTTAATGTTTTACTCTGGCAATATCTTAAAGTGACTGTGAGAATTTAACCACTTTTGAACTTAGTGAAAGTTGTTGGAGATGTCTATGGCAGTATGTTGCGACTGTGTGCGCTCTATTGGTGGTTTGGGTCGGGTCAAGTTTTGCTACAAGAGACAACAGAAGGTCTGCTGCGTTTAAGGTCCACTGCCACGCCTCGGACACCACACACTTCTTAAGTTTTATTTCAGGCCGGGATGGGACAGATGGAGATGTAACACTGAGAGCATTAACAAAGCTCAGTCAACCTTTTTAACTTACACATGCTATATTTTGTTATGGGCTGTAACGCACACGCACGTCCTCTCACGCGCTGGACTGAAGCATCTCACAGCTAATACAATTGGAACCACGCACCAAATATGGTAAAGCGCGGACACCGAGTGCGCTCTAGCTCTTGACCAGGGGAGGGGGGACTGAGGGGGTCTGAGGTGAGCGCCCCCCGCAGCCCGCAGCGAGTCTCACACCGCAGCCACACGCCTCCAACTCGCGCACAGAACCCATTGAAACAAATCCATCTTTTAATGTTAATTGTTAGAGTTTCTTTGCAGCTTATAAGAGTCTTAACTTTCTCATGGCATTTGCTCCTGAAAATGTAGGCTACCTTAGTGCATTTAAGATTGGTGGTCCTTTTATGACATAAAAAAAAAAAAAAACATGAAGACGATCTCATATAGCACATTGGAATAGATTAAGCCACCCATATTAAGCCAGCCAATGTATAAAGTCTTAAAAACACTTAATACGTTCATGAAATAGCAAAAGTAATAAATTAACAAAAAGCTGGCACCCATTCAATAACTTTTATACCTTCCTCTAAACTAATTTATTAGACGATAGAGAATCTTTACACGAGTCCCCCTCAAATCAGAAAACTAATGAGTTAAAATATTGCCTTAAAATATCTATTTGCATTGAGGTCCTTGAAGATACAGAACATCTTCCACTACAAAATAAATAGCTGCAGCAAAAGAAATTAGCAGTGACCTTTACAGAGCAACTGAGGCTGTGTCCGAGGGGAATTCTGTGTCTCTGTGGAAAGACAGAAATGGCATGTATTGGACTGGACCAGCTTTTTCCAAAACTTACATGTCTTTGGGTGAACATGACGGGACACGGTCACAACACAGTGGCCCCCAGTCAAGCTTCCAGCAGCTGTGGTGATGACGCCTGCATCACTGTCCTCTTCATCTGTCTGTCAGTGCTTCTCTTTCACTGCCGACTGAAGCAGGGAAATGTTCTGTTCTTCTGAGTCAATGTAACATGCCTACATTGCCAACTTTTTTTGGCATGGTGGTTTTATACTGAGGTCATAACATTCCAGTACACCCTTCATCAAAGATAGTTATGGGGGGAAAAAAATATGGGTTTTCAGATCGAAGGCTGTTGGATGTTTACTGTGGAGCCTGGCCACAAGCCTGAGAGAAACTAGGTTTAGCCATACTTACTGTAACATTGGCCTTCAAGTGAAAATGCCCTGGTTATTGAATTATTTCTTCCGACAAATTTAAATGCATGTGCGGTTTTAGTCAAAGGAAGTTTGCAGAAACATTGTAAACCAGTCAGAAATTGACCTCATTTGACTCACACTATACTTTCACCAAACACCAGCCGAGTGCCACCACACGCCACACTGCTGACAGGAAAGACAAAACCATCACTTTGCTGTAATCTGTGCACCTCACTAGCTCTTCTCAAAGATCGCGGCTTTGTGCACTGCTCTCATGCTTCCTCTGCGCTCTTCAGCTCTGTGTGGCTTGAGGCTCTTGGGGTGTGGCAAGTGATGAAGAGAAGCCGATGGTATCGACTGGTCCTGTAATAATGGTAGAGAGAAAGCAGCATCTTAATTTTGATTTGAGATGTTTGTGCATGCTTTGTGACCCTGTCATAGGCCAAACTAAAGAGAATATATAATGCAAAAGCAATAGTTATGGGGGAAAAATAAAGTTATTCACATAAACACTCTACTAACTACACATAAGACACAGAAATGCTCTTCATCTTATTATTGGTTGGTGCAGGAAATTAAGCTAATACATCTATCTCATTTGTTGTAACTAAGATGAGATAAGATAAGATAAGCCTATTTATTGTCTCCAATTCTGGAATTTTATCTTGGACAATAGTGGACCAGCCCACTCACAGTCCATTCACAAACAAACAAAAGGCAATTTATCCCCCACTACTGAAAATTCAGCAACAACAACACTACACTGGTCATACACATTTCCATTATTCTGGTCATATTGCACACCCATAAAAAAATCTCTCACAACCAATAGTTCACAAAAACAATAAGGATTTAGTACGGTTCAAAAGTGTAATTGACAGAGGAATCAGAGAATGTTTGTATCTATTTAACCTACAGTTTGTAACCTTGTACCTTCTACTTGAAGGCATTACCTCAAACTGATCACAGAGAATGTGGGTGGGATCATTTGCAATTTTACGACCCTCTTTTAATGCTGTCTCTTCAAAAATGTCCTGTAGAGCAAAGAGGAAGCACACGCATTATTTTGCCCGTCCTTTAAATCAGGTTCAGAATTTGTGCTTTAAGTTTAAATTACCAAACCAGGTTGTAAGTCTGTATCTGAAAAGAGATTCAAACTCTGGCTCTGTAAAAAAAAATGAGCGTTATGTTTTTATTCACACCAATGGACCCTCAGCCTTTGTAAGAAGTGTAAGCTCTGACTGAAGTGTTGGCGACTTGCCTGACATGGAGTTCAGTGTCAAATGACGTTGCAAGATTTAGTGTTGAATTGGATTGACTGGTTTCTCTAAACTAAATAAACATGTTTTTTCTGACACAAATTATTTGCAGATTCACTTTTTTATGTATTGTTTTGTAATTACATAAACTACAGTTTAGTCAAAATATGATTTTCACTCTGCCGTGTGTATACAATAAAAAAGATGTAGAGAAGAGGAGAATAAGCATTGGGCCAGTACCATCATCGACCAGTAGAGGAGTCCAAACACAAGACAGCGCTCAAACCTCTGGTAAGCTAGTGGTTTTATTCAATTGCCTCCACTCTTTCTGACCTCACCTCTGGGTTGTCTCTTGTGTATTTGCTGAATTCCAATAAAACACGTGATTCTTTCAGCGGTTTACAGTTGAAGTTCTTTAATTACATATACTATATTATTTTTAGCCTACTCTAAATTTCAGTTAAAGATTGTAGTAAAGCCGTCTGTGAACTAAATGTACACATATAATAGCCTGTCAAAGTCATAAAACAAATCTAATTATGCAGCTATGAGAGTGACTGGAGCTGGATTACTTCAGACTGATTCTATTGTTCGATTGTTTTAAATGACCCAGAAACTATAAAAGCACATTGCCAGGTTGTGTTTGTGTGTGTGTGTATTAGACTAATAGAGACATTTTAATGTGGAGCTATTAAGGCAGGGGTCTGTAGGGTTGTGATGGGGTGAGGAGCATTCTTCAGATTCTCCCTTGACCAGACAAACACACACACAAAGGCAGAGCATTCTTGATGGCTGCGGGCTGTGCTCACTGTGGCTCCTGGCATCAAATTCCTTATTTAGTCAAAAGCTGCACAGTCACATCTCTCCCAGTCTTTACAGACTCTGATGGGCAGTATGACTATTGAGGAGTGACTGAGATGATGAATACGTCATATGTCAAAGGCTTACTTTAATGAGTTAGTTTAGTGAGCCTGTTGGTGTTGTAGTATGATGGAAATAAGCCATAAATACCACATTGCCATATCTCTTAAGAATGTGCCTACTAATGATGTAATGCTATAAAACACCTAATCTCTTACAGTTATTTGTCATCAGTGGGTCGTATTGTACATACTGTGTTAATCCATCTGCTGTTTAGGTAACCTGACAGTGAAGGTAAGTCTTGCTGCTGTGTCTAGACACACTCGTCGTCTCATAGTATCTGCTGGAGTTGACACACATTGTCACTGCAGATGTGTGTTGAACATACAGTGCATGTGTCCTGACATGGACAGTGCTGCAACATGCCAGTACGAACAAACAAACACAGCTCTGTGACCTTATGAGGAGCTGTGATACTCTTATCCCTCTGGATATCACAAATATTTACTCCACTGCACAAGGGACCCATGAACTCTGTCCAGGGCTTTAGATGAGCTCATATCACTCAGAGGCTACTGAACATGTGCCCTTCACTTACATCACAGGCTCAGACTTTTAACAGTTTATATCAAAATACTTGCTTAAGAGTTAGATATTAGAAGATGAAGTTGCATAAAAACAGGTCTACTGTGTTAATAGGGCCATGACGGATGACATAATGAAATGTCATCTGCCCCCAACAGGGGCAGATAGAGCCATGGGCCAAGTCTTTTTAGTCACTGCTGCTGTGAATGTAGGCTATGACCCTGGCTGCAATCTGGAACTTTTTCTTATCTGTTAGACAAACAAAAACCCTAAAAACCACTTTGTTGAAGAATGATAAAGACAGTAGGCTTTAATGTTGTGACTGAGCCTGGCTTATACAGCTGAGGTTGATAAAGCCCCAGAGCTAAATACTAGAACCCTTGATATTAGGGGAATTTGATAATTGTGAGCTACGCCTTTGTGCAGTTATTACAGTAGGCTATTCCACCAAACAACCCATAGCAACAAAATGGCAAATCAAATGTTAAAGATCCAATTAATCAGTGATCACTTTCTGTTCATAAATGACATATTTTCAGTTTATATAAACTGTCTTGTAAACTGCTGTTTATTAAAGATGCTCTTTAAAAAATGAGCTGGTGAAGCTGAATTAGCACAGACGCCACAGCCTACAAGTTCCAACTAAATTAGGCTAACCCTCCTTCAGTTGTCATAATAAACACCTCATTTCTTTGCGAAATATCTGTCTTCGGGCTATAAGTCACTTTCCTGTGCCTTTTCTTGTCTTTTCTCAGTAACAAGCAAACTTACTTGGAGAGGGAGGGGACGGCCACGCTAAGTTGAGCAGACTCCACCCAGGGGAAAAAAGCAGCGAACCGAGAGACAGCAGAGACCATAAAAATGAGTGGTTCCCACCCCCGGCTCCACCAGAGCGCCTCGCCCGCTCCCAACGCTAGCTCCACCGATAAGGACGCAGAAATGCCCGCCACGGAGAAAGACCTGGCCGAAGATGCCCCGTGGAAGAAGATCCAGCAGAACACGTTCACTCGCTGGTGTAACGAGCACCTGAAATGCGTCAACAAGCGGATTGGCAACTTGCAGACGGACCTGAGCGACGGGCTGCGGCTCATCGGGCTCCTGGAGGTCCTGTCCCAGAAGAAGATGTTTAGAAAGTACAACCAAAGGCCCACGTTTCGCCAAATGCAGCTGGAGAACGTGTCGGTGGCGCTGGAGTTTCTGGACAAGGAGAACATCAAGCTGGTGTCCATAGGTAAGTCACCGAGACCGCTGCAAGAACGAGTAACTATTTTAACTGTACTGGATGTAATGAATGAGGGGCAGGGTGCCTAATGTGCGTCTCCTTATCAGTCTTACAAGGGGTCTTCTATGTTCCTGTTATTTGAGCACACAACATACTTAAAGTAATCAAAGAACAATCCATGTGGAATAAGGTGCAGCCTCCCAACATGTGAAGAGCTAATTAGCCCAACTTGAAATCCCCACTGCTTGTTCAGGCTGCAGCTGAGTGGGGCCTGGCTCTCTGTGTTCCAGTGCTGCCTGTGCATGGGCTGGGCCGGTCCAGGTCAAACTTTGTGGGCCGGGGTTTGGGCCTAGCACTAGCAGGCTGATCCTAAGTAAAGCTGAGCCATCAGACACAGGACTATTGTCTGTGTTCATGTTGTGCAGTTGGCTGGGTCTGCGCATTAGACTGCATTTGGCTCACACTGGGCGACATAAAAAATGGGGTTTAATAGGCTTTGTGCAGCTGCTTTCCTGATTACAAATGTTCTGATTACACTACAAGTAAAATATTTCCACACGGAATCTTTAAAAATGGCTCAAGATGTATTCTGAGTAGTTTGAGTTTAGCCCCCCTTTAACCTGTTGTAATGGCAGACAAGGGGAACATCTGATCTCTCAAGCAAAAACTTAAATAGTCAAATAGTGATTCAGTCCCTGTAATCCCTCGGGCGATGTCTGGCACACATGTTCTCCTTCCTGTTGGACGCAGACGGGTGACTCAATAAAACGGAGCAAAAGTAGACACAAAGATGTAGTAAGGCATCATGAGCATGGGTTATCTTAGTTGTCAAATTAGTGTCATCTGTATGTCAGCCTGCCTTTAATGGTGATGTTAGCTTGAGGGACCCGCACATTCCTAGAGAGTAACTCATTGTTCTGTTGTTGTCTGGTTCAGAGCTAGCTGATTGTTTGTTTAATTGCGCTGCTGGTATTTAGGCCGCAGTGCCAGGCACCAATAACCCAGCCCACTCGGCACCATCCGCCTGTGTCCTCCAGCTGACTCACCCTGACCCGGGCTGCTCCCTTTGACTCGTCTCTACACTAAAAGCTCTCCTCACTCCTTGAAGCTACTTCCTATTTTCATTGCAGAAAACGGACACACCCAGGCAGTAACCCTCACCACAAATTGCCAAACTGCCATTGCCATCACTGTTCAGATTGGGGCATAACCTTTCCCTCTTCCTTGGGGTAGTTAATGTGTGCATATATACTTTTTACATTTTTTTTTGTTTTTATAGTTTACGCTTAAATGGCTACATTTTTGCCACCATAACATGAGATTTGCTTACCTGCTAAAAATAAGCACCTACTGATGCCCAACAAAACTCGAGTGAAGCTATTAGTTAAATCCACCCAAAAAGCAACCCTAGATGCTGAACCTGTGGAAATGGACTGCCATGATGTAGTTGTGTGTAATATATTGTGACATGTCCCAACATCATTGTCAATTCCCAACCAACCCTTCTTTCTTAAAGTCCTTGTCACAATTTCTCATTTTGTAGTTCTTCACACACTTCTGCACACTGAAGCAGCACGTTTCCTCATTAGTGAGAACTCAGGTTTATTTAGGCTGTACGAGGCTGCCATCTAGCAGGTGACGGTGTAAATGAGACGAAAGAAGTGATCAAATGGGCTTAGGTTTTGTGATGAGACTGAGTAGTCATGTGTCTTTGGGTGTAGACTACATTTAAAGGTGGTAAGGTGCATTCAAATGGAAACGCATACATATAATCCATAATGTTAGTTTTTTCCCCATGGCATCATCTCCCTATTCATACCAGACTAGATAATTCTATTTTTATTAGTGTTGTTATTATTATTTATTTATTTATTTTGCTTATGTCAGCAGCACCCTCAGTTTTTCCCTCTGCCCAACCCAGCTCTTATTCCAATGTGCTTGACTAAGCTTGCGGACTTGGAAACAGTAAGATTGCAACAGCTGTGCCAGTGTCTTCCTGTGATCCACACTAAAGCACGAGGATATGATGCAGCTTGTACCTGGCTGCTCCTGTTGTTGCCTTGGAGCACTTTGAGCAGGTTGAGACAGAATGCATTGTGGCAACCCTGATTTTGTTACATAATCAAATCAGAAAAAGAACAGACATGAACTATATGTGCTTGTTTTTTAATTGATCAATTATAATTTGGTCTTAATTTCAGATTGTAAGCAACTTGATAAGTACGGTTTGTTGGAAAACCATGAGGGAAGGGTTTGTAGGGGTAGGCCAATTGCTTTAGATAATTTCTCTGAAGCTCTTCTTAATTTGAGGAATGAGTACAGGTTGATCCAGAATATCTCAAATGAGTTTGGCTGTACATCCAGTAATGCCACTGGAATACCATGAATGTGACACTGTGCACAGAGAACATGCTCCCAAATTTCTACTCTCAAAGTCCTTAAGTCCTAGTTGCAAAATAAATTACACTCATCAGTTTAAATGCATGTGCAATAGTTGCCTCTTTTGGTTGACACACTAACAAGACTATGGCCAGATGGCATTGTGCTTTAAGGATGTCATTTGGCAGTAACTATACCCTGTCATCTGTGATTCATTGTTGATTTTGTGCTTACATGAAATGCTGGGCAATAACCTATTCATTTATTCACTGTCAGCAGAATAGTTAATTTTTCACAGTATAACTATGTTTGTACAGTCATTTAAAGATCAAACTTGATGCCAAAGTTGAGACAGTCAACACAGAGCTATCA
Source organism: Neodontobutis hainanensis (assembly GCA_024349245.1). Lineage (NCBI taxonomy): Eukaryota > Metazoa > Chordata > Actinopteri > Gobiiformes > Odontobutidae > Neodontobutis > Neodontobutis hainanensis. Next base: position 2,982,091 of record JALDNG010000026.1, read on the forward strand.
TTAGGTTGAGGTAAGTGACAGTGTTGCTGTTATTGGACATCTACAGACCTATACAACCAAGTTTTAGACCAATCTGTGTCAAGGAGAGAAGTATACAGAGATAACTTTTTTGACTCTTCTTTTACAAAGTGACGCAGTGGCATTGCGTAGGTCCACACTAAGGCTTATGTAGTCCTGCACTGTTTTATTCTGCATGGTACAGTAGCATGCAAAATGTCAGATTACCTTTAGAGGATATCCCTCCGAGGGATGTCTTTAAGCCATGTAACTGACACACTGTAATGGTAGACTTGAAAGCCATCACAGATCTGGAAGGAATGGAGGCTGCAGAGTGAAATTGGAGTTTAGTCCCCCCATTGTGTCAAATGGGATCACTTCCTGTCAGCTCATTATCTTTGGCATAACTTCCTGTCCGTTTAGCCTTTAGCCTATGGAACAGGGCTGGGTATTAGCAGAGTGTACACTCCTTTTCAGTACATTGGTAATTGGGGGTGATTGCATTTCATCACAAATCTGGAAACATGCCCCAACACTCCAAAGCTCAGGTTCAGACTGAGCAATCAGAGAGCTGTTTGGTCCTGTGTCAATAAAATACTCTGACACTATGTTCTCCAAAGTAATGACATGATTTATGTAAAAGGTTCTACATCAACGGGCTGAAACATCTTCAGCCTAGTGGCTTATGTTGGATAATTATGTTACAAGATCCTAGCTACAAACACACAGGCAATGTTTGCCAGAAAGCAGTCTGGAGAGCAGGATCTACTTTTCCAGACCTGAATAATTTTTGCCAGGCCAAAAACGATCAATTACATGTACTGTAAACCCTAACTCTTCTAAGCAAGCAAACGGAGAATTAAAGCCGCATGGCATTTAATAAACCTCCTCATTCATCATGTTCTGTGGTGCCTGTGTCCTCCCCTCACCTCCTAAAGCTTATCCCGTACTGCACTGTGCTCACCACGTCTCCATCTCTCTGTCTCCTTATTTTTAGGAAAATTTTTATTTATTTTTTTTCTTCATCCCATTCACTCTGTCCATTTAAATGGTTGTATCTCAGCCCATCCTCTGCGGGAGATGTTGTCAGTGCGGCCTTTAAAAACATCCCACACAGCACTTTTCATTACTCCCCCATTCCCTTTTTCTTTTCTTTCTTGGCCCTCCACCCATGTGCCTCCCTTTCGCTTGCTCTGTCCTGTTCCTCGTCCCTCCTCCTTGTCTGTAACCAGAGCCCAAGGAAAGGGAGGGCTGCCAACATCCAGTTTGCTTCTGCCCTTTTAAGGGTAAAAAACCAGGAGGAACTTTTCTTCCAGCAGAGGGAGGGAGACGAGATGACTGGAAGGAGTTGGGCGGAAGAGGAGGAAGTGTAGTAGCTACAGAGAGGCTTGTAGTTAAGGAGGGAGGCAAAGAGGGAGGGGCTCCTTATTAAACATTTGAAGCTTTTGGATGTTAAAATAGGATTTGGGTAAAACAAACCTAAAGTGATAGTGATACTTTTTTTTGTTTGCATACTAGTTGTAATTGGGCACATTTCACAAAAGTGCATTCAAAACCTGTGTCGGTGTGATAAGAGCTGTTTGGAATGTGTGACATTTCCTCAGACTGTTCGCCCTGACTGGGTTTTGGTCTTTTCAACCACTCCTTTTTCCAGATCGGACACGCTTTGTTTGTGTCCGACCTGAATGCCTTGTATGTATGTAACCTCAGTTGGTGTATACGGTAAAAATCAGTTAATACACCGCATAACCAAACATGAAACAGAACGGCAACTGCTCTTCAAACCCAAGAATTGTCTGTTAAAATCCACTTTCAATATATAGTCTGCAATTTATTGTTGCACAATGTTGGAGCTACAGAATATTTAGCAGACATTCACAATAATCCATCTATAGTGCATACTCCAACAATATAACGGTCCATATTTTGTGGTTGTAATACAAGTGGAATGGAACTTTAATGTGTCATATTGGGTCATCTGTTGCTTTTCCAGTTTCTATGTTGTCCATCTCTTATCTTGATCCATTACAGACCAAAGCAATGACCGAGTTTTGCAATGATATGTAGCCTATGCCATTTCAGAAACATTTTGCTATCATCAAAATTATAACCCATGCAAGTTGGCCAATTCTAGTGAGCTTTTTCCAAAAAGAAATGTATGTAGGTGATGGACCCCTTTCACACATAGTTACTAGTAAATGCCAAGGAATACATTCCCAGCAGCACTAGTGAGTGACACATGCAGGGAAAAGCCAGAACATTCCCCCTGTTGACACTTGAGCTGTTAATGCTGGAAACAGATGAGGCTGGTGACTTGTAGGGGGCAGTAATATGAATAAAAGTGTCTGTACTGTTAAAGTAAATGCGATATGAGAATTTTACAAATGTACATTACATTTGGTTATGTTTAATCTTGCATGCCAAGCAATTAGCCTGCAATGTTACTGGGTCTTGTTCCTCCTGGAACTTTGCTGGGTTAGACTTTATTGTGATAAGGGGTTATGGCTTGCAAATAAAGAGACTTCTGAATGTCCCAAGCAGACCTGCAGTTTGGTCTGTCCCTACAAGCTCTGAGAATTAATGTGCTCCAGATGTTGCACTACAAGCTGAATATTGTGCAGAACCTTTCCCCCTGTAGTCAGTCTTCAGGCCCCTCCTCCATCTTGATGAGATACTGGGATCAGGTCGGGGGCTGCGATGATGTCATGGCAGTGTCACTGAGGGGGGGCTAACGAGCAACAAGCCAAACAGATGAGTCATGGGAGTTTTTCGTTCTCTCTCTCTCTTGCCATTCAGTAGCTTGACAGTGTAGACATTTCTTTCTATTTTTTATTTTTTTTAAGGCACACGACAGGGGGTTTGAGTCAGCAGAGGGGCGTCTGCAGAAGTCTGTGTCCGTATATGGGCTATGTCAGACTTTGTTCTGTGGTCTGCCAGGAATGCTGGTAGATTCCTTGCATGTTTAGTAGCTTTGTGTGTTAGAGGCATGTATCAAATAGTCAGCATAAATACTGTATATGTATTGTCTGAGCATTAAAGAATTTACACTTGCCAGACCTTTTATTGCCTACTAGCAACAGGCTGACAACTTTATATTATTTATTATAAAAATATATTATTTAACTATAAAAATAATTTAGACTACTAAGCAATAGGGAAACATTCTTAACACATTTTATCTATTTAATTAATGCAAATAACATAGGCCTAGTACAAACTTGCATAAAACAAAATGATTAAGGTTTGATTTGACAAACTCTATAAATTTATTTACCAAAAGAAAGAATGCAAAGTTTGAGCTCCTGTGCACTTCGTATGTCTCCTTTGTGGCCGCTGTTTTCGTGTCAGCCCTGTCAGTAGCACATCTGCATTCCTGCTACAAGTGCTAACCTGCAGTGCACACACCTCCTAATGTATTGGCATTGGGTTTGTTTGTCTCCCGGCGACGTTTTGCTTCTTCTGTCTTGTCCAATGTGCCTTCACATGCCTACTAGCTTTTACGCATCTTTCCTAACATTTTTGAGCTCGGTTGCTAAAAAAATGTTTGACTCGCTCAGAGTTCCCATGGCGATGGGTCATCCATACAGGCCTTTGGTGTGACCCTGACTCCAATTTATCCCTGTGTGGAGTGTATTTTTTTTCCACTGCTGACGAGCGAACAGCTGACATGTCATGTATTGCAGGGCTGGCAGCTGGTTGGTGCATCTCTGCTGGAACACAATCTCAGACAAAAGCCTTCTTGGATGGCCCAATTGTGCTTAAACAAATGTATGAATTAATTTTTGACGCAGATTCCGAATGCTCTTTGGATCAAACGGTTTTCATTTCTGTGATTGCTCGCTGCTTTGCTGTTTATCTTGTATTAAATTCTCCTGCCCCAGTTTGCCGAGATCCATCCCAGTCTTTCCTTCAAACTCTTGGCTGTTCTTGGCTGCTCATCTAACAGACCCTCCTCCTGCAGGCTTTAAATATTCTGGCTTTTGAGCAGCCCCAGCCCCCTACTCTAGCCCCAGACCATTAAGTAAAAGAAAAGGGGTTCAGCCCAGAATCATGTTGTGGCTGAGCTGCTACCACAATCATTCCACTAAACATTTTTCTGAAAGTTATCAAAGTGCTGAAAAGTCTGCTATTGTTGGTTGTATTTAAACATCAATCCATCAATTCCACCCTCTCCTCAGGGCAGGACCTGAGCTATCATCACTAATGATAGACTGCTTTTGTGCAATGGTTTGGTATGTGGGTCTCATCCTTCTCGTGCCTGGGCTAGCTCCTGGTTGCTTCACTTTCTCCTCCGCTCACATGTGTTGCTGTGGACAAATTTCTCAGATGTAATAAAGCACAGCCAAATGTGTTACATGATGTTCTCTATGGCTTTATATGCAACTTAAAGTGAATAAAGTCCCCCACACCCACCCCACATAGGAATGCTGTTGTATTAATAAATACTATTAGAAAAAAATGGAAATGGACATAACCAAAAACATCTGCATTTTCCTCATGTGGTATTCTAAACTTTACAAACTTTGCAAATTATGATTCATCTGGAAAATTCCCTTTCACATCAACATTTCCTTCATCATTTGCCTTCCTTTCTATTCCGTAGGTTACATCTCAAGTTCAATTTGTCTTTGAAATTGTGTGAGCAAAGCAGAAAAACGAGGTGTATTGTGTTTGTGGTTATCACTCTGCCAACCTGGACTTATCCTTGATGTCTGTTTTCTACACTGCACACATCATCTTCACATGCATCTGCATCAACATAAATTCCTAAACTACAATTCACTGTGATAATTATCCCTAGATTTTAAGTTATTGAATTCTTCCATTCTTTTCATTATGTTCTATTATCTTTCCTGTTTTTTTTTTTGTGTGTCCACAATAAATAAATATGACGAATATTTAACAAACTCTTGGTTTTTTGTTGGCCAGGTTTATATGTTCAAGACATTAGATGATATATTGAATTATATGAAAAACATAATTTTACGTATCTTTACACAGGACTGGCTTGGACATGGGGTTTTTGCATGGCCCACTTTAATTCTGACAGTGAGCTTCAAGCTTCAAGGTTCAATGACGGTGTCTTAGTTTTGTTCTGCTTTTGCGCCGTGCGTGTGTGTGTGTTCGTGTGTGTCCCTACATAAGGTTCTGAAAGCTCATTTTCCGATAGAACAGCACACGTCAATACAGCCTCAAAAAACAATGTACCTGCTTTGCTAACTTTTATTTAGCCAATAATAGTCTACATCCCCTGTTTACATTGTTGAATTAACATGACCAGTCCTAAGCTTTGACTAGACCTCTTTGGCTTGGAACTCTGGAATTTCCTCTGTTATTGCCTCCGTGTAACACACAAGGTTAATCATCAACTTCTATTTCTTGCAACATGTGTAACGTGACAAAGAAGCCTCTGTGGGAGTGCACTAGGTTCTAACATACAATTTTTAAATGATCCTCCTTACTCTTTTCTTTTGAACCTTCAGACTCAAAAGCGATTGTAGATGGGAACCTGAAGCTGATCCTGGGTTTGATTTGGACCCTGATTCTGCACTACTCCATCTCTATGCCCATGTGGGATGAGGAGGAGGAGGCAGCGGACGATGGCAAGCAAAAGACCCCTAAGCAGAGGCTGCTGGGATGGATCCAGAACAAGCTGCCTGAGCTTCCCATCACCAACTTCAACAGGGATTGGCAGACAGGCCAGGCTCTGGGTGCCCTGGTCGACAGCTGTGCTCCAGGTGAGAGCCTTGAGGAGTTTGCAAACATTGGTGTTGTGGGCATTGGTTTGTGTTACCTTTTTGAATAGTTGGAAATGTTTTAAAAATTGAGTGTACGCACACAATCATCTGTGTATTGTTGGCAGTAACTACAGCAGTTCTTTTTTTTTTTTTTTATTTTTTTTTTTATTTTATTTTATTTTATTATTTATTTATTTTTTTAATGAAATTAAATACTTTACATTATACACATAGGTACAACAAAACACTGTCTTACTAGTTTAAAAGCTATCAATTAAAATTGTTGATTTAAAGAAATACTATACACTATAAATGGCAACAAGAACAATCAATAAAATGGCTACAAGATAAAGTACCGCAGCAGTGTAAAAAGTGACTTGTGCAGCATTAGCGTGATGTAACGGTAATAATAGTGGTAACAACACAGGGGTAGAAATGGTTTCTTAGTCTGCATGTGATCTTCTTGAGACATGTTTCTGATAAAAGTTAATATTAGAAAAGAAGTGCTTTTTACGAAAAAAAAATAAAATAAATAAATTATCAAAGTTAAAAATGGAAACTCCAATGCTCTGTCAAACATATCTTTAAAGTCTTTGGCATTTGGTTTCCCACTCCAGTGACTGTGAACCTGAGGTCAGAGAAAACACAAGTGTGTAATTCACAAGTGTGTGTGTGAAAGTAAAAGGGCGGGGTTGAGCTGAGGATATAGAGACATTGAGCAGATGAAAGGAAATGAGGAGCACTTAACCTTCCCTTTTTTATGTTTTCTGGAAAACTAGGAATAAGAGTGGGAGATGGAGATGAGGGGGTGGTAGATGACGGAAAGTAGGAGATGAACTGGTTTTATGTTTACATGCTTAGGATATTTGACATACCTGTGGATCACCAACAGCCTGAAACTGGAGATGAGCAACGTACAAAAGCTTTTATTTCAATCCAGCAAAAGATTCCCACAAGTTTCAGAAAGAAAAACCTTTTATGATCAAGTATATAAATAATTGCCGACTTGAAAATGATGCCAGCATAAACCTTTACAACAGGAAAAAATCATAACATTTAACAGAGAAACTCAAGGGCAGACTTGTTGCAAATATGCAGAGCCAGACATTTGACCCTAAAGTGCTGCTGTTGACTGGCCTTCAGAAAGATGTTCAGAATTTCCCCATTATCTTTTATTTGCCATTGAAGTTGACCATAAATGGATGGAGATTGGGTATTATTCTGTAACAAAGATTGAATCAAGGATCATGGATACTTCAAATAGTCTTCAGTCAAATTATCTTGTAGAGGTAAAGTTACAGTAAAAGTGTTGTGTGAAGCATGCATTAAATTGACTCCTTTCCTTTCTTTAGGCCTGTGTCCTGACTGGGACCAGTGGGATAAGGCAAAGCCAGTGGACAATGCCCGTGAGGCCATGCAGCAAGCTGATGACTGGTTGGGCATCCCACAGGTGAATATATTGAAACGTAGCCTGACTCCATCTGCCATTTACTGTTATGAGTTGGTGAATCAACATGTCTGACAGTGTGGGCAGGACTGGCAGAACAATGGCAGCTGGCACAGAGTAGCGTGCCAACAGTTGGCTCTGTGGTTGCCTGTTTCCGCCTTTAGTTCTACTTCTGCTCACAGACTGGGTTTGTCCCTTTTCAATCTGCTGCGTCTGTGGCTTGTAAAATCAGACGGCAAGCGTGTCAGTGGGTAGACGTTGATTCGCGTGTGAATGGGTTTCAGGTGCAGGTTCTGCGCAAAGACAAGTGGTTTTGATCTTCAGATCACAACACTCATAAGTTGATTTTCTGTGTGTAATTGTAACCATAGCAAATACCCTCTCTCTGATTTGTTGTGCATCAACAATTGTGTGTGGAAAAAAAATACTCTCATTAAAGAAACCTGTCTTTGTCTTGTATCGTTTCCTAGGTCATAACCCCAGAGGAGATTGTTGACCCCAATGTGGACGAGCACTCAGTCATGACCTACCTGTCACAGTTCCCCAAGGCCAAACTGAAGCCTGGTGCACCACTACGGCCCAAACTTAACCCTAAGAAAGCCCGCGCCTATGGGCCAGGTAAACACACACATCTGCAGCTGGACTTTGAATGAGAAGCAAACAAATGCAGCTCTCCTGGGCTGAGCAGCTGGATCAGTTTAGTGCAAAGGGGGATTTAGAGGTTTATAGTCACGCCCCCTGAGCTGTGGCTAAATGGTTTGGACGTGGAAAGAATTTGTTTTAAATTGGTCTTGATTGCATCTAAAATATATGCACTGTGTATTGAAGCAGTATTAACAATCAACAATTTTCTTTGCAGGTATTGAGCCAGTTGGTAACGTTGTCATGAAGAAGGCTGCGTTTACTGTAGAGACCATCAGCGCAGGGATGGGAGAGGTGCTGGTTTATGTGGAGGACCCTGCAGGTCACAGAGAGGAGGTGAAGCACTGCTCCCTTTTGGCTTTGATTGTTGTATTTGTTTTTTAAATGGTCTTTGTCCTTCAGGCCAAAGTGACGGCTAACAACGACAAGAACCGCACCTACTCGGTCTTCTACATCCCTAAAGTCACAGGCATGCACAAGGTAAATATGGTTTCCTGATTAAAAATGAAAGAATGTAGCTTTTTGAGGAAACTGGCTTTTCTTACCTTTCCCCCTTGTTGTAGATTACAGTGTTGTTTGCAGGGCAGCACATTTCTAAGAGCCCGTTTGAAGTGGAGATTGGCATGGCACAGGGAGACTCCAGCAAAGCTACAGCCCAGGGACCCGGTCTGGAAGCCTCGGGGAACATTGCCAACAAGACCACCTACTTTGACGTCTACACAGCAGGTAATGACTGCAGTGTTCTGGTTGCATTTAAGCACAACCACAGCCTTTAGCACTATTGGGTTTAAAGCTGTTTCATTGCGTGTCTATTAATACCTGCACACTCTCTGTGCATCAGGAGCTGGTGTTGGCGAAGTGGAAGTGGTGATTATGGACCCTGCAGGCAAGAAGAACACAGTGCCTTGTACCATTGAGGACAAGGGCAACAGTAGCTATCACTGCACGTACAAACCCACACTGGAGGGCCAGCACACCATCTACATCACGTTTGCTGGTGGTCCGATCAGCAAGAGCCCCTTCACAGTCGATGTGGGAGAGGGTTAGTCTTGCCCTCAATTTAGTATCAGTAGATGTTTATTCTTTCCTTTTAACATTTACCATTTATAAAAACTCTCAACATTAGAATCTTGAAATGTTACATTGTTTCAGAAATATACACATTAGAGATGTTTAAGGAGACATGCTTTAGTTCCTAAATATTTATTAAATTATTTTCTTTGTTATCCTGTCCTTTCCCACTACTGCGCTGGATGTTATGTGCCCTTTCTTCTCCCCTTGTTCCCTTTGATAGGGGCCTGGTGATATCTCTACTGTCTCTGGAACAGCTTCCTCCTTCTGCTGTCATTTCCTGTTTCCTGGGATCTCTCTTGGGTACCCATTTTGTGCGTTGATGTGTGGATGAGGATTAGCTTCGTGGGTTTGGAGTTTTGTGTACCTTACCCTGTGTGTTTGTGTGTTTCCTCTTACTTTGTGTGTCATCTGCTTTTTAAGCTCTGACTCATCAATATTGTTACTGTCCTTATAAGGAATTTATAACAGAGTTGTAATGCAGTTCAGAGAATACAGTAGAGATAACCTCATACTAGTTTCATGGATAAGTAAATGAAAGGGGTATGAAAAGACACTTGAGAAGTAGTACTAAGCTTTCCAGTAAGCCGACTATGTGATGTATGTTTAGTTTGGATGGAAATAGTTTTGGTTTCATATCATTCACCCCACACCTCATTCCTTTTCTCCCCAATGAAAAAGCATGTGGTTGTAATGTTGAAGACAGAATAGTGTCTCCATGTCTGTTTCTCTCTCATTATCTCTTCTTTGTGTGCGTCCCGCAGCATGTAACCCCAGTCTGTGCAAAGCTAAGGGCCGTGGTCTGCAGCCAAAAGGCTTAAGGGTAAAAGAGACTGCAGATTTTAAGGTTTACACCAAGGGAGCTGGCACTGGAGAGCTGAAAGTCACCATCAAGGGCCCTAGTAAGTGCACTGCAAACATCGGAAAGATTCTAACAAAGTTTAAATGAGTTTGGGGCACAAACACAAAACTGCTGTCTGTTTTTGCAGAAGGTCTGGATGAGCCTTGTAAAAGGAAAGACCTTGGAGATGGTGTGTACGAGTTTGAGTATTATCCTACAACCCCAGGAACATACATCATTACTATCACCTGGGGGGGACAGCACATCCCACGCAGGTACACGAGGACACACTGGAAGAATTGTACCTAGGCATTTACAATTATTAAAATATCAACATAATTTTGACATTTGATTTTTATTCTGTTTAGTCCCATTGAGGTCAAGATTGGCGCTGAGGCTGGTCAGCAGAAGGTCAGAGCTTGGGGTCCTGGGCTGGAGGGAGGTGTGGTCGGCAAATCTGCTGACTTTATAGTGGAAGCTGTCGGAGACAATGTTGGCACTCTGGGTTAGTAAGCCAGAGAGATGACAAGATAACATCCAAGTAGGACAAGAGTCCTTATTGTTTTGTACCTTTTTTCCCTACATGAACATGTTTCTCCTTTGCAGGGTTCTCTGTGGAGGGGCCATCTCAGGCCAAAATTGAATGTGACGACAAAGGGGATGGATCCTGTGATGTGCGCTACTGGCCAACGGAGCCTGGCGAGTATGCAGTGCATGTGCTTTGTAATAATGAAGACATCCAGCACTCTCCATTCATGGCAGAGATTGTTAACCCACCAGGCAAGGACTTCTATCCTGACAAGGTATGACGAGGCCTCAGGTGCTACTACTGCAAAGTATGTTGTCAGTATGCACTTGTACTACTTAAATTTGATTTAAAAGTGAACATACCAAATGTTCATGAGACTGTTTGTTTCAGGTGAAAGCCTATGGTCCAGGACTACAAAGTAATGGTCTTGCAGTTGGAAAACCAACTGAGTTCACAGTTGATGCAAAACTGGGAGGAAAGGCTCCGCTGAACATTGTTGCTCAGGTAAATCTTTTTGTGCCAAACAAATGCAATGAGATGATTCTCTTAATGTCTTTGTCTCAAATGCGTCTTTGTGTTTTTAAAGGATGGAGAAGGTACACCTGTAGATGTGCAGGTCAAGGACAATGGCAATGGCACGTATACCTGTACCTACACACCACGGAAACCCATTAAACACACTGTCATGGTCTCCTGGGGAGCAGTCAATATTCCTGACAGTCCATTCAGGGTAAGGGTACCTACCCATACTTGTGTAATCAATCATCAAAGTTTTATGAACCAAATTCCTATAACAGCAGTTACCTTACACCCCTTTTTAATGGATCAGTGTGTTGTTAAATGTACACACATGTCTGATGTAATGTATTTGTCTTATGGCAGATGAATATTGGAGCAGGCTGTCATCCTAACAAGGTAAAGGTATCTGGACCTGGAGTTGCCAAGACTGGCCTCAAGGCCTTTGAGCCAACATATTTCACTGTTGACTGCGCAGAGGCTGGACAAGGTATGTCACCTGAAACCTTGCTTTAATCATGATGGACTTCTGTGGCTTGTTTGCTGCCACACTTATTGTATATTATAATTGTATATTATTATTGCCACACAATAAAGTGTATGCAATACTTTTTTATATTAGTGAAAATGGCTACTCTTGAATGTTTAAATTGAATAATCTGCTCTCTCAGAAAGCATTGTATTATGTTGTTTTTAGGTGACATCAGCATAGGAATCAAATGTGCACCTGGTGTGGTCGGACCTGCTGAGGCTGATATCGACTTCGACATCATAAGAAATGACAATGACACATTCACTGTCAAGTACACTCCTCCTGGAGCTGGCAGCTACACTATCATGGTGCTCTTTGCTGATCAGGTCAATCTAAAATTTATTATTATTGTTATTGTAGTAAAAAAAAAAGATTATTTTTACCAGACTATTGCAATGAAGCTTTTATGTGGGCTTGAATGTATACCAACTATGTTTCCTGTTTTGCTATGCCATTAGGCTATACCAATGACACCTATAAGGGTCAAAGTGGATCCAACTCATGATGCCAGCAAAGTCAAGGCAGAGGGACCAGGACTCAGTCGCAGTGGTAAAAACTCATTGTAAAACTGTTGTTGCTGAGCTTGGTCAGCTTAAAAAAAAAAAAAGAATTTCCTTATGAACTTTATGAACATCATTGACCTTTTGGGTTTCAGGGGTTGAACTAAACAAACCCACATATTTCACTGTGAGCACTAAAGGAGCAGGAAAGGCAAACCTGGACTGCAACTTCAGCAGCCCAATTAAAGGAGAGGCAGTGAAGGACTTTGAAATTATCAACAACCATGACAACACACACACTGTCAAATTCACACCTGTACAGCAGGTAAGCAGGGCGCTTTAATACACATTTGACTCCAATCTCTTTCAGTTGAAATAAATTCCCGTCTCTCCTTCAACCAGGGCCCACTGGGAGTTGCTGTCACATACGGAGGGGACAATATTCCTAAGAGTCCTTTCAATGTTCCTGTGGCACCTTCACTGGACCTCAGCAAGATCAATGTTACAGGCCTCGGAGACAGTATGTACATCCCTATAACCTTACCTCTATATTTGAATACTATACTTTACAATGTGTTGGAGGCAGAAATGGTTTATCATGTTTTATGTTTTTTGCTCATCTTTGTAGAGATGACTGTGGGGAAAGACCAAGATGTGGTTGTAAAATCGAAGGGTGCAGGTGGTCAGGGTAAGGTCGCTGCTAAAGTGACTGGACCATCAGGAAAGCCCATTTCCAGCAAGGTAGGCTGCTGTAATGTTTTCTTCCCAAAGGAATTTAAGTGTTTTAATTGGATAGGTCCTTAATGTATAGGAGTCTTGCTGCATTACATTCTATGCTAAACTTTTTTTAATTTTTTTGTTTATTTTTTTTGGTTTAGGTTGAGCCTGGCCTGAGCCCTGAGACCAATCAGGTGAAGTTTATCCCTAGAGAGGCAGGGCCATACCAGGTTGAACTGACCTATGATGGAGTCCCTATTCCCGGATCTCCCTTCACTCCAACAGCTTATCCAGCTGCGGACCCCTCCAAGGTTAGTATGAAGTTTACTTGTGGATGCATAAGTTAAAACTTTCATATTTTGACTAATCCTAGGGACGTATTACAACAGACACACCTTTTGTGCATTTATCTTAAGCTCTTGCCATATCTTCTCTTAGGTTCGCTGCTCCGGACCAGGCCTGGAGCGTGCCAAGGTTGGAGAAACTGGGGAGTTCATTGTGGACTGTACTAATGCTGGCCCCGCTGAGCTTACTATTGAGATCATCTCGGATAGTGGCACTGAGGCCGAGGTTCACATACAGGACAATGGAGACGGGACATACACGATTACCTACATTCCTCTGTACCCTGGCTCTTACACTCTCACCATTCGCTACGGTGGCCAGGATGTGCCAAACTTCCCTGCTCGGCTCACTGTGGAGCCTGCAGTTGATGCCAGTGGAGTCCATGTATTTGGTCCAGGAGTGGAGGGCAAAGGTAATGTTTATAATGATTATTGTACATTGAGATGATTCTGATAACATTCGTACTAAATGTGTTGTTCTATGTCATTTCAGGAGTTTTCCGGGAGGCAACTACAGACTTTACTGTGGATGCTCGTGCTTTGACAAAGAAAGGAGGTGACCACATTAAAACCATCATTAGCAACCCGTCCGGTAGTCGTACGGACTCTGTAATAAGAGATCTTGGAGATGGGACCTACAATGTGGAGTACACGCCCTATGAGGAAGGCAAGTGAAATGCCACTAGTTGCTGGAATAAGTCATTGTTGGTCATCTTTTTACTCGAGTTAATACTTGTTGTGTGTTTAGGTCCTCACAGTGTAGAAGTTTGCTATGATGGTTCTCCAGTGCCTAAGAGTCCATTCCGTGTCGCTGTAACTGAGGGCTGTGATCCTGCTCGTGTACGTGTGCATGGGCCAGGGTTGAAAAGTGGCATCACAAACAAACCTAACAAGTTCACAGTGGAAACACGGTAAAAGAGAGGTTCTTTCTTCGTAGATTTAAAACTAATGAAACGCAATGAACTTTAGTCTTTTTGTCTTGACTACAGAGGTGCAGGTACTGGTGGCCTTGGTTTAGCAATGGAGGGTCCATCAGAAGCCAAAATGTCCTGCACTGACAATAAGGATGGGAGCTGTAGTGTGGAGTACATCCCCTATGAGCCTGGCACTTATAACCTCAACATCACATACGGCAGATTGCCCATCAAAGGTGCTGGTCTCTTGATCACATTTGTTACTGTACGACCACAAAACACTAATACCTTCTTATTGCATTGTGTTCACAGGTAGTCCTTTCTCTGTGCCAGTCACTGACACAGTGGACAGTACAAAGGTGAAGTGTCAAGGTCCTGGCCTGGGCAACAACGTTAGAGCTAATATTCCTCAGGCATTCACAGTAGATGCCTCCAAAGCCGGAGTGGCCCCACTGCAAGTCCGTGTACAAGGACCTAAGGGTTCGTGTGTGAGCGTGTCTCCACCATGTCTATGGTCTAATCTTTGACGCTGACTGTTTTATATGCTTGGATTGTTTGTGTAGGTGTGGTGGAGCCTGTGGAAATTGTGGATAATGGTGACCAAACTCACACAGTTAACTACATTCCCACAAGAGAAGGACCCTACTCTATCAATGTCTTATACGCAGATGAGGAGATCCCACGCAGGTAACAAAGAGCCACTTAAAAAAACGGACTCCAACATTACAGAGTTTTACAGAGCTTTATATTTATCGTCTCCCCTATGTTTCACAGTCCGTACAAGGTAAAGGTTCTGCCAACTCATGATGCCAGTAAAGTGCGTGCTAGTGGTCCTGGCCTCAACACCACAGGCGTACCTGCCTCTCTGCCAGTTGAATTCACCATTGATGCTAAAGATGCTGGTGAGGGGCTCCTGGCAGTGCAGATCACTGTGAGTAAAATTAGTTTTAAGAGACCATATAGAAACATGCATATATGCACATTTTGCTAAACTTTAGTCACCTTTGTCACATGCAGGACCCAGAAGGGAAACCTAAAAAGGCTGATATTAGAGACAATCATGATGGAACCTATCTGGTGTCCTACGTACCAGACATGACTGGCAGATACACCATCCTCATCAAATACGGAGGGGATGAGATCCCATATTCACCCTACCGTATCCGCGCTCTCCCCACTGGAGATGCCAGCAAGTGCACTGTGACAGGTATGCATTTTATACACAACTGCATTTTTGATAAATGTAGTGCATTTTTGTGTTTTTCATACAAGAACGGTTTCTAACAAACATTTTAGCATCAGTTTTAGTTTTTTTATTGATTTGTTTGATGTTGACTCCTTATAGTTATGATTATAATAATGTATATCCAGATATAATCGGCTACATCCAAAAACTATATTCGTAGCCAGTTCAGATATCTACCATACCATCAGATTACTGGTTGCTCATGTTTAGTTATTAATGCACTGGTATGTTGTAATCTTCTTGCTGTGCTCCTCTGAGACACCCACTCCCCGCACCATTCCCTGAGCTGCACACACACACATTTATGCCCCTCCCTTCCTGCTTCACACGCCACCGTCATGGTTTGTTCTCAAGTGTTTGGAGCACAGTTATTGCCTCCCACCACCCCCACCCCACCTGACTGTCTTTTATTTGTCACTTTTTTTTGCTCCGCTGCTTCTCACCGTTCCTCTTATCAGTTTCAATCGGCGGTCACGGTTTAGGTAAGCCTAATGAATGACTTTTTGACTATATTGTTTTCTCTTTATTTTCTGAGAGCATGAAGGATAGTGGCACCAGCGTTCATCGGGATCTCCCATAATGTCTCTTCTTTTTGTCCCTATGACTTAATTCTGTCCCATCTTGTTTTATTTTACCTATCATAATTGTTTCCTTCTCCCTTTTTATTAGACAGACTAATGGACTAATTGTAGAGCTATAATGGCATGGTGGAATGGCACTTGGGCTAATCTAGCTTTTAGTTCATTCATAGAAACTTGAATGGATAATGACATACGAGTTATTCGTAACATAAGCGGAAATAACATAACTCAACTTTAACCGGGTCTTTTGGTTTAGCTCCGTGCATGCTGAATGACATCAGTGAATGCTCGATAACACATTTATTATAACTTTGAACTATTCCAACTTTTTTTTAGGTGCAGGTGTTGGTCCAACAATTCAGATTGGGGAGCAGACGGTCATCACAGTCGATGCTAAGGCTGCTGGGAAAGGGAAGGTGACCTGCAGCGTCTTTACACCTGAGGGAGCCGAGCTTGATGTGGATGTTGTAGAAAATGAGGATGGCACATTTGACATCTTCTACACAGCTCCTCAACCTGGCGAGTATGTCATCTGTGTCCGCTTTGGAGGAGAGCACATCCCCAATAGCCCCTTCCAAGTAACGGTGAGTTCTACTAATTTGAAACGAGCAGTTCTGTGGCTGAATCCTTGTTTTCTCCTGACAGAACTTTTTCTGATTGGTTTCTTGGGAAGCCAAATTAAAAAATATGTCTACTCTTCAATTCCCCTCTACTGTTCTCCAACTTTTTACCCTCTCTTCCTCAACACTACTTTACTGTATCTACCACCATAGGCCCTGGAAGGAGCACCATCTGATCAACTCATGCAACAGAGCCAATTGCCCCAGTACTACGCTCAACAGCCCTGGGTACCTAAAAAGCTCTGGCACTTTCTTCATCCTTTTTATAAGAAAATAAACTCAGTTTATCATCCTTGCAGCTTCCCCTCTCTCATCTCTTCCTCTCATCCTTATTATAAAATCCAACCTTCATTCCCCTGCATTTGTGTCTGGTGTCTGTCATTGCAGGTGTTTCATCCATTATGTTTAGTTTATTCTTTTACCAGGATTTCTTAAACACATGGACAGTGCGATAGAGCTGCACATCTTTAAAGTGTATATTTATACATCTACAAACCTGTGCGCAGCTCATGTTAGCAATGCTCCATGTTAAACTAACCGCTTAAGGAACAAAGCAGCCATTTTGAAAGGGTTTTATTAATGTGAGCACTTGCTCCACATTTTACAAAATGGCAAATGGGTTTTGTTTTGCACAATGTTTTTTTTTTTTTTTTTTTTATTTATTTATTTCTTCTAGTGGGTTTTGTCTCATGTCATTCTTTCTTTCAGTTTATCATTGCCATCATGATCAATTCATCTCATCTCTTATTGCCTTTTGTCAGTGCTTGGGAGCTTTACATCTTTGTCCTTTCAGTCATTGTTGTTTGTATCCCATACGACTGCTTGTGATTATGTCCTTTTTAACAAAAGGATAATGGCCTCACAGGCTCATTACAGGTGTTGTGTCTTACCTTTGCCCTTTCTTCTCCAGGCAACAGATAGACCAATGGGATTGAACGGTCTAGATGTAGCAGGTCTGAGACCATTTGATCTGGTCATCCCATTCACCATTCAGAAGGGAGAGATTACAGGTAGAGTATTAAGTTACACCTCTGAAAATTGCTCCTAGTTTTAAGTCCTTGTAGTAAATTTATCACAATGTATTTATTCTGTGTTTTTTTTTTTTTTGCTGAAGGCGAGGTGCGAATGCCTTCTGGAAAAGTGGCTAAGCCTGACATCACCGACAACAAAGATGGCACTGTTACTGTTAAATATGCCCCAGTTGAAGCTGGTCTGCATGAAATGGACATCAAATATGATGGCATCCACATCCCTGGTATAGTATGATTTTTTTTTTTTTTTTTTTTTTTACTATCATGAAAGATGGATGAAGTGTAAAACTAGATTTCTGGATAATTTATTATTTTTTATTTTTATTTTTATTTTTTCCTCCAGGAAGTCCATTGCAGTTCTTTGTGGACTATATGAACAGTGGTAATGTCAGTGCTTATGGCCCTGGTCTTATCCATGGGACAGTCAACAAGCCAGCTGTCTTCACTGTTGATACTAAAGATGCTGGAGAGGGTAAGTTACAACACACACACAGATTAAGAGGCTAAACAAGACATTGAAAAAGATAGAAATAAGTTTGTCTTTATTCTGTAGGAGGTCTGTCTCTGGCCATTGAGGGTCCATCGAAAGCAGATATCACTTGTGTGGACAACCAAGATGGGACATGTACTGTGTCCTATTTGCCTGTCCTGCCTGGAGACTACAGCATCCTGGTCAAATACAATGACAAGCACATCCCTGGCAGCCCATTTGCTGCTAGAATCACTGGTAAACATTACCTTCCTAATATTATATTAAACTGTAGTGTACGTTTTCATTTCATGCCTGCTGTTTTTGTCCAGGTGACGACTCCATGAGGATGTCCCATCTTAAAGTAGGCTCAGCTGCAGATATTCCATTGGACATTGGTGAACTAGACCTGAGTCAGTTGACTGCCTCTCTGACCACACCCTCGGGACGTGAGGAGCCCTGTCTCCTAAAGATGCTGCGTAACGGACATGTCGGTAAGTAAGGAACTTAACCAATCCTGAGCAGAAATAAGCCTTTAAACATCACTTTAGCCCAATTCACTGACTCGTGACTGTCTGCTACAGGCATCTCCTTCGTTCCTAAGGAGATCGGAGAGCACCTGGTGAACATCAAAAAGAATAGCCACCATATTCCTAGTAGCCCTATTGCTGTTATGATCAGTCAGTCAGAGATTGGAGATGCTAGCAGAGTGCGTGTGACCGGTCCAGGCCTAACTGAGGCTAGGACATTTGAACCTGCAGAGTTTATCATTGACACTAGAGACGCAGGTACATTAAATATATGACAGACATGTGTACTGTGCTAGTTTATTGAGTTTTAATATTTGTGATTGTTGCATTTAAAGGGTATGGTGGTCTAAGCCTATCCATTGAGGGACCCAGTAAAGTGGACATCAACACTGAGGATCAGGAGGATGGCACCTGTAAAGTGACCTACTGCCCCACTGAGCCTGGAAATTACATCATCAACATTAAGTTTGCTGATCAACATGTTCCAGGTAATTGTATTGATTCTGAGACTGAGATTTATGCATCGTCGTATGCTCATACAAATGCATTTGTTTGTTTGCAGGGAGTGCGTTCACAGTTAAAGTAACTGGCGAGGGCAGGATGAAGGAAAGCATCACCAGGAAGAGAAGAGCAGCGTCTGTTGCCAATGTCGGCAGCCAGTGTGACCTTAGTCTAAAGATCCCAGGTGAAGAAAACAAATCCAATATAATCCCTATTACTGTAACAATTGTTGAAATGCCTAGTTTTACTGACAAACTACTACTGTTGTCTGCCGGGATGCAACTGCGGTAGCTTTTATGAACAATATGTTTTGTAATTCAAAAACATTTCTTTTTTTCAGAAATCAGCATAGCAGACATGACTGCTCAGGTGACAAGCCCCTCTGGACAGATTCACAAGGCTGATATTATGGAAGGAGAGAACAATACCTACTGCATTCGTTTTGTGCCCACTGAGACAGGCGTGCACACCGTGTCGGTGAAATATAATGGTGTGCATGTGCCTGGAAGTCCTTTCCAGTTCACTGTGGGCCCTATGGGAGAGGGAGGTGCTCACAAGGTCCGTGCTGGAGGCCCAGGTTTGGAAAGAGCAGAGGCTGGAGTGCCAGGTTTGTATGTTTTTGGGATAAATAGATGGGTAATATAACATCTTTAAATGGCCCTGTACTTAACTCTGTCCTGGTCTCTCTGTTGTAGCTGAGTTTAGTATTTGGACAAGAGAGGCTGGAGCTGGAGGTCTCAGTATTGCTGTGGAAGGACCAAGCAAGGCCGAAATATCGTTTGAAGACCGCAAGGATGGCTCCAGTGGAGTTTCCTACATTGTTCAGGAGCCTGGTGAGGGAGGGGAATGATCAAAATTTTTAATTTCAATCAATTTATTTTTTTTTTCTCTCTGTACTGTATATTGTCAATAATCCAACATTTTTAAAAGACTTGCCACTGCTCATGTATGTTTTTTAACGACCTCCTTCTTATCTGTAGGTGACTATGAAGTTTCAATCAGATTCAATGATGAGCATATCCCAGACAGTCCCTTCATTGTCCCTGTGGCCTCACCTTCAGATGATGCCCGACGTCTAACTGTTGCCAGTCTTCAGGTGAGACTCTGAGACATGCACACGTCCATGTCATGTGCGCCACCTCCAGGCCGCAAAACGCTGTCCAAAATGCAGCAGCAGCAGTTAAACACTTTAGAATTTTTTTTTTTTTTTTTAATGGGGGTTATGTATTATTTGCAATACTGGGCTAGGTTTATCTAAAATAGACTATAACTAACAAATAGTGAAGGTTTTAGTAATGATAAGGTGGTCTTTTTTATAAAGAGACGTAGCATAGGATTGGCTGCTGCTGCACTGTTGTGCAGTGTGAGGCTTCTGGGATACTAGAGGACTGTGTGTGTTTCTCGTGTCTCATTCTAAAGGCTCCCAACAGCCCCTACCTCCCACAAGTAACAGTAGGGCGCTAAAAGGTTAAAGAGGTATCACATGGGCTGTTTCTTTTCTTTGCCTACATGTACATCTAATATTTCTATACACTTACTGTATTTCCCAACATGGATAATTATAATAAATCATATTGAGCCTTTTACACCCTTTTATTCTAAACAAAATTTTCCACTCTTTCTTATTAATTTGCACAAAACACTTCCATCTATTCTACTATGCAGCCCTCCTCTTTAGCCCTTTTAGCGACCTTCAGGTAAGGACATCTTTAGTAGCGGTGGTTAGTGTGGGGAAAGTACAAAGATGTAATTGTCATGACGCTTTGTTGAGCATGTCAGTCTTTTGCCGAGCAGGAGTCGGGCTTGAAGGTGAACCAGCCAGCATCATTTGCCGTCAGCCTGAATGGTGCAAAGGGAGTAATTGATGCCAAGGTCCACAGCCCCTCTGGAGCTCTAGAAGAATGTTGTGTTACTGAGATAGACCAAGGTAAACCAATCATTACATTACATCTTTTGTCTTAACTAAATTTCAGTGTACATTAATCTTAACAAATGGGGATGGTTAGCTGTGTAAAGACAAATGCAACACGTTTTTTTTCCTTCTAGACAAGTATGCAGTCCGGTTCATACCCAGAGAAAATGGGCTCTATCTAATTGATGTTAAATTCAATGGAAGTCACATCCCTGGTAGTCCATTTAAGATCCGAGTGGGAGAGACGGGCCAGGCTGGAGATCCTGGAATGGTATCTGCCTATGGACCAGGGTTGGAGGGAGGCACCACAGGTAATTATGAAACTTTGGTAGAAACATTCACACTTTAAACTTTACATGAATTTTTTTTTTTTTATTATATATTTTTTTAATAGTTTACCTCACTTGCCTCTCTGCCCCTTTAGGAACGGCTTGTGAGTTTGTGGTGAACACCAGCAATGCAGGACCAGGGGCTTTAGCTGTGACCATTGACGGACCGTCCAAGGTAAAGATGGACTGTGTGGAGTGCCCAGAAGGCTACAGGGTTACATACACTCCCATGGCTCCTGGCAACTATCTTATCTCCATCAAATATGGGGGTCCTTACCATATTGTTGGAAGCCCCTTTAAGGCCAAGATCACTGGTGAGTCTTTAGAGAAGTTAGTGTGATTTTACAAATTTTGGTCAAGTTAGTTTAACTATTGCAATATGTACAGGTTCCAAGTTGGTGTCTAGCCACAGTATGCATGAAACGTCCTCTGTGATGGTGGATCCAGTGACCCGTGCCATCAGCTGCTCTCAGCAGGGTGTGCCAGCCCAGTCTGATGCCAGTAAAGTTGTAGCCAAGGGTCTAGGACTGACCAAAGGCTATGTTGGTCAGAAAAACAGCTTCAGTGTTGACTGCAGCAAAGCGGGTGTGTACAGTAAAAAGATTAGAAAAAACCCTATGCATTATTTTTGTTCATTTGAATGCGTTTTAATGTTAAATATACAAATTCTCTTCAATAGGTCGTAACATGCTCCTGGTTGGTGTTGATGGCCCTAAAGTCCCCTGTGAAGAGATTCTTGTGAAACATATGGGAAACCGTCTGTACAATGTTAGCTATCAGCTGAAAGAGAAAGGAGAGTACATCCTTGTGATCAAATGGGGAGATGAACACATCCCTGGCAGCCCATACCACATCACTGTCTAAAACCAACTCTGAAATCACAAACTCATCACACCACTGAAACAAATCAAACCAATCATTGTTTACAGTCTGAGTCCCTCCATTGTTAAAGAATGAACCAGAAAGATGTCTGGCTTCCACAACTTGATTATCATTGTTTAACAAAGTAAAATTACAATGTCTGTGTTTACCCTCAGCTTTTATATTTTCAAGGCTTCTACCACTTCGATCCAAAGATAAATGCACATTATCCACTTGTTTCAAACTTGAGGGAAAGAACGATGCACCTTTTAATTACTGTAATTTAGCTGTCATTTGTGTCTTACATATAGTCCTGAAAATATGTTGTCTTTGAAGCCTGTAGAGGAGTCCACATTGTGTAGGCTGGCAGAATAGCTTAGCAAGGTGTAGCACCATAGTGTTTGGCATTTTTGAGCCTAGCTTTTGGATAGAGGGTAAATGTTTACACTGGAAGAGCTACTTTTTATTTTCACAAATAACAAGTTCAGTTTTACAGGCTTTTCCTATGGACAATTACATTAGGTTAAAACTGAAGACAGTGAAAAGTAAAATAACCTGCCAAAACCGTATTTGCAAATAATTTACAGACTTAAGTCTTTTCATTGTCCACAAAAGGAAAAACATAAAATTGGCATATCTGTTACAAACACAATGGCAGTTTGTAGTGTTAATTCTCAGCTTAGTCCACAACACTTTTATTTCTTATTTTTTTTTGTTTTACCTGCTGATAGTTTAATACAGAATAGATAATGGCAATGACTGAATATTTAGTTTGTAAAACAGACAGAAAGTGGTTCTTACTTTTCTTAAGATGGCAGTTCATCACTGTCAAATTACAATTAAGGTTACTTTTCTGAAGACGATGGTAATTCTGTTTGCTGTATTGTGGCAGTAAGAGCACTGCATGCTGATAAGGTTCTAAGCACTCATCACATTCCCAATTCTTTAAATACAATAGGACGTGAATGGTGGCTTACCACTAGTTATGGAACTTGAAAAGGTTTAAAAAGGGAAATGTTCAAAGATTGTGCTGACAAAGGTATTGTCAGTCATCACATCTGTCAGCATGTGATGACTGAAAACAAATTAATGTATGTTGCTTTGTTGCCAGCCCAGTGTTTTTATCTTGCTTTCTCAGCTATCCCCCTCCTTCCTTCCTGTAGCTCTCTGTGCGCCTAATCTATATTTGAAAATAAATAATAAATCTTGTCCTAATAAAAAGGCTTAAAGTGTTTGTAAGACAGTATTTTGATACACAATAAAGTTGTCTAAGTATTTTTTTCTGTCAATCTTATGGATGTGTGCTTTGTATCTTTAGTTATGTGTTTAAAAAAAAAAAAAGTGGTTATTATACTGGGACATAAATGAGCAATACAAGTAGGTATTTAGCTTTCAGTACTATGAACACCATTGCACTGTGTAGTGTGGGTGATCTACCAATGATTGTGTATTCATACAGTGCAAAATGTTATATAAAATAACTAAATATGTACATATGTCCAATCGGCGTAAGTGGAAAATGTGTACATTTCAAACGTCAGCAGCTAACGCCCTTCCTCAAAAACAGGACCAGGTTCATAAAAAATAAATTTCATTGAGCCTCCAGGGGTCGCTGCAGGAGAGGGGAAATTAATTCTTTAAAATTACATTATTTGATTGCATTCAGTTCCACAAAATAATAAATGCAAAAAACTCAACAGCACAAAGAACAAACTTATTAACACACTTTTCTCCCAGGACTACATATCACCTGTCACCTTGCTCCGCATCGTGATTCTCGCGAGATTTGAAAGTTTACAAACTTACAAAAATCTTGTAGGCCCACTGTGGAGCAGACTACCTGGCTTGTCAGGTTAACCCTGTAGGACTATTGCTTTACGTGTTTAATGACACTGTTATCCTGCTTCGGTAACAGTGGTACCTGCCCGTAGAGCATAAAACCCTAGCTACATTGCTTGTAGTTCAGGGCCACACAGAACAGACGAAGGTGTGTCGTATGAGTTGCTCCAGATGTTGCCACTACACATTCACGCCCACTTGGCTGCTTTACTGGATAACGATTCACGGCACGCGTTTCCCAAATACAACTTTTTTGTCTATCTTAAAAGGTAAGATATTTTTTTTTTGTCAATTTATACAAGCTAACAGACTCTTACAAAGCTCAGATGAATGTTTATAGCTTGTCTAAGAAAACATTTTCCTGTGCATAAAACTCGAGAGTTGAGCTCACTTTTTTTAGTGATAGCCACCACATAGCTACAAGTTAAGCGTGTTTTTCTGTCAAACGATTTCACTTTACATAGATTTTCTTTCTCAACTGATGTACTGTAGTCTGCATTTTTTCTTAAATGTACATGTTTGGTAAGCTAGCAGTCAGCTTCTTCACCGTAAGTCTCCTCCCTTCTCTTCTCTTCTCCATTCCCATTCTCAATCCTGTGCACGATCGTCCGCAGATGTCTCTGAGTGACAAAAGTAATTCGGAGATAAGCGAGTTGCTCACACAGTATGGCATCAAACACGGACCCATAGTCGGTATGATTATCTAGAAAACAAAATTACTACTTTTACCCGTCTTCACGATGCGGTGATGATAATATCTAATGTGCTATTGTTGGCAGGTTCCACTAGAAAGTTGTACGAGAAGAAGCTTGAAATGGCATTGGCGGCAACCTCGGTGAAGACGACCTCTGATAAGACCTACTATAGAGAGGAAGGTAGGCTGCTCTGGTTGGATGTCAAGAGATAGGCAGGCAGTTCATGTAGTACAGCAGTGGTTTCCAAACACTGGGCTCAGGAACCAATAGTGGGTCACCTGACCACAGAATTATCTACATAATGTCTTTAAAGCATCCACTAAATATGGCAATGTTTTATCACTCCACTAAAGACAGGCAAAAATGTTAACTAAAGCCGTAAGCGACCGAGGTTGGTGCTAGTGCCGGTGTCTAGGTTAAACTGTGTTGCTGTCTCAGATGGGGTTCTTTAAGAAGGCTGCCAAATGTTTGGAAAATACTGTAAACTTATAAAGTTGTGCATTTCCAGGAGGTGCTGTCGCGCCCTTGTCCCAAGCTTTGATGTTTTTGTTTTGATAGGAGGTACTGTTGAGCCCTGCTCCTCTTTTGTAGTAACACATGTTTCACCCCATATATTATATAAAACCTTTATTTATTTATTTATTTATTTTTAATATAGTGCTTTTTCCACCTAGTAGGCACGTGGGGTATGAACTGTGGGGAGAGCGGGGATCACACCATTCATCTTCCGGTTGAAGGACAACTGCTTTACCTTCTTTTTTTATTTTGGTCATCACCACAGCAACCCCCTTGAAATTTGGCCATGGGTACAAGAGGATTTTTTTTTTTATCCACAAATCAGACATTTGTGACAAATTTTGTACATTTCCGAAAAACTTTTACAGACTTAGGGATTTTGGTAATAAATTAATTATCCAAAACTGAGCAAAATCAGAATTTTACAAATTATAACAATTTAGGGGTTATCTTTGATGAACCGCCATCTACTAATAATTTTGATAATTTTTGATGCCCCACTTCTCTGGATTATGTTGACCGATTTTTATCTCCCCAGGAGGCGGTAGAAAAAATACAATGTAAAAAAAAATATGCTGAGTCAGCATTTTAATTTTTTTAATCCAAGATGGCTGACTTCCTGTTTGTTGAGCCATGTTGCAGCAAAAATATTTTTTGTTTTTCCATGACCAATATGTGTTCCAAATTTTGTGACTCTATGATAAAAAAAAGTGTTTGCCCAGCTCCCATAGGCACAATGTATTTCCACTCTTCCGGAGGGCGTGCACCAATTTTTTTTGAATGAAATTTAGAATTTTCAGTATTAAAAAAAAATATTTCACACATACTTGAATTTTGCGATTGTGCACTTTTCGATGATAGTGTTACAATAGTCTCTTGCCATGCATGTCTAGCTCGAAACTAATTACTAGAGAGACTGGAAACAGAAGATTTTTGTTAAGTAACAAATATGTGTCAAATGAGCCTAATTGGGACAAATATTGCTAAAGCTAATGTATTTATATGTAAATATCCTGCTCTTTCTGTCACTACTTCTCCACACGCGCTTACAAGTTCAGTGAAGTTCACTGTTAACTTTGTAAGTCTTTAGGTTTCAACAAAATTTCTCTATGCTGAATACATTTAGCCCCAATAGCTGGGGATTCAAGGGGCAGGGCTTCATCCCAGTCAATCTCCAAACAAGAAAGATGACTGGTGTCAAAATGAAGGGGGCACTTATGAGATTTCCCAGAAGGGAAATTTTTCAATGTTACAGTTTCAGAATAAATCAAGATGGAAAACGGCAAATTAACTCAAAATATTTCTACCTAAATGTCAACGTTTACCTGCACATAATATAATTTCTCTAATGTGAAACAAACCAAAACTATTAAGATTTTAGTATAAAATGGTCAGGCGGAGTCTCCATTATAAACAATAGGGCAGAATTTGGCACATTTTGGCACCACTTGTTTTTGTTTGCTTGCTGTTTGGTCTGTGTTTAGAGTAAATGTAAATGGCAGATGTATTTGGTAAATGTACGTGTAGCTGAGTCTCAGCTGATCAATTTGATGTGCTGCTTTGCCATATTAGGCTTGGAGTGTGTATTGTATCATGCAGTTTATTTGTGACATGTGATCATGTGGGGGGTATCGGGTTAAATAAATAAATACAATTTCTGACTATTGATGCTGTTTTTGTTATTTTTTTGCAGAGGAAGAAGTTACTTACATCACATACCACAGTCCTGTGAGTGCCGATTGTTGGTCTTATTTGAGCTTATTGGTGTTGTTTGACTTAATAAAATGCTGTGCTTATATTTTAGCAGACTCAATATGAAGGCTCTGGAGACATGTGAGTACAGGTTTAGCACACAGGAGTGACAGGACAATTCATTGCATTAATCACCTGCAGTAGTGTTGACTTAACAGAACAGAGGGAGTTTGTGTTTTACTTTGCAGGTTGAAACACAGAGGAAACGCTGAGCCAAATGAACAAAAAGATGACAAACTGAAGGAATCTGACCTTAACACAGAGTGAGTGCCGTCCCAAACGTGTTTGTGTGTGTGTGTCGGGGATTTAAAGGTCCTAAACTTGTGCTCCCACTTATACTACAGGCCTCCAATCCTGAGCGCCACCAGGACAACCTATCACAGCGCTGTACAATCCAAAGGGCTAGTCAAAAAGACTGGAGGCAGCTGCATGTGGAAAATGATTCGACTGCTACTGGTGTTAGCTTTATTAGCAGCAGTGTCCTACTACGTCTTCTGCCATGTGACGAGTAGTAAAGAAAATCATTGAATAATTGGTTTTATTTTTTTGTAAAAGTATGTATTGTCACAGTATATAAACAAAAATATTATCAACCATTTTACAAACATGTATTCTATCTGACCAAGTAATGCCAAAGAACGTAAAAAAAAAAGCGCTTAATCCTACTTTTTGTATTTTATATCCAGATTACTATTAACATTAAATGTTAAGGAACTATTTGATAAACTTGATGTAACAAACCAATCAATATTGCATTGGTCTGAAATAAATACATTTTTAAAATAAGTTTTTTTCTAACAATCTCTTTTTTTCCTACATGGCAGGTTTAAAGACATGGGTGTCTTGTACAGTCTGTAAAGCCCCTTGAGGCCAAAATGTATTAGTTTTTATAATGCTACATTAGATTGTTCTGAAATTGCTTGTTTCAATATTTTTTTGAAATTTGTCTCAATGTAAGAGGGTTGGAAGTAACAAAAACATTGTAACAAAGTTAATGTTGCAAAATTGAAATACAGTCTGAATTGATTGAGTTTGTAGATTATATTAATATTACAACTGAATATTAACTGATAATATTGCTTAAAAAGACAGAGATGAAAATGTATCAAAACTGACATTTTTTAGTTCACGAGGACATCTAGGCGCGGTTTCCCTGCATTTGCATTGGACTGGCGTTTTGTGAAAAGGGGATGGCTTGACCGCAGTAAGATGGTCGCTGTATTGTTCATTTGTTTGCGCTTCACGTTTCCTTATACCATTGAGGTCTTTCTTTACTGATGCACACAAAAAACAAACATAACATAACATAATCAGATGTAAGATAAAAGACTGACAAAATGACAAACATGTAGGGGAGAATGGGATAAATTAAGTCTTTTTTTTTGGTCTTTGTGCCAAGCCAATAGAAAGCAGATGTACAATGAAAATATATTAACATTTTTAATGTTTCCTAAAAAAATGAAACTATTAGAATTTATCTAAAAAAAATATGGGCTCTTGAAAATAAGTGGTCATGTAGCTCAATTTGCCACAAGTAAGGGGTAATCTGAGCCGGGTCAGGGACTGAGTTGCACTACAGGGAGTAAACTGAAAATCCCCATGAAAACTCCTGAGTATAGCATTTAAGTTTACTAGATATCCCTGTGATTTATAAATAAATATTTTTAAACGTAAAGGAATATTTAATTTCCAAATGTAAATAACCAATACAAGCAATATTTACTTTTGTCCCATGGCCCACTGTGAAATTTTAATCTTTAGTTGCCAAAGGAAACTAAGTTTCCCTGATCTAGATCCCTAATTTTGTTGTGAATTGTAAATTACTTTAGATGAAAATGTGTAAACAAGCAGTTGAATTACTTTTGTCATAACTTCTGTCCACTTTTATGCAGACATAATGTCAAACAAAGCCTCTCCTGGTCATAATGAGGAAATTTTGTACAATTAATGATACTAAAATAACCATGTGATGAACTAAAAAGTGACATACTATAATACAAAACAAAATATTATTTTAGATTCAGTTCCTTAATGGTTTCTTAGGTCACACGACAATAACAATTTACAACTTCCAAGATAAAAGGGGTGGGTCAACTTACCCCATTCTCCCCTACAATTTATTCTTAGATTAGTTATATATTTTTTAATATTCTTTTTATTACATTTTTGAACACCACAGTGTATGCGTTTAAGTGTCCAAGTTCCACTCTGTAAGGTGATGGAGAGAATAGTAACCAACAGGCTTGTGTAATTTCTTCAGACCTATGGGTTTTTTGATTTCTAATTATGAAAATTGTTGGCAGAGGTTAGGAGAGCAATAATAAATCGAGCAGCTCTTTTAGCAGTGTTTTTAGATAATGAAAGGGGATATGATATGTAAAGAGAGGGTCTACTAATTAAACTCCAGTAATTAGTCCTGTTTTATTTAATATGATCAATAATATTTTTTCAGTGTTGATGAAAGGTTTGGCAAGTCTTTGTTTGCAGATGATGGCGCCATCTGAAGGAGTGGGTAAATTTAAGTAAATTTATGATCTTTGGATTTAAAAAGGAAAATTTCACCTGATTATGTATAATTCATCAATTGAAAGAGTAAAAGTATTTAAATTTTTGGGCCTTTGGTTTGATGAAAGGCTGACTTGGAAAATGCATACAAAGTTGTCAACAAAAGTCAGAATGATATAAACATAAGGAGTCTTTCAGGCAGTGACTGGGGAGCAGAGAGGTATACATACAATTAGTCTATAGAGCCCTGCTTAGGCATGGATGTGTGGTTTTAGGGTCTGCTTCCAAATCTGTGTTAAGTTGTCTGGAGCAAAAAAGCTCTCAGGGTCTGTTGTGGTGCCTTCAGAAAAACTTCTATACCTGCTTTACAGGTTGAAGGAGCAACCTGGCTGGTAAATGAGACAAGTGTTGGAAGTTTGACAGAAGGCCGGATAAAAAAAAAATATTTCCCACATTGGAAAGGTGGCACAGGTGTCTATGAGCCTTCAAAAATATGCAGTGAATTGGTGTGGCCCCCTGTGCCTTTGTGCAGTTTATCTGAGCCAGAAGGTAATACGGAATTACGTAAGTATTTGAGTGGACAGAAGGAAATTCTAAATCATTAACAGCATGTACGATTAAAAGATATACACAATAAAACATTTCAATCACTCTTCAATCTAAATCCAGGGTCCGGCCTTACGTAAACAGCAAACAAATATTTTACTATATTTGTTACAGCAGTTTGCTTTGAAATAGCATTAGAGATTTTGTGCTCTCACAAACAATGGGCTCTATTCTTTGGATCCCTGGACAAGGAATGAAAAAGCTTTAGCGAAAGAGTTCCTCCACAAAGATTCAATCAACCTTCTCCTTCATTTTGGAAAGCAAGAGTCCTATAGTATTTACCTTAAAAACCAGTGGCAAAAAAGAATGGGAGGGAGACACACAGGGCAGACACTGCTTCTCTTGTCAGCCATCAGTCCTAAATAGTAGGCAGTGACGAGCCTCTTGTCATTGAGATGAAGTGATAATAGCTAGAGTAAGATTTGGGAACTGTGGACTTGCAACTTGTTTATTTAAAGTAGGTAGGCAGTGCATCCTGATGGTTTGTGTGGAAGATCTAAAACTGTGAATCATGTTCTGTTGTCGTGCAGCAATACAGCAGAGAAAGGCGGCAGTTGTTTATGGAGTTTGCTGATCGTCTTTTTAATATAAAATATATATAAAATATTCCCATGGTGTTAATTCAGAACTCATTGATGAGAGTATGTGTACATTATACCGGCCTGTATTTGAGAATTTAATATTATGTTACCATACCATTGATTGTTTATATAGTATATATATAATATATATATATATATATATATATATATATATATATATATATATATATATATATATATATATATATATATATATATATATATATATATATAGTATATATATATATATATATATATATATATATATATATATATCATACATCATACATGGTGACCGTGGAGGGCAGCATTGTACAACCTGCCGGAAGTTATTAGAAGACATTTCCGGTTTTGTCACAGACGCAACATGGCGGCCTCCCTCAGCATTCAGTCCGATATGCTCCGAAGGACTCTCCAAACAGCGTTCAGGCTTAACCAGCGGACGCCACTCTCCCCTTTAACCACGGTTGGACTTCGGCTTGTATCTGCTGCTGTTCCAGGAGACAAAAAGCAAGTGATATCGGAGTCTACAGAGGAATACAAGTTTGTAGAGCGACTAATTCCACCAACACGGGTCCCAAACCCCCCTCACCACGCCGCGCCAACACCGTCCGGTTGGATTCCTCCTGCTACTACACCGCCTGATCTCCCCTACATGATCCGCCGCTCCCGTATGCACAACATCCCGGTTTACTCAGACCTGACCCACGGAAACCGCAAAATGACCCTTGTACGGAAAGTGGAAGGTGACATTTGGGCTCTTGAGAAGGATGTAAAGCAGTATCTGAAAGAGGTTACAGGGAAAGAGCTACCAACACAGGTGAATGAAGTTACCATGACACTAAAGATCAAAGGACATTTTGACAAAGAGCTGAAGGAATGGATGGCAAAAAAAGGCTTTTAGCTACGTCTAATTCAGATGACTGTCAGTTGGAAGAATTGTTCTGAGCCAACAGGGAGACTTAAAATGCATGTTCCTGGATTGATATTAAAATGTTACCAATAATGGATTGATATTAAAATGTTACAAATAATGGCTTGTGACATTTGTATATGAATATATTAAAATAAATACCTAGTCTGTCTGAACTGAGATTAAGCCTCTGTATGCTGTCATTTTATATCCACCAGCTGCTTTATAGAAATGTGTGACCGGTCAGAACATTTTAATCCACATTGCCCATTAAATGTGTCTGTTCACATAAAAGAAGCAAGATTACTGTACTGAGGACCATGTAGGTAAATGTGAGCAGTGCAATGAAAAAAAATATATAATTACAACACAACCTCCACTGGAAAGATTAATGTCTAAACATTAAACATTTATTTAAAAAAAGTTTAATTCATTATAGACTATGGCTCATAGGTACCACGTCAAAAGTGTCAGCACAACACTAAATATAAAATATAGAACTATTTTAAGAATTCAGCTAAAGCAATAGTACACAACTTTTCCAGATTTGCACACTTCTGAGGTCTAATGTGACTTATCTATAGAAGATGTGTGGAGACTGGGATGTAAAGTTACATAATGAAGTATATGGTGAGTTGGGCACACTGTATCAAAGATTATTCTTATTTTTTCCATGTTGAGAAATCCTAATCATGTGATTATGCTGATAAAAATACATTACAATGGTTATATTTTTAGGGTTATGGTGATGTATAAAACAAAAACATTGATGTCATGTGATTCAATTCTTAGGGGTGAAGCAGGGAAAGAAAATTTCTGTAGCGTCTCGTGAGCTCCTTCAACTGTTCGGCTGGGAGAAAGAAAGCAAAAAAGACACATTACAACCATCATTTAATTTTTGTGGTATATTTTTTTATGTCCATGTGAAAGTCCAAATTTACTTACGCAATGTGTGCTTTTCACCTTTACTCCAGTAACGAGGCTGCGTTTGCAGTTGACCTACTTCCTCAGTCATGGACACAGATGCTTCTGAGAGTTCTTTTATCATCTCCAGCTCCTAAGAAACAAACGTAAAAATAACTTGTATTTCACATGTACTTTACAAATTTTATTTCTACATGTTCCTTGAAATTTGATTACCGTATTGCAGGCCAACAGCAATTGGTATACTCTCTGGAAAATACCCGTCTCTTTGCTGAAGTTGGGAAGATCTCTGTTGCAATATGTTTTTAAGTCCGTTTGATACATATGGCTGAAAGTAGCCATTAACTGTTGAAGGTCACCAGATGCCACACGTAATGCACTTGACGAGAAAACGCCAGGACTCTGCTCTACTTTCAAAAATTCACACTAGAAAGAATTAAAATAAACATTTGATTTTTGACTAGAACTGAGTAAAGCTATTTAATACAGTAATTAAATAAAATGAAGTCAAACAAGCTTCCTACCTCTGTCTGCAACTGCTCTAAAGTGGTCTGTGTTAATTGCAGAAGAGCAGTGATATCAGCCTCTTCCTTGTCTGATTTTTTAGAGGATGATTTTGTTCCCTTATGCAAGGCCCTGGTACATAAAAAGCAGAAATGTTGCATTATAACGTTTCAGTGATCTAATAAACAATATATGTAGGCAGTGTAAAAATAACAATTATGAGGATTAAACAAAAATATGTTTGCCAAAGAGCATACATACTTTATGTGTGCTGGCCATGGGTCAAGAGTGGGTTTCAGCATTTGTGTGAGATTGACCAGATTCTCTGGAGCATAGAGTTCATTGAGTAGCATCTCTTCATCTGTTTTGTATTCATCTGACTTTCTGCAGCCTGGGATTAGACTTAAAAGATCCTTCAGAAACTGTAACTGTCTGAGAGGACTTTGACTACCCTAAAAAGAGTTGGTAAGTAAATAAATAAAAATAAAAAACACACACATATTAATTTCTCAGACAAGAATTGCGTGTAGAAGACCGTTTAAGTTCTTACCTGGATAAGAGCTAAGTCATTGGCTTTGCATAACATCAACTCTTGTCCAAGTAAAGCCATCTCTGGTTAAAATTAGAAAAAAATAAATAAAGAAAGAAACACTGACCCAGTAGGCCTATATGTACTATACATTTTTATGAGGTAAATATAGTTACCTTTTGTCAAAATGTCAGTCTCTTTGGCTTTTACTGAAATTGCCTTGGAATTTGCAAAGTTTGGGTTGATACTGTAAAGTGACATGGAAAATATTGTATGCATACATTGGTAAATAAAGCCGTGTAATGTGCAGGTATTTACCAGCTACAGATCCAAGCCAATATGTCTGTGCGGTGCTGAGAAGGAGCGCACAGCAGCTGCAACATACTTTCTGCCTCTTGCAGAAAAAGACCTTCCACCAAAGGACAGGATGCGCTCTTAAAAATACAATCAATAAAAAAGATAGACAATCAAATGCTGTATACTGCAATAAAAAAACGATTTGGCAACTATCGTGTCACTTAAAGATATGCAAGGAGAAGCTACGAAAAGTTTAAACTTCATTTAAAACACCTCTAGCACCTCTAAAGCTCAAAGAGACGTTGGTTGTGTAAATTACCTAAGGTTATAGATCTATCGACTTTTTATTTTACCTGTAATAAACTGTAGATATGATGTGCGAGTTGTTTTTCTTTCAAAGCGCCCGCCATTTCTAAACAAATAACAGTCGGCGAGATATGACGTTTAAGCGTGAAGGCGCAGAGTATTTATGTCATTTCCTGGACACGATACAATCGGTATCTAAAAGAAAAACGTGAATGTTTTCGGGCCCCCCACGAATAGACATTTGACTGGACTTTAAAGAAGACTATCGTAAAAACCAGGGAGCTTTTGAAGCTTTTGTGTGAAGCTAAACAAGCTTTCATTGGGAGTTCGTCGTAAGCTTCATCCAGTAGCAGTTCAAATGAAGAAAAAAAGGCAGGAGAAAAACCGCCATGTGGTGGCATGGATCAACAAAGCAGAGTGGGATCAAGTGTTGGAGTATCTTTACTCTAATGATACTTCCTTGCAGAAGTACGCTCTCCAGAGGATCTCAGCTTGGAAAAGTAGATATGCCAACAACACTCCCATCGCAGTAGAGTGCACCGCGGATCTGGTGAGATGTCAAGTGCTGGACAAGTCAGGGCAGTTGGATGGACATGACATAGTCCTACTGTACGGGACTGCATTGGTAAGGTTTGTTAATCTGATCACTGAACGGCAGCAGGGGAGAGTTGCTCGACCACTTAGAAGACTGGCTGGAAATCTAAATATCCCAGAGTGGATTGTGGATCTAAGGCACGATTTTACTCATAGAAAGATACCTAACCTTAAGTGGTGTCGAAAGGGGTGTAAAGTAGTTCTGGAGTGGCTCCAACAGGAGTACTGGTCCCGACAGCTAGGAGGAAACAGCAATGGAGGTTGGGAATCACAGTCAGATGGTGAAGATGAGGACGCTGAGTTAAAAAGTCAAGATGATGATCTTTTTGCAAGACAAAAAGAGATGGAGGCATACAAGAAAGCACGTGAACTTTTGATATCATACGAAAAGGAGCAGTACCAGGTCTTTGATGGGGTTAGTGAGAGTAAAGAAAAGAGCATGTGGCCCGCCCCTTTTGCAGAAATGAGCTGGATACTTGCAGAGATTAAGCAGTTCGCTTTAGAGTCAAGTGATTTATTGGTTGATGTGCTGTTGGAAGATGGTTTTCTTGTGCCTACTGCTGAACAGCTGGAAACATTAGGCTATAGAGCCTCTAACAACACAAGTCTCACTTCCCCTCAAATCCCCCAACCTTTCTTGCGTTTTTGGCTGCCTCTGTTAAAGATGCTCAACTCCCCAGCATTTATTCATTTAATTCTTGAGAAGCTCTTTGTTGAGCTAAAACTACTTTTTGCAGAGAACAAAGATCACAGAGCTTATTACATTTCTGCTTGGATCTCGGAAGTCATTCTATGTAACAGCAAAAAATGTGATTATCATTTTGAGACAAAGGGGCAAAGAAAGGCCCGAATGAAGGACAAGATTTTTGTAAACCGCATCGAGCTGAGGTGGCAGCAGCTGCTTACTGCATGCTTAGATGCTCCATGTGCTAGCACACCACACTTGCTTAAGTTAATCCTAGATGACATGGAGCATTGCCTTTCTGTGGACACTCAAGAGAAGCTGCTCATGCTCTGCTCCATCTACACACAGACCACACACTCAGACACGTCTTCTGCAAAGAAAGAACAGCCAATATACACGCTGGAGAGTTTGCATGAGAAGCTGCAGCACTCAAAACGTTTGGAAACAAAAGTGGATACTGAAAGAAGTGGCTCTTCTCGCAACAGCATATTGGCAGACACTGACTCCGATAAAGCAAGATTGCTCAGAGGTTCTCCATGGCAGGTGTGTACCGATAAAGTACTGTGGAAGAACTACCCTCTTGGTAAAGTGCCTGGACAGTCAGATGACCCATCGTGTCTCATGCTGGACAACTACTCCACAATGACCATCTTTGACCAGCCAGTAGAGATGGAGGACACTCAACACAATGTCCCTAGAGCACCAGCATCAGTAAGATCAGCAGATGGCCTTGTTTGGAACCACAGTGATGTTAGCAAACTGAAGTCTGGCCTTAAACTTTTTTGAGACTTTTTTTCAGTGCTGTATATTTGCATACTTATTACTAAGCTCTGTGCTTCTGTATTGTTTTGACATTTCAATACCAACTGCTAGGATTTTTAAATATATCACTCTACTTAACTGGAAGCGTGACAGATTATATTCGGATTATTAAATGTTAATTTCATGTAGCTGTTTATTACTCTAGTAGACATAAGCATAACGTTAAATAGGGGCGTAAACATCTAAACAGTGCCAGGCAACAGTAAAAGGAGTCTATTTTTGTATTTGCTATTTTGAAGTATTTTTAATTTGAAAATTGTTTTTTTGTTTTTGTGATTTGGTTAAAAATGACAAACACTCATTGTATCTTGGAATATGTAATTGTATATTATTGTATGCACTTAAAACAAAGTAAAAGACTTGTCCTAAAATGATAACCCTTGTATTCTTGTAAACATTTAGCAGAGTTGTTTTAGTAATTCTGCAGGTTCTGTAAAGGAAGTGGCATTAGTATGAGCATAATTCAACTATATGGCTTCACTTTGGACTTTCTTGTCATTTCAGTGTAAATCTGTTGATCCTTTAGTCTCATTTCTTTATTTTTTTAGTGTTATCATCGTACCAGTGTAAATATTAGAGTAAAACTTAAGGGAAAAAGAAAGAATAAATCAATAAATAAGGGGTGACCAAGACCCACTCTTGGAATTAAACGTACAACAACAAGCATTTACAATGGCACAAAGAACTAGAAAATAAAAGCTAAAACAAAAAATTCTGTTAAATGTATAATCTTTCGCAAAAATAAATAGTATTAACGTTACGCATACAAGGTCCTGGAGTGGCTTCCACCACATTAATGATGGTGGCAGTAGAGTGCGCCAAGAGGTTATTTTCCAACGGCCAGAAACGACAACAGAAGAAAAGGGTAGACACGGGAGCTAGTTGAACGCTTGAACGTCGTTATTTGTGTTCGGTCTCAGCAACAATTTTTTCACTTTTTTTCTCTCTTTACCGTCTTATATCTGTACGGAAGATATTGACAAATAAGGCATATCAAGGGCTAAGTTTTGCCCGGTCCTTGTTGAAGCTTTCTCTCGGTAAGTAAAATAAGCTGCGTCACGCGGATGTTCCAGTTTGGCGCCTCGTGTATTTTGTTTTACCAGAAATACCACGGACATGGTGGTTAGCTGATGAATTGATGAAATTTTACGATTCTATGTTTTGTGCGTGTAAAATGTATTTTAGTTTAGTCTGGTTACACACGGACTTTCTGCAAACACGGTCACGCGAATGAGCGGCAGCTAGGCCTTTGTTAGCTGTCTATGTCCTAAAAATATAAAACCTGGCTAACAGAAACTTAAGTTCATTGACGTTTTTTATTGTTATAAAAACATTTCAAATAGCTTTTCTTTATTACTATTACTACAGATAATGGCTATGCATATCTGTTGGCTAATGCTATTGGGCCTAGATTAAAGGCAGCAGCCTGAGACGTTTGATGTACGTTTTGCTAACACGCAGCATTAGCAAGACGGAGCTCAAGACTACAGTGCCTTTTAATTAAAATTTTACCTTAGCGTAAATCAAGTTAATGCATTATAATTGGTTCCACTTAAATAGACATTTTAATAATTGCAATATAAATAAACGCTAAACGTTTTTATCTTCAGGTAGGACATTTCTAGTAAGAGGTGAAAGCCTTTTCAAGAGAATCAACATGATCACAAGAAGAAGGGGCCGTATGACCAACAACTGTGAGGAGCTGCCTGTAGATGTGGAAGTCGTTGGCACCTGTGTGAATGAACTCCCCAGTCCATCAGAGTCATTCCCTGGTGAAGACATAGACACGGCATCAATAGAACTAGATGAGCTATTTGGCATTGATGACTTTAAATGGACACTAGAAAGAGATTCAGCTTCCCCTCTTTTTGATATGGAATTGGCTGAACTTGGCGTTTACACTAGCAAAGAGCAAGATTCCGGGATTGAAGCTTTGTCTGCCTCGTCTCCAGAGAGAAGATCGTCTGGTTTCAGGATAAGGAACCAACAAAGTCTCTCGAGCCATATCAATAAAAATGCCATTGCTGCCAGATTGAATCGGCTAAAGAAGAAGGAATATGTCACCAGCCTGGAGAAGAAAGTCACTGGTCTATCATCAGAAAATAATGTTCTTAAGCAAGAAAACACGCAGCTGACCAAAAGAGTAGAGGAGCTTGAAGATGAAACCAGGTACCTGAGGGCTGTGCTGGCCAATGAGAGCATGTTAGCCCAGCTCTTGACCAGACTGAGCGGTGTGAATGGGATGAAATTATCTTCCTCGCTTTTCCAGGGCACCAACTCGAACGACCATGACTATGCCCTCCCGAGGAAACGGGTGAAAGTGGAGGAGAAAGAGACATCTGGCGGTGTGTGTCTACATGTGGACAAGAATCACGTCTCAGTGGAGTTCTGCACCAAGTGTGCAGATAGAGCAAGCACAGCACTTAAAATGTAGGGTCAAGTACTTACTGTATCTCTTTAAGATATTGAGACTGAACTTATGACTCAGTAGACTGAGCTTTTTGAAGAACACTGTTGTAGTTAATATACCAGAAAACAGCTGAATGTGCATGTATTTCTGTAATGAGATTTAAGTACACGTTACTGCTAAATCTTGTTGACAGTTTCTTCTAGGTAATGGTTGATCTTCCAAGCGAGATGAGTGGCTTTCTGAACACCTTTTCCGGCCTGGCTCCATGGTAAGGATCGGAACAAGAAGACTATTTTTTTTTTTTTCTCCAAAGGTCTAAGATGTTCACCAGTGAGCTTAGTACTTTTCTTTGTATACAGCTATTGTTAATGGATTTTGATAAAATTGTTGAGTTTAAAACTATTTCATAGTTATTGAAATTAGAAATAGTTAGTGTGGTTTAAAATAGTACTTACATGATAATGGTGAAGGTCCACAAAGAGCAATATTCAGATATAGTTCAAATAGAGTAATTTGAAACAAATGTAACAAATTCAAAAGATACATTTTTATACGTATATACTTTATTATCATCAATGAATCTCTTTGTGAACCAGCACCAGTTTAAAAAAGAATACTTTTCATTTAGCGCCACCTATTTTTCTTTATGCTAAAGTGGAAGCTGGTGGAAGTTGAAGAGGGCTGGACAAGCTGCCGGCAACGTGGCCTGGTATTTTGTTAAAGGTAGTATCGGTATCAAATGGTATTTGTGATCATTTTTCTTTTACATAGCTCATATGTCAGGGTTGACTACAGCTACAACTATAATTTCTTGTATATATTAATTGGAATGTATTTGAATGTATTCATATACTTCCAAAATGACTTTGTAAGACAGTGAAATTTCCATTCTAATTGTATTATTATGTATATAATTTTGACTAAGTAATGTTTGAGACATGGTTGCTGGAAAATGTCAACAAATAAATATTTTGATTATGTTTCAGTAACAAATAGACTGTTCTTTGCTTTTGATATTAATGCTTCTCCTTTTCTCTTTCTGAACAGCAAGCTCTCTGCCGATAAAGATCTAACTTATCCTGAACAGTTGGGTCAAGTCTGGTAAAGATCACAGAAAGAGGGGCTGCTGAGATGAAATAATCAATCCAACTGTAACAATTTTAGCCCCGTCACCACACTTTACCTTTTTTTTTTTTTTTTTTTTTTCAGAATATTTATACATAGTGTATAACAGCAAAAAAAACATCCCAAAATCTTCCACAAAGTATTAAAAGAACTGTTCAAAACACCTTTGGAAATCTAATGCTTGCAGATAATATAAGCAGGATAAAACTTTCTTCACACACTTATTTAATATTTAAAGTAAATTAACGTCTATTTTACTACAGTTGGCAATAATCAGCTTATTTAGCCCTCACTCCACCTTTTTAAAATAAAATACAGTGAGTGAGCTCGAATAACATAGTTTTAGCCTTTAGCCTATAGCATGGGTTAGGGTTATTTTGACATGTTCATCAGTTAATATGCTATTTCAGTTCAGGCTCATCATTCGAGTTTGGTCACCATGCAGAATTGTGGAGAACATTTTGCCTAGTCCAGGGCACGCTTACGATTAGGCTTTGCCCAAGATTTTGTAATTTGGGGCTCTTTTATTGCTGTTAACTGGAAAATCCCCACATTTTACAAGCGCCAATTTAATGTTTAACCATTAATACCATAATTAAGATATTAACCCAACTAAAGAATTACAAAATCAATTATGGTCTGCATGAGATGTACAAGAATGTTTGATTTTAAAATGTATAGTTCTAAATTTTTGTCTCATTTTACATTACATACTTTCCCACAGTGTTCCTTTTTCTACAGAAGCTGATTTGGGGGACAAAGTAAGGCATTTATTAGTGTGTGTATTATGTGCCTCATTGCACTTTGTGATCGTAAAGATGTACGTGGGGTTGAGTGTTTTCTCTGCGGTCTCATTAATACCCAGCTTTTGTAAGTCTGACATTAGCTGGGCTCTTGGACTAGCGTTCTCTCAGATTGTTGACGACCTGCAGCAACTCTTTGATTTCATACACCTGCCCTTCTGAAGCAATCTATTTTTGCATAAAGCCTAAAATTAAAATGTAACGTCATTAGTGGAGAATTACAGGCATGGATTGCATGTAATTACAAGAGAAATGTACTTGGTAAAAATGGTGATTGAGCAAGTCAGCCTCTTTCTTTAGCCTTTGTCCTGCATTGAGTGTAATTACCTAAAAACTAAACCATTAAATGTTCATATAGTATCCTGAACACATTGGCAGTAGCGGCATGAGAAGGGTCCATTGAGCCACCCATGAGCAATTTTGTCATGTTTATCCGAGGTGAGGCACCAAAGGGGGATCGTAATGGAAAATAGTGACAGGTGATGTTGCAGACTCGGAGCCTGCACTCTGACCGCTTTGGTTTATTTTTATTGCGACATTGCCACCTGCTGCTGGGAACATCGCACAGCACTCATCCAGGTGATC
Organism: Neodontobutis hainanensis; assembly: GCA_024349245.1. NCBI lineage: Eukaryota > Metazoa > Chordata > Actinopteri > Gobiiformes > Odontobutidae > Neodontobutis > Neodontobutis hainanensis. The sequence continues at coordinate 3,022,950 of JALDNG010000026.1, forward strand.
ATTAGACCACAAAAGTTGTACATAACTGTGTAAATAAACGAGGTACATAGAATTTTTTTCTGCGTTGCAGGAAACAATACTAAAGGCAAAGAAAAATGAAGACAATTACTTGCACTACTACTACTACACATTTAAACCCTTCTATTCAATTGAACCTGTCGGTTTTTAATCAATACATGTATTCTTAAATGTGCGCAGGTTTGTGATCTGATTTTGAGTGCTTGAGTTACTTTTCAAACAAAACTCGATAACAGACCAAAGACCAACATTCAAACGTTTTCCACTTTTTTTATTATGTATTCTTGCTGTGAATGCTTGCCTGGTTAATACCTCCATTAAAACAAAAAATACATGTCCTTGTTCAAAATACTGCGAACACTTACAATATATGATTAAGTCTGTAAAGCATAATCAGTATAAAACACTCACATATACACTCTCTCATACCTAACACACACCACATTAAAACTTAAATTGTAAAAATACATAAAAGCATGATATGGTGTAAGGACTGAGTAAAGCACTTAAAAATTTTGGTAGCTCTGCAGAGGGTCTAGAAGAAAACTGGCAGGCGTAAATGGGATGATGAACAGGGCCACAGAGGAACATCTCAGCCTCCTGCCAGGACAATGCCTGAAACGTAAACTGTTTGGTGGCCTGTCAAACGCAAACGTTATTACATTGCATACACAGAAATAATGTAAACAATCATTTTGACAAAGACATGTTTGGGCCTATGTTTGAACTCGACCGCATGCATTTTATCCCACTGGAAAGCATAAAAACAAAACTCTTAAAATGTGTAATATCTTTGGCTAAGTTATCAATGAACAACTGACGGGCTACATTAAATGTAGGCTTATAGGTAGGGTGACGATGTGTCCCTATTTAATGGGGACTGTCCCAACAAATATCTTTGAAAACACTAATATGTCCCACGTTTGAACAGACCCTGTCCCCATTTGAACAAATACCGATTATTGCAGCAAATTTCAAAACAATTCATAGAATCATGTCACTTAAATCATTTGCCTTGGTTTGTTTTTTACCCCTTAACAGCAATTAAATTTAAGTTCAGGGCTTCATTGGGAACACGGGTGGTCATTGTGTACCTTAACCGGAAGTTTTAATGTGCCAATCTGCTTCTAACTTTACCCCTGTGTGTACATTTATGTTCTGAGAAGGTCTTGGTTCTTTGAATCGTTTTAAATTATCTAGTAACGTTATACGCACCACTGCAGTCCTTGTTTTGTGTTTAATATTGAACACTAGAATTATCATTGTTTTTTATAAAGCACAGAAAAAATGAAGTGTCCCAGTTTGGAAATATGGTCCCCCAACCTATAGGTAAAATGATTAAATTGCATATTTAAATGTCAGAAGTAATATATTATTTAATTGTGTCCCACGACGTATTTAGTCGAAGTGAATCTTCAAAGGATATATTTTTTTATGTTAAGGCTGGCTAATGTGACGGTATCTCCTTTTATATAGGCTGGTCCATAGAGAGTTGCCAAAATTGCACTACGACTTAGTGAAACAAATAAATAAGTAAAAAACATATAGCTTGACCGCTCACAAAATATTGTTAGGCTACTTGCATATTAAATAAAATACTCGTAGGCTATATCGGTATAGCCTACACCACAAAGTCCATATGAGTTCGATCAAAAATCAATATTACTCACGTTTCGGCTGAACTCCGTCCCGCTACAAAGATGTTCAGGATCCAATTTATTAGAATCCACACAAGGGGACTGCGGCTCTGACAGTGCAGGCCCCGAGCCCCGAGTCTGCAGCTTCATGCAACTCCGATTTAAAGGCTGTTGCACGGGAAGTCTGCCACCCAGCGTCTGATGTAGAAATTGCATGGTAAATGCCGTGTCGAGCTCCACAAATCTAAGCCAGGTATTCATGACTAGTCTATATTACAATAACACAAGTTTGATATAATTGAGTAGGCAATCAAACGTTGGATTTATATTACCCCCTTAATGTAATATATACATTGAACAAACAACACAAGACCACACATACTTTGTCAAAGTTATTATTGTAGAATACTTTGATGTATTGTTTTCTTTCATACAGACAAAAGGTGTTGGAGTTAATTCCCATTAAATTCTCTTAGATTTTCATACAGATTTAGTCTACAGTATACAGGTGTGTTCTTTCTCATATATAGATATTTATTCGCTTAAATAACAGGCAGATTACTCTTTAATATATTCAATAGTCTTTGTTTTCTTTTTTTTTTTCTTTTTTGGTCTTTTCATTTTAGCACAGTTAAGGCTGCATTTTCTGTCATTAGAACAGCACTGTTTTGTGCATTAAGGGGGACCATCCACACACAATATTTACAACAGTATGTATAATGAATAATGTAAAATCATCTTGTCTTTCTACCACAATATGGCAGTAAAATACTACTTGGAGCAGATCTAAAAGAGCAGCCTAAACAGTGCATACTCCTGGATGCATTGCACTTCTGCAGTCTCTAGCTCTGCATCATTCGTTACGTCTTATTTCTCCCTGGGTCCCCATTTTGTTCAGCCTTGTAGACAGTAATGAGGTACATTAGTATCTCCAGTTCATATTTACATAGTGTCTCTGGTCTTAAGAGACTAAACATCTCCATACCTCTACACACTGCACAGGGGCTGTTCAATGGACAGAAAACACAGCCCTCAGAATATGCTCAGGAGAATGTGCAACTGTCTTTTTCCATCAGTGGGAGCACTGGTGGAGAAAATCAATAATTATAATATACAAGCGCTTCCATTTTGTTGTTCCTCTCTTTACAAAAAGCAGGATTGAAATAAAGAAACATAAAAAATAATGTAACAGGAACATAGTACCTGTAAATCAAAGATGCACATGTGCACATAAGGGCGGTCTGTACAGTAGTGGTGCTGTTGTACAATTTATAATTTTGATAAATATAGTATATTCTTTATTATCACATTGTGTTTGCCTTCTATGAATTTGTCTCATAACATTATGATGTAACATAGCTGGACAGATGGACACTGACAGCTGGACCTAGACAGTCAACTTTACACCGATTATCTGCCTGTTTGTATCCTCGTGTGTCTGTGTTAGTAGGTGCGCAAGCGTATTGTAGACTGCAGAAAGCATTGACAGCTGTGTGACAGGTGCTGAAATAGAATAGGCTAGACTTGAACAGGACATGAGTGTATGCAGGCTATGTGTGAGAGTAAGAGGGTACATATGAAAAGATTGCTTATAGCACAGAGCAGTGATAGTAGCCTAAATGATTTACCAACACATAAAAAATGACATTAATGATACCAAGTGCATGCTTCAAAACAGACAGACCAATACAATATCACTACTACGCTTACTCTGGCAAATCAGGTAAGGGTAGTGACGATGATGATGAGCATTCAAGAAGACAGTTCTGTACAGGTAAGGGTGTTCCCAGAAAGCCCTGCGCACATCCTGAAACAACTAGCAGGACAGACACGTTTTCATCATTTGCATGGGTTACAACCCTGTTATGCTTCAGTTCTCCTGTGCCTGGGTACAGGTGTCATGGCAGTCTGTTGCATAGTCTGCCTGTGGCTTTCTCTGGTGTTGGGACCAGTTGATAACAGGGAAGTAAAAGGACAACTGAAGGAAGGGGTTAAGGGAAGAGATGAGGGGGGAAAAAAGAGAGAGCTCCAGGTTTGCATTGCATTGCAGTCGTGCTCCGAGGCAACATGAAGTCAGCCGTTCACCCACACCTAGTGCAACATGGGTTACAGGAGGGCACTCTCACACCCATGGAATGTGATGTTTGGAATGTATGTTCTATGGAATGTTACGGTGGGACTCATGGTGACAGTGGAGTGCAGTGCAGATGTTTTCATGTGGATGGAAAAAGGGTTTCAGTGAGTTAGTCTTTTTTTTTAAATCATCCCTTTACTGACTTCTAAAATATCAGTCAATGAAGTAGGCCTGTATTGTAATGATGCAAAGTACACATCTTTGACGAGGGCACTATTAAACTCTCATTGGCCATTCCTAATAAAATTTAGAACGTGATCGGCAAACTTCATAATAGTTTATGTGATTGTGAAGTAGTTGGAGGCATAAAAAAACGAATACAAAAATTATACATGTGTCCATAATATAAATGGCCATGAGTGGATGGATATTTGAGTGAGTGCATTTAAGTTTAAAGGGCCATCGCCTGTGCATTGTGTGATTGATGGCATTTAAAGGGTTTAATGCTTCGCAAGCATCCAGCTTTTATACGAAAAAAGCTGACACACCCATCGACATAAGACCTTAGGAGACAGGACGTGCAAAGTGAACATGAGAACTACAAAATGGACTGAGGAACAGCAAGAGAGAAGATGTTTTGGTAACAAGGTAACAATGAAGAAACTAAATGTGGACTTAATCCATGGGTTTGCCTGTGATGTAGTCCATTATTACAATCCCTACAGTAAAATATGTAAATAAAAAGGCTGCATGGTAAGGAACATATACATTAGAAGGTGTCAAAAAAATGGTAGACCCCACACACTGTATCATCTCAAAGCAGTGTTACAGGTTGCTTTTGGGTGGCATTCAAGAACAGGTGAACGGAAATAAAGAAATAACAGTAATGTCCATGAATAGTTCCTTCCTTCCTGAACATTCAAATATTCTTTACATATATTTGTAATAGAATATATATGTATTCCCCTCAAATACTTACTGCAGCCATTCTAATTACTATTGTTTAAATAAACCTTGTTTGCAATTTTTCTTTTTGTTACATTTTTTTCTGAAGAGACAAGACAATACACATATACACACTGAAAGATAGATTCAAGGTAAAAGAATCTTTTAAAAAGCTTAATGTTAAAACCACAAGCAGAGCGAAAAGGAAAATAAGTAAAACATGACAAAGAAATGAATGAGCACCATTATGTGAATAAAATGCGTAGATGGAAAGTCTAGTTAAAGCTTTAACAAAGCATTACTTATATGTTGCAAGCAAAGTAGTGATTTTTAAGTGGCTGTGAATCATAGCTGGGTACATGACAGTGACAGTGAGTATGGTGTCATGGCAGGTAGATAATGGGTGGGATATGACAACAACACTAGAAAAGGAACACTGATAGAAACAGAGATTCAGCCCCCAAAGCCACAAGGCCCTGTTCAGCTAAAGCAGGTGAGGAGTGTGTTTTTTTGGATCCTAACCATGTCCTTTGCCAACACCTCCCTGAACTCACTGTTGTTCAAGACAATGCAGCATGTGGGGACCTGTGCATGTGTGACAAGTGTGCATGGAGTCAGAGTGGTGGGTTTAAGGGTGGTATCATCAAGGGGAAGGAGAGGGGGGGTCAGACTGAGAGGACCGGAACAAAGGGTAATGGGAGAGAAGTTGCATTTGTTTCTCTGGGAGTTTGCAAGCTCTGGCAATCGTCCACTCCCTTGTGTCTGGTCCTCCCTCGTGCTCCCACCTGTTCCGCTTGAACGGGAGGTCTGATATGATGAAAATGTCTCATGTTTGTCCATGGCCCTCTCTTCTGCTCCCCTTTTGTCCTCTCCCCAAGACTGCATTCCCCTTCTTCCTCTGACCCACTTTCAGCTCAGTTATAAGCAGGTCTCCACGCAGTAGAGGTGGGCCAAATGAGGGGCAGGGGGTCTCACTGGCCTGTCCCTGTCTTGATGGTTATTACAGTGTTGATAGTGTTGGTGGTTTAGTAGGGTTATAGCACAGCGTGAACTAATGCTGCTACTGCTGTTGTTGTTATTGTTGTTTCTGTTGCAAGGGGTCACTGGAAGGCTGTACTGGCGGTAAGGGCGCGTTGGGCGGTTGCGGACTGGGGGCTGCGGTTGAGTGGGAGGGGGCGGCGGCTTGCGGAGGGCCGGGTGCAGGTGCTGGTATCTGCTGAGCTCTGATTCGTCGTCCACATCAGTGTCGTCGATCAGTGGGATGTTGTGCATGAGGTCGTTGATTAGAAACTCCGGGTGGGCCATGAAATTGTGGATGGAGTTGCGGGATTCTGGTTTCTCCCGGCCCTCGTACAGTGAACTACGGAATGCTTTCACCACTCGCATCTGCCACAGGGGGAAAAAAAACAAGACCACAAAAAGGAATAAAGTCAGACATAGAAGAAGGAACAAGAGGTAAGGAAATCCCAGAGACTAATGGACTTGCGTCCTCCAGTAGACAGTCAGACGGACAGTGGCAGACAGACAGGCACTCAGGGCCAGGTGGTAACAATCATTTCAGGGGAAATTGTGGTAAGGCTCTTAGTACAAACCAGCACTGAAAAGTGGACTATATATATGTGGATTAAGTTACTGTTTACAGGCAACTTTATAACATCTAATATCTCTAATGGATGGTTATAGATTATTGTCTCTATGCTTTAAAACAGTTTCATAAGTTTAGTTAATTGATCCTTTCTCTATAGAAGTATCAATCAGGAAAGATCTTTTTTATGTTCATTCATTTATCTTCTCCTGCCGTATCCTGTTGAGGGTCACAAGCGTTGGAGCCTATCCCAGCTGCCTGAGGTTGGGTACCTGGATAATAGCCAAGGCTAACACTGACAGTTTAAAAAAGACATATGTTTTTATAAAAGTGGATGTATATACAATATTGATGTGCTTTACAAACTGTTTAAATTAAATAAAACATCCCACCTGACCCTGTGTCCAGTGAAAAAAGGTGTTTCAAAATAAGTTGGCTCATGACATTTTTGTCAGTTCTCTTTCACCAATCAGTCCTCACAAGACAGAAGCATTCAGGAGCCACAACACAAGAAACACTGAAGCTGCAGCTTTTCACATCACACACATAGGGATATATACACTGTATATCTGTGTATATAATGTGTGTGGCTGTGTGAATAGGATGTGCCAAATAATGTGTGGTGAAAAACACGCTGGATCACATGCAACTCACACAGACAAAGATGGAGAAGCAGGAACACAGTGTGTTAGTTTAATATACACACAATAACTGATAACCACACACACATGCAAACAGCTGTAAAGGAATGAACTGTTGAGAAGGTTCCACACATGTAGCTATAAGGCATGGCCTTCAGCATGCATATTTGTCAATCATAGGTGTCTGTTTAAAAGAGCAGATCCCTAACACATCAGCAACAAACAGAGTCATCTCTATGCACTCTCACACACACGTGTCGTGTTACATGTGCAGTGGCCATGCAGCAGAGAGAGAAAAGAATGACTGAAATGATGCGAATGAAGTTGCTGCAGGATATTAAAAATTTCTTGCAAAACAGAATGTTGACAACACAGAGAATCAGCAGGTTAGAAGAGTGTGCCATTGGTTAGAATACTGAAAACAGAAGGTGATTGGTTCAAAGGCCTGCACGAAGCACGGGCGTCAGCCCTGTCACACAGAAAGGCAGCCAGGTCATGCTGAATCAGATCGTTGTCACTTGCACTCTCTCTCACACACAGTGAAGTCTATGAGTGCATAAGGTGCTTTATGCAGTGTATGGTGTCTGCGTGCATAAACACATTCCTTTGCTATGGCAGTTGGTCCATGCACCCTTCCCCAAAACCCAAACAGAGGATAAAAGCAGCATGAGCTCAAATGAAACAGAGACAATTCAGTACAAATCTACTGATAGGCACAAGCAGCCAGAGCCGTACATAGAGACAGTTTGGCTGTATGAGATCAACAGTAATGTGTAATGCCAACTGCAACACCGACTGGGGTGCAAACGGTGGTCATGAAAGGTGGATGTTCAGGCAGCTGAATGGCCTCAGTGCTGCAGTCAGCCAAACAAGTTGAAATCTCTATATATGACTCTGGTAAAATATGATAGACTGACAAACAGATATACAAGCATACAGAAGGACGGTCAAGCAGTAGGTTTAGTGCTTATCTGTTTTTCCAAAGAGCCTGTCAGACAGTAGAAAAACAACTCATGCAGACTGAGAAGGTTTCAGAATGTTACTTTCTCACTGTCAGTGCTTGGTTTGTTTTCATTTTGTCTCCATAGAAGTAAACTTTCGAGTATATAACGCCCACAATGTGACCAGAGATGCCTGGAGGTCAGGGCACTGCTGTGTTACATATTTCTCACTCCCACTCTTTCTCCCCCTCTCTCCCTGCTGGCTTTCAGCAGTGCTTGATGGAAAAACATGATGGTTAAAGTACGAGAAGAAAATGGCTCTAAGGTAAATGCTGCTGTGTGCAAAACAATTGCAGATGAGAAGAAACTGCAACAGAAATACAGAGAGAAGCTGTGAGGTAGATGATGGTTAATGGTTCCTTTATCCCGCAGAGTGGCCCAAATTGTAATAACTGTGTCTGAAGCTGTGAGATGGTAGTGAACTAACCTGGTAATTTTATTAAAATGTTCCCTGTGTTTGCTAATTACAAAACCTTTCCACAATCAATAAACTGCAACTAGATTTGAGATTTATCTTTCTTTCCTTGTGTTCACTTCTTATTTGTTTGGTCTGCATAAAACGACACCAGGCAGACCAGTATGAAATGAAAACAAACTGGATCCGTAGAACGGCTCAAATGGATCACTACAGTCCAGCATAGCTCGGGTGAATGAAAGCATGAAAAATAAACATTTTTAATGATTTATTTTCTCAACTAAATACTGTTGCTCACTGTCAATGATCATAGATTTGGTTGTAACCATGGTCAGGCAGGCCATGGTGTGGACGTCAGAACTACGCACATCATACTGCATTGGGGCACAAAGCCAATTCTAAGGGTTAGGGCTGCTTTGCATAATGTCCTGCGGAGTGGAATAGTGACCCTGAAACTAGCAGAGGACACATTGTCTAGATAAATCTATTTACACACAGTTTTATAAACTCTATTACTTATAAAGGTAAATTTACTGTAGCTGCAGCAATGCAGGATATGATAGAATTTGGCTGCCTGGTTAAACTTCCCATATTACAGAGAGCCATGGGAAATTGGTGTTATTACACTATAAATTTCCAAAAGCTGCCTGCATATAACAAGAAGTGATAAAAAAAATCAAACTGGGGGTTACATAAACTTTTTAGCTAATGCTTGCTCCTTCACATTCTTTTTTTTTTTTTTTTTTTGTCACACTTGAATTGAATAACAGATTTGGACATTTCAGGATTTATTAATTAGAAAAACACGAAAAAGCAAGCACTGGAAGCGATTAGACCTCATTTTACTTTGACAATACATCCCTCCTTCCACACTTTGTTTAGTCTTTTATTACAGATGGACTACTTTCAGATTGATTTTTAAGTGTTCTTGCATCACATGATATTTAGACAAAAAATGATGGAAAGAAGGATGTGTTTCCAAAGTAACTAGTGGCGTAAAATGTTCATAGGCAACAATGAGGTGCTTTTTTTCCGAGCCCCTCTAAATCTACACCTACAGGTGATTGTGTGAGAAAGGCAACCTTGAATGAAGGACAGAGGAAGGGTGCAAGGAAGGTAAGGAGAAGCAACTGAGGAGGACCAGCAAGACTGACTGATGGGACAATCAAATGAAGAGACAGCTCAAGCTTACACATGCAGGCACAGCCACGAGCAGTGCTACACACTTTTACAGACACACAAATGCATCGTCACAAACGCTCCGGAGTCAGACTGCAGAATATGTCAGCAAGTCCACATGCACGCACTCACAAATGCAGACGCACACAGAACTGACATACAATAAATAAAAAAATCATGAGGGGTCTAAAAAGGAGATGAATGGATGACAAAAAGGGATGAGGTCAAGGACAAAGATTCAAAAACAGGAAAAGAAAATGATAATCTACAAAATAAACCTTATTTGTACGCTACACAAGAGCCTGTATTTAGATTTGTTACAATCTAAATACTTTTAAGGTGTCTACAAATGAACAACTAGTTATGAACAACAGTTAAAACACATTTCACAGAATATCTCTGTTGACTTCAGTCACAGGAAACCTGCAATCGCTCATAAATACAAAAGAAAGAGGAGAAAGAGGAGAAAGGGATGACCCAATTTTAAAGAAAGGAAGGAAAATGCTCAACAGAGTGAAGAAGAGATTTTGGAGACACCAGGAAACGATTGCCAAACTTCACCAGAGCTGGAAATACTGTTACAGAAATAACCATTTAACAATTACACCACTGAACAAAAGTGATAGACCAGTAGAAACAGGAAAAAAAAGCAAGAACAATGAGGGAAAGGGCAGGTCTTAACTGCAGATAACAGTTGGATACAGCAGTGTGTCATGGGCCTTTTATACTCGAAGGTTTACAGTTTAGAGAATTGCAGAAGCCTCATCAAATCTATTTAGTGAGGAATTGTATCAGTGAGATGAAGTGTTTAAAAGGCTACTGTCAATGATAAATAATAAAAGTATTTATACTAGAATAATTATACCTTTTAAATGTTCAACCACGCTTGACCTCATTCACAGACATGTAATAAGACCTTAGTGCAAGAGGGGTGGCCTTTGCTCTCTTATACACAAATAAGTCCAGATGCTTTTGGCTTGTTGGCTCATGTTTTTAAACATCAAGATGAACAATTTTTAAGCATCTTAAGAGCAGACAATTGACATAGAGAGAGAGAAACAGCAACCACCTCCTGCACCAACTAACACTCAACAAACAAAATCAACTCTGGGCTGCAACCAGGCTGAATGTGGACCAGACCAGAACAGGCCAGAACGGACTGTCTCACAGCCGGTCAGGACTGGGTGCTGTTTAGAAGGGAGACTAGAGAAAAAATAGAGGAGACATTGCACACACACGAGCAGCGAGCGAGCCGGAGGGGACACAACCAGAGTAATACCGCAGTCCACGTGCCGTGCACCAGTGTCAATGAGTGTTAGTGTGACTCGACTGGCTGCAGGTGTTTATGAAGGTTTATATGTTCAGCGATATGTACTGTATGTGTGTACATGCTTTCGGCGGACTCACTCCCGGGAGCTGGGCTGGTATTGGCTGTTGCAGTGGAGAGAGCTACGTGAGAGGGGGTAGAGATAGTATTTACGTCGTGGAGCTGACTGAGCACAGAGGAGCGCCTTCTCACCGCTCCCTGAAATGAACCACTTCGCTTGAACGTGCTCACTACCTCCATCTGTAGGACAGAGACAAAACAGCAGCACTCAGTGAGAGCAACAAAAAGTCTATTTGGATGTATCCTTGTGGTGTCATCCCATGTGTCACCAATGGGAATGTGCTTTTTTTTATTGTACTTTTTGATTTTTTAAATAATTTGTTAAGTGGTGAGTATTTGCAAGTGCTGTCTGCATACTGAGAGCAAACCTGAGAACTTCCACTTAACGCACAAACAGGCACTTAGTCTGGACTGCCCCTATAACAGGAGGCTGTTAGCAGTTGTTGTTGTTGCTCCTTTGCTGCCTTTACCTCTTTTCTTACATAAAGCCGCGTGAGAAAGAATTAATTAAAGTCATCAAGCACATACTACTGAGTGAGTATGGCTAAACACAGACCCTCACTGCATCTATTTAGTCAAATGACATATCTGTAAATGAAGTATTGGTAATGCATTCCATAATGTTTGAGACAAATCTGTTAGGTACTATGGAGAGGGAAAAAACACATAAATTAATAAAGGTGTCAGTAAAAACAGCACAGATAGACAGGTAGAGTAGAAACAACTAATATGAAGTACATAATGTGTATGTCAGTAAAACTCATAATCAAAACAAAAACAGGCCAAAAGTAAGAACACAGGATTACTTTACAGATTATTACACTTTTTTCCAAAAGTCAATCATTAAGTTTAATAAGTTTATAGGCCAAGATACTGGTAGTTCACTGAGGAAAGGTTACAAGAACCCTATTTACATAAGGCCCCAAATAGTTTGGGGGGTTGTATTTTTCTTACTGCTTAGCAGTAAGCATTGAAGTTAAAATGTGCAGAAATGTGGGAGTTCCTTATAACACCTTTCCTGCCTTAGACAACCTACACCGCTATTGTGACCATGTGAGGCTTCTGACATGGTCTGACAGCACTTCTGTTAGATGGGGTGTAATGAAGCCTGTATTTTTTTGTCTTCTCAAAAAGAACTTATGTTATTGTTTGTCAGGAAAGGGCCAGTCATATGGTACCTGGGTCTGAATACGGTTGAGACCTCTGAACCAGAGGATCTGTCCGCGACGCAGCTCTCTCTCTGCACAGTCAATCTCCTCCTCATCTTCAGCCATCTCCTCCCCTTCCTCCTCTCCAGGCTCAAGGCCCAGCCCAGCCTCCTTCAGGCATGGCAACCTCTCTGTTGGCACGGTGGCTATCACCTGCAAGCAACTTTTGGTTACATCTGAAACCCTGATGGAAGATTAGAACGACTACTCGAGCAGTAGACAATGCCACTCTTCCTCTAACATACTCATTGTGAAAATATCAGGGGCAAAACTCTACACTTGCTGTGTGTAGTTTGACTCTGAAGGCTGAAGAGCTGCTTACCTGACCCCAGAGCAGCTCTCCAACACCCACAAACAGACACCAGAGCCACTGCTCCACATTTAGAGGGGCACAGCTGAAGGGCTTTCCTCCCCACTGCACAATCACAATCTGCAGAACAAACACAAATAAGGAAGATTATTATAGAATGCAATAGTGAGAAATATACCAGGTCTCTTCTACATAAATGAGAGGCTGCACCTACACTACAAGGAAAACATGGAAGTGCTGACATCAAATATTTATCTTTAAGCTTATCCATTATGCGTGATTCAAATCCTACATTAGATTACAATCCCATGTAATGTATGTCAATATAAAGGATTTATAATATTAATAATACATTCGATTTATATTACGCTTTTTTCCAGAGACTCAAAGCGCTCACATTATTCATTTGTAGCCACAGCTGCCCTGGGGCAGACTGACAGAGACGACAGTATGAACTGTGGGGAGAGTGGGATTCAAACCGCCAACTTTTCAGTTTTAGGACGACCGCTCTACTACTAAGCCACCGTGCCCCAAATTATTGAATTAATAAAATGATTGCCATTATTTCAATACAAACTTATTTAAACAAGATTATTTCTTACAATTAGCAATGGTTTTATTGTAATAGACACAGCCTACGTGTGTGGATGTTAAACCATTGGTCTACAACACTGAATGGATGTAGTAATTTAAATGGCAAAAAGGTCGTTTACACACAGGGCAAGCTTCATCCCAGAGACAGTATCATCACTCTACTAAAATGCATAAAGTTCAGTAAGAAAACAGATACAGCATCCATCTTCTTTACTTATCTGACTACCTGTCTTTTATTACTTAGGCTGCATCCTGTTTTCATCTGGCTTTTCCAAATCTCTTTGAAGTGTCTTCCATTCACTGTGACACTCCAAATTACCCATAAGCTTTAACTTTCTGCTTTTCTATTCCTTAGAACAGCACAAAGAAAAGCTTTCTAAAACCAACTCTAACGATTTAACAATTCTCCCCAATCTGTGATTTTGTTTTGTAGAAGTTGTCAAAGAAATATGTTTGCAATTTGACTTCTCTTCATAATTCACTCCAAGTATTCTGTTTTCTGATTTTTTTAACTTTACCTGAACAGCAAATGTCCCCAGAACAATCGAGCAGAAGATGGGGTTGCCAAAAATGCCGTCAAAAACATTTCTCTCTCCGTGGATCTTGCGGGCGTTGATCTCGTTGAAAAGTTGCATGAGGACGAATGTGTTGAAGATAATGGTGTAGTGCTCAGATGGAGGAGAATGGAGTGGAGCATTCCGGCCGCTGTCGATGTTAAAAATACGCTCACCTGGAAATGAAATAAAAAGGGTTGGCTCGAGGAGGAAAAGATAAATAAAGTGGTCAAATATGCCTGGTGTGTTTACTAGGATGTGTGCTTGATATGCAGGGAAATCTTTTAAATGCTGTTTCCTATAGTTTCAGCAGCAGAAGAAATGTTAGGCTGGTTGCTACTGGATAATGATTTGGTGTGTTCACCTATAAACAGCAGAGTGAAGATGATGATCAGCTGGTATACTCCATGACCCAGGATGTTCTTCATCATGGTCAGTGAGATTAGTGGGTTGTTACGGCCGTAGGGTTTCCGTAGTAACAGTGCCTCAGTAGGGGGCTCAGTGGCCAGCGCCAGAGAGGCAAATGTGTCCATTATAAGGTTCACCCACAACATTTGCACGGCCTTCAGTGGAGAATCCTGCACAAAGACCAACCCAGAAAAGTGGACTTTTGTTTTGTGTTATATTTGCAAAACCATACATTGCTTCTGAAGGGTAAGGGGCATAACCGCACTTCTGATATTATTGCTACATGACAAAATGTCCTTGTATTGTCTTGCATGTCACAGAGGATACTGAACATAGAGTTGATTTCTATGTCCATGAGTATGTACAGAAATGTACTTGTGTCAGTATGAGTTTGTATCTTGATGAATAAATATGTCTACCTGAGTGATGCAGGCCCCGGTGAAGGCCACAATGACAGCCACTACGTTGACTGTGAGCTGGAACTGCAGAAACTTAGAAATGCTATCATAGACATTTCGTCCCCACATCACCGCCTTGACAATGCTGGAGAAGTTGTCATCAGTCAGGATGATGTCAGATGCCTCTTTAGCCACATCTGTCCCCGCAATGCCCTGACAGAAATTAAGACAGAGTGAGAAAAGGATAGGAAGTCACAGTATGATTCATACAAGCATTCAAGCAAGCATTAAAATAATTCTAGACTGCAACAGTCTCATTATCAAGTCGCACTTTCTAGTGTCACCAGTCAGCTAAGGCCAAATCATCATGTAAAGGCCCAGTAACCTCAAATCAAACAAGGCTTTTAAAGTACATTTGTTGCCAGTCCATATAATTCGATATATTTAATTGATAGATAATAATATCTGAAACAGGTTACCATAGCAAATCCCACATCCGCTTTCTTCAGTGCTGGTCCATCATTGGTTCCATCTCCTGTTACTGCGACAACCTGCCTCTGCTCTAAAACGGTACTGTCGATGATGCCTGCACACCAACAGGAAGAGGCTGTAGAGGGTGTCTCCACTAATGAGTGTCTGTGTGTATTTGTTTGGTCTGACAAACTTGTGACTCACCTTTGACCAGTGTGTGTTTGTCGGTTGGTGAGGATCGCGCCAGCACACGGAGTTTGGGCCAGATTTTGTCAATACGCTCCTGTTCAACCTTTTAATTACATTAAAAGTAAGGCAGTGCACAAAAGTGTTATTATTCACTAGATGTCACTATTGACACATGCTCATAGCAGAACCAATTGAGAGCAGGTGCTCTAGAGGGAAAAAAGATAAAAGACCCACAAAGAAAGTGCTCCTTTTATGGCACTCTCTGGCAATTAGTTTAGGCAGACTTACTGATTACATAATGATCATTTACACTATGCATTTCCGAATGTAAATTTATACAGCAGCCCTAATCAACAGCTATCTATCTTATTGAAGATTAATATGATAATACAGGCTGGGTATGATGAAAGCTCTGCACTACAAATGCAATGCTTAATGCAGTGCACTAGCTAAACATGAGATAATTGCATCACAGGGAAGGGGTAAACGCAGAAAAGCAAAGCAGTCTGTCATTTGTAACAGCTTCAGTGAGAATAAAGACTTTTTTTTAGCAATTTTTAATTTGAGGGTGTGGTGGTTAAGTAAATTTAGTTGAATAGAGTTTTAGGACTGTAACTCACCTCTCCCTTTTCATTCCTGATTCGTCTGTTGAAGTCTTTGCCCTCTAGACAGATAAAGTCATCCCCAGGGTGGATGATGCCACATTTAGCAGCAATAGCCCTGGCTGTGTTAATGTTATCACCAGTTACCATGCGTACTGTGATGCCTGCACGCTGGCACTTACGGATGGCCTCTGGCACCTACGACACAAAAGAGATTTTTCTTCAGACAAAAACATCACGTCAAGTAGTGACATCTTAGATGAGAGAATACAGTCTAAAGATTAACTTTAATTCTTTCTCACATGATAAAGTCAGCAGAGTTGCACTTGATGGTTTTAATTCTGATAAACACTTGGCAGATGAACTAAATGTATTTTATACATGGTTCAACACACTGGATTTTAATGATAAGATTGCCGACATCAGGGCAATGACTTGAGCCTCTCCATCAGTGTCTATTGAGGTAAACACTGTGGCTAAACTGTTCTGCCACACCAAACCCAAAAGCCCAGGGCCAGACAACATCTGTGGACAGACATTAAAAAAGTGTGCTTACCAACTTTGTGGCATCTTCCAACATATTTTTAATCTGTCTTTACTACAACAGAAGGTCCCGAAAATTTGGAAGCACTCAGTCATTGTGCCCTTGGCGAAGTGCAACACTCCTAAAGCCTTGAATGATTTTAGACCAGTTGCTATGACCTCCTTGGTTATGAAAACTTTTGAAAAAATAATTAAAGACATGGTGCTACTGCAGGTCAAGGAACAGCTAGACCCATTGCAGTTTGCTTACAGGTCCGAGAGAGGAGTGGAGGATGCTGTCATCACACTGTTGCACTTTATTCTTAAACATCTGGATGGAGCCAAGACACATGCCAGACTTTTATTTGTTGATTTTACTTCTGCTTTTAACACCATTCAGCCATTCCTGCTGGCAGAGAGACTTATGGCTGATTTTAACCTTGATCTTAACTTGGTTGGTTGGATATTGGACTTTTTATTAGACAGACCTCAGTGTGTTAGAGTGAATGGTATTTTATCTGATGTGCTCTATTCCTCTACTGATTCACCCCAAGGCTGCTGTCTCTCCCCTCTTTTGTACATTCTGTACACAAACCAGTGTCGCAGTGTGTACAAGGATAGACACATTTTAAAGTTTGCAGATGACTCTGTTATCATCAGCCTGCTCAGAGGGGATGAACAGGATCATGGGCCAGTCCTTAATGACTTTGTTCAGTGGTGTGACCATTCATTTTTACATATGAATCTGTTAAAAACAAAGGAAATTAAAATAGACTTCCGCAAATCACCACCTTGCCCCAGAGCCACTGTCATCAAGAACACAGACATTGAACTGGTCGACAGCTACAAATATCTCGGAGTCATTCTGGACAATAAACTGCGTTTTGAGCCTTGGGTGGATGCTGTTTCTAAAAAAGTCCAACCACGATTGTACTTCCTGAGGAAGATGAACAGTTTTAATGTATCCACTGAAATGATGACACTGTTTTATCGTGCTTTTATTGAATCGGTTTTATCCTTCTGTATTGCTGCCTGGTTTGGAAGCCTCTCCCTGACCAACAAAACCAGACTGGGTAGTCTGGTTAAAGTGGCCAGTAAGATTTCGGGGAGGAGTCAGGCTCAGCTGAAGGACATTTACAGCCGACAGGTGCAGAGGAAGGCTGGTGCTATAGCGCAGTCCCAAGACCATCCCCTCAGAGGGGAGTTTGAGCTGCTGCCCTCCGGCCGGCGCTACAGAGCTCTGGGCTGTAGGACTAAAAGATATGTCGTTTTTACCGACAGCTGTGAGGCACTTAAATGGCACCTAGCACTTTGTAATCATTTTGCACAACAATAATTGCTTGTTTGCACAATGTATTTATTCATGTTTTAATTCCATTTTGCACATTTTTATCTTGGTTTTTAGTGATTTCCATTGTTGATCCTGCTCTTGAGTTGTTGAAGTGTAATTCTATGTTGTATGTTTTTTAAGGAGCATGATGCTGCAAAATTAATTTCCCCAAGAGGAACAATAAAGAAAACTTTGAACTTTGAACTTTTCTCATATAAAGTACAGTACCTCAGGCCGCACAGGGTCCTCAATCCCAACCACAGCAATGCAGGTCAACTCAGTGACAATTTCTCCCTCATTTTCCCAGTCTGGCTCTGGATTGGGGGGCAGGTCACGATATGCAATACAGATTGTCCGCAGCCCCTCACATGCCATTGGTTCAATCACCTAATAATAAAGATTAGCACACCATAAGATACTCTAAACCTCATAATTAATCCTATTACTGCTTTGTTGGAAATGTGATACATGTCCGATATACAGAAATGCCATCTACATTCAAAAAATGTGTAATACACACGGTTTAAACGGCCTCAAGTAAAGTCTTTTGTGGCAATGTCTTTTGACACAGCTGCAAGGATAGTACCCCAAGCTGAACGCAAACATCCTAGAGATGCATTCTGATATAAAGAGGAGATGGCATAAAGCCGCCACAGTGCAAACTTAAGAACTGGGCTAGAAATGTCTGTTGAACAAGTTATTTTACTTAAGGCACAAGTTACATTATGAAACAAATTAGAGCAGACAGTCAGCCCATCAGTTAATTAGATCTACGGTAAGGGGTACAAATATGCTCTGCCTGGTCTGTGGATTGGAACAGCACTATGCATATCTGTAATGTGTGAATGTTATTGGTATCGCAAAACTTAGTCAGCAAAGCAGAGCTATCACACACATTTTCAGCAGCTTTTCAAAACTGAGAGAGTCATATAAAATTCTGCTCAGAAACAGCTGCAAACATTAGCAATTACAATGATTCCTCATGACAACAGTTTTAAAATTAGGTATTTCCTTAAACAAACATTTAAAAAGTGTTCAATTATCTTACCTGTTTGACCATCTCATCTCTGTCTCGTGGGCGGAAGCTGCGAGACTCACCATTGGCATCAAGGATGTAGGAACACCTGGAGAGGAATAGAGAAGAAAATAAAGAGTAGCGTATCCTTTATTTTCTACATTAAACTTTCACACTTTCATCTACATTCATTCACATAGTTAAATTTAATTGACAACCATTCAATCCGTCACATGACTCACTTCTTCAGCAGAATCTCAGATGCTCCTTTGCTGTAGAGACGGAAAGTACCATCGGAAAGCCTGATCACAGTAGTCATGGATTTACGTACTGAGTTGAATGTATACACCTTCAAGGAAAAAAGTATTATAATAGATCTAATATATATTTGTAAAAGTGTAAGAACTAGCAAAGACAAGTGTGGTGCATGTACCTTGTAGAGTTTTTCCTCAGGAACCTGCTCTCTGATAGGAGTGTAGTCCTGGCGCAGGTCTAATACAAATCCCAACAGACCACATTCTGTTTTGTTGCCCACCTGTTTAGCCAGTCCCCCTTCCACATCAGGAGGCTGAAAGATTGAGGACAGGATAAAATGGTAATATCTGAGAAATCTTTTTAAATTCACTTTCACATTACATTACATTACATTCATACTAAAAGCCTTTTGGAGTGTGCAATACAGAAAACAAGATTTTTTTGTGAATTTTTGTGTTGTTATGACTCACCAAGATCTTGGAGGTGTAGGCGCAGTTGATAGAGATAGCATTGACTAATAGATCCAGTGTCCGGGGGTTGATCTGTCCACTGTCAGGGACTGCACGATGATGCACGTCACCTGAAAAACAATATATACCACAATCATTGCAATCAGACTTTGCACCTACAGTCTACATACTGTACATTGTTTATCTGCTCTACTCTGAAACATATAAAATACTTATTTGGTTTTATGTAAACATATTTAGTTTGGATTGGTAAAAGATACATATAATATATATATATGGTCATCATCACACACAGCTCAAGGCAAACAAACACATGGTCACATTCATTTATACTTTGGGTTAAACTCACATATAAACACCTGCACAACAGTCATACGGTTGGTGGTGAGAGTGCCTGTCTTGTCTGAACAGATGGCCGTGGCATTGCCCATAGTCTCACAAGCATCCAAGTGCCGCACAAGGTTGTTGTCCTTCATCATTTTCTGTTACAGTGAGCAGAGAGAGTGTATAAAGACATGATAGTGAGTAAGAAGGATGGACAATAAAACTATTGGCTGGAAACTGCCAAGTTCAGTGTGAACGGTTACTTTGGGGACAAACAAAAAAAGACAAAAAGTTAATTTAGAATTGCCCTTACACTAAGATCCTGAATATTGACTATGTCTGGAGAAGGTCACACCACCATGCAATACACTTCATCACTATTGCTTACTAGCTTGGATGGATGATTTTACCTTGACAGAATATGCCAGAGAGATGGTGACAGCAAGCGGTAAGCCCTCTGGGACTGCCACCACCAACACAGTCACTCCGATGATGAAGAACTTGACAAAGTACTGGATGTAGACCGGAGTACACTCTGTCAGCCACACACGACCTGCAACACACAACACACTTTAGACCGAGGCTCGACAAATAGTCGTCTTCAAGATGTGACTCATGCTCAACAGAGTGGTAAATGTTCAGCACAGTGGGAAAAGAATTTGCCTAGAAGTGAGAACAATGCTTTTATTTGTCAGTGGTTGTACACCTGTACAAACCTTCAATAACAAACGTGTCGATGACAAAGTAAAGCACCAGAATGATGACTGTGATAGCTGACATCACCAAACCTGTGGGCAGAAACACAGACTTTTGTTACACCATATGTTCACCACCTCATGTTATTAGCATGTCCCAGCACAATTCTTTACCTGCTTTGCCAATTTGAACTGCGAGTTTGGTGAGCTTGCCCTGCAACACACTCTTCTCTTTTTTTGGTACACTGGTCTTCTTCTTCTCTCTTTCCTCTACCTCGCCTCCTTCTGCACTCTTAAGGGGTTGCATCTCCATGGCAACACCCCCATCCGTCTTCTTGGCTGAAACACAGAATACACAAAAAACTCTTGAATGAAATGAAAGCTCCTGTAACCACACTAAGCTTTATCTGAGTACACATGAGACAACCTTTTTACCTTTGTTCTGATTGTTCTCCACAGCTCCATCAGGTTGTTTTCCTACAGGAGAGATAAACAAAAAGCACCATGGGACATTACTACACATGCAGCATACTCAGCTATAATAAAACATACTACTGACAGATATACTAAAGGGAAGGTACACACATCTTCATACACTGGGTCAAGAGACTTAGGCTATATATAAAGCCCAAGCTGCATCACTGTCACTGTCACTGCACTGTTTACTAGGATCCATTCATTGGCTGAGGAAAGGGATGGGGTAGGGTATAGAACTTAATGCTCACATACCATTGGTGACTGTGCTGTAACTGGCCTCTGTAGAGATGAGGACTTGAATACTGTCCTCTGTTTTGAGGTTGTGTGACAAAGAGAGGTTTAAGGATACATGAAAAGAATTGGTCAAAAGTGGAAAAAAGAGAGCAAAAGGGGAGAAATAAAAAAACTCAAAAGAAAACGTAAACGGCCATGTAGCAAGCCGTTTTGCATGAGGAAAAGCTAACAAGTTATGGCATTTGTAGAAGTCTTATGAATAATGTATTAGCTCCAGTAAATGGCTGAATGATCCAGCACACAGAGGATGCTGTCCAGTAGATTCCTGCACACAGCTAGCATTTTAAAAACAGAATGAGGACAAAAGAGTATGTTCTCACTAAATAAGCAACAGCAACTTTTGTATTTGCAGTTGTGGATGTTATAGATAGATTACATTCCAATGCAGGAGTGAGAACTGCAGTGGTGTAGGTTTGGATAAACACACTAGTAATGAAATTAACCTTAAGTGCTTTTGAAAGTATTCACCTCTGTTGTCTGCAGCTCTGCCCTGACTGCAGGCCCTTCCAAAACAATTCAGAGCATAGACTAATGCTGCATGCTTTAACCAACCAACACACACCCCTGAATCTCACCAGTTCCCTCGCTCTCCACAGCTTTTTCAATAATTGATTCAATCTGCAGTCTCTCGCAGATTAAGGGAGGGAAGGATAGCATTGAACGACAGTGATAGGAAAGTGAAAGAGGTCACAGGAGTGGGGTAAACAAGAGATGAAGAGAGAAAGATGGAGAGAGATGGAGAACTGAACGTGAGACAGCTAGAAAGAACGAGCGAGAAAGCGGGGGTAGAAAGAGGGATGGAGAGAATGTGGGCTAAATTATCTATGAGGTTAAACTGGTGTGTTTCCTGTTGAAGCTCTGAAATCAGTTAGGCAGACAAATACCTCACGTGGGCCTGTGTGTTGTGTGAATGAAGGACATGTTATTTGACTCCTGAGTATTTTGAAGTACTCGTCTTATTCATATTAGTGTAAACAGCGCTATTCTTTGTTGTCCTCCTGTTGAAATATATTTAAATCAAGAAATTAATTTGCCCTGATTTATTTTTAAATCTCTATTCACTATTTATCCTGCTCTATAAGTACATTAAACACATGTCAAACTGTAATGAGTGACAATATATTTTATCCTTTTGTGTTTGCCACCAACCTTTCTTCTCTTTTACATCTTCCTCCATCTCTCCAGCACCCAGTAGGGTGAAGATGATGCCGGTCTGAGAGTTGACACCTACAGCTGTTACAAGCATCCTTCCCGAGCCCTCCATTACATGGGTACCTTCATGATAAAAAAACAAAAAACAGTTTTTTTTTTCAAAACAATATGTCAAAATAGTCAGAGTAGGCTAATACCTATAGATGTAAGATTTAACCCCATTCTATGAATATTAACTTTTCCTGGAGAATAAATACACAGACATAATCAAACACACCTGAGAGCAACATAGGGTCTTTGTCCACAGACTTGCGTACGTGGTCAGACTCTCCAGTGAGAGAGCTCTCATCTATCTTCAGATCGTTGCCTTGAACCAAGATCCCATCAGCGGGGAGCAGATCACCTAAACACACATATTGAATGATTTATGTTAAACTCAACACCAAGATGAATGATGGACCAAATATTAATTTTTGGGTCAAAGGGCATTTTATGAAGAAGATGCCAAATATAAACTGTAATGCAAAAGTGATATATGCATGACATTGAATGGATTTAGCATATTAGCATCAGATACTATTAGAAACTATGACACAGCCTATCCAAGAGATGAAGCATTCTAATATGTACGTAAGTGCGAGTTGTTGCAATTTCATACATTACACTTTTGTGAAAGTCTCCTTACCATATTTGACCTGGGCCATGTCTCCCACCACCATGTCAGCCACAGGGATCTGGATGACATTTCCTTTCCGCACAACAGTGAACTTTTGCTCCTGCTCAATCCGACTCTGCAGACCTCGAAACTGCTTTTCTTTGGACCAGTCGTTAAACGCCGTCACCAGGACAACACACACAACAGATAATAGAATGGCAGCACCCTCAATCCAGCCAGCCTCAGCTTCACCTTCGTCCTCTGCTCCCGCTGACACGTTCCCACATGCTGGTAAAGGGAGATATTTCTTTACATGAGATACAAACCGCTGAATCAGAGCACAGTGATCAGCAGTGACAGATAAAACAATCACTACTGAAATTGAGTGATAAGACACAGATATATGCTTTAGCGAGATCCAGGTAATTTCTATAATGGCTGATACCCTCTGTGTGTGTAGTTACAGTACTCTCTAGTGTCCTTAATCTGTAATCACCTGTCACTGTGGTTAACAGTGCAATCCAATGAATGGACACACATGCACTTTTTAGTGTTTATGTGTGTGCTGAGTAATATATATAAGTAAAGTTCTAACACTTTTTTCTTCACCTTCAGTATCTTTTCCAGGGGGCTGATAAAAAGAAAGCCCAAGGGAGATGATGGCAGCAATCTCCAAAATGATGAGTGTGACATCCTGTAAGGCCTCCCACACAAGCTCCAGGAATGTCTTAGGCTGCTTTGGCGGAATGAAGTTTTGACCAAAGGTCTGTCCCCGGCGTTCCAGGTCTGCTGGGTCCCCAATAAGACCTGACAGTAGGGCACAGTCACAAAGCACATACTCATTTTGTACTGAGGAGATAAACTTAATTTTATAAATTGAATACATTTATATCAAACATGAGTAGTATGTACTCATTATTCAAAATAATTACCTCAAGCCAATCAACCGATGAAAATACAAACCTTCAATGCATAAAGATTTTATTTATCTTTCAAGTAATTCTGTGCGATTGGATGTTCACGTTTCAAACACAAACTCTGACTCTGTTTACTTCCTCTGCAAAAAGCAAGTAAAATGGCAAATAAAACTATTAAAGAACTATTCATAGCTTTGGGATGTTTTTCAATTGCATAACAGAACTTTTTTTTTAATTATAGCATTATCAGCAGAAGATGATTAACACTAAACTAATAATAAAGAGCATAAAATCTTAAATCATGATTAAAAATCTACATTCACTTCTTGTTGTTTGAACTCCATCTATCTTGACTTCAGCCTTACTGCAGAATCACCATCCTCAACCTCCTCCCCTTCAACCTCACCCCTAAGTGAATCAGTTTCCATGGTGACCAGGATATCAGGTCCAGTGCTTCCTGTCTGTCACAGGTTTCTGCCCAGCAACAGGTGATGTCATTCCTCCAGAAAGTTAGGTTTGGAGCAGAAATTTCTTTTATTGGCTATGGGGAAAGGGGACTGTCCGTTTGTATGCTGCGGTTGGTTGAGATCAGTGCCAATCTTTGAGTCTGTTTAGCTGTGCGTTTTGGAGACATCCTGGTCCACTGCTGCAGGGAGTCATATGTAGCACCAGTCGATCAAGAGTTGTGTAGCAATATGATGCTCAACAGGCCAAAGCAAGGTAGAGAAAGACAAAAGAGATGTGACCTTATGCTGAGTGGTCATCCCAAGCTATATCCTCTTTTCATTTGTCTACCCCTCCATCCCATTCCTCTGTTCCTCCTCCTGCTCCTTTCTTTTGCTCCCTCTTTCAATCTCCCCTTGATGTGTCCTTGACAATGCGGCAAGCTGTTCTAGCTTTCCCTACTCACCCCTCACCCCCATCATCTGACACACACACACACACACACACACACACGCACACACACTCACTCACACACACACACGCACACACACACACACACACACACACACACACACACACACACACACACACACACACACACACACACACACACACACACACACACACACACACACACACACACAGTCTTCCTCCTCTTACTCCTTCATTCTCATCATTCCTTCTCTCTTGTTGATGTGTGTATAATGGTCTCATACTGCAGTGCTGGGGTATCCATATCGGAGTGTGTGTAATAGAGAGAGGCAGAGATCCTCTCCTGTATTAGTTTAACCCCCCACACTTTGCTCTGGGCATCATATTACAAATGATGCTCAGCACCAACTGCATTACAGTGTATAAATGTATGTTGGGTTTATTCCATTTCTATCTTGTACTAGATGCTATACTGTTGTCAAACATGCATTTATTTGGCTTGTGCCACTGGAGTATTTTTGAATCAATGTATTTTGATCTGACAATTCCTCTTTTGAGATCAGGGGTATTGTCATCTTTCAAAGCAGAGCCAGAGGCTTTTGTAATACTGTCAAGTGCTTGGAATCTAGAGGAGAAAATATCCTAAATTATGGGTTATAAATGATCACTCACAAATTTTCCGCAGACAGAGTTTCAGACAATGACATTAGAATTCTACAAGGTAGAAAACATCTTTCTTCATCTGCGTCTGAGGGTGGTTTATATTGCCAGATGACACCATATGTAATTTGTGAAAGTCGGCAATGTGCACAAGGATCTCAGCCAAGTGTGAGTGGAGCTGTGCAACTCTGCAGTTTGAGTCCACAGTTTGTTAGCTGCGCTAAGTAGGGACAACTGCAGATACATGGTTATTTGTAAGAGTGCTAGGTTTGTTGAAACCTGCTACACTGATTCCTGACCAGCTCCCTGTATCAAATTAGCAAAACAGACTTACTGTAACTGAACACCCTCCGAGTCTTCCTCTTTATCAGTCTCTCCCTCACACAGCCAGTCACACTTCTCTCATAGGCATTGCATCCACTCAAACACATAAACACCAGAGTCCTCCATTCACTCCACTTCTCCTCCTCACCAGCCCATCTCACAGTTCTCAGTCATCTTCTCTCCTGCTGACTTTCCCAGCCAACTTCTCTCTGCTGTTGTGTTGCTAGGTTACAAACTAGTTGAAGGAGTGGGTGTAGTGTGGTACCACACCCCTGTTCGAACAAGTGCAACTGTCTATACACAAGCATACAGTAATGCACAGCAAACCACAAAGCTTTTGGTTCAAAAAGACAGGTAATGCTTTAGGAAATGCAAACATACTGCCTGGCCAGCCATCATAATTCTTTTCCTATTCTATACAAAGAATTGGTCCTTGCTGATTTGAGTTGTATTTTCTGAGGGCAGAGAAAAATAGATGCAGTTTAAACTAGCCTGTAATGCAAATAGATAGGAGTAGAACCAATCAGAAAAACAGGGGATAATTTTAAACAAATGCAAATGTCGACACAATTTGAAAAACATCAGAGAAACAAAGCTTTGCATTAAAAGCCTCCCCAGTTTAGATAAACTGTTACAATTGATCGGTATTATTGAGTTTGGTGGAAATAGGTTTAAACTAAACTATAACTATAGAATAAGTTACAGTCTTAACAGTATAGTACAGGTTTTAATGGGAAGGGTTTTAGACCCACATCACTTTGCTAAGATGGTGAATAGGACTAGCTGGCCATGCTTTTGGGACACAAAGCATGTTCTTGCACAATATTGCCATCAGGGGGTGATGACAACAAAACATAAAATAATTTTATCTTACAAGTACAATTATTTTACGCCGCTGACTCAAATGAATTACAGGTGTGCAGCAGAAGGACACACTTAGCATACATTTTAAATTGATAGGCTACTTTATGTGCTTTATAAACTAGTCAATATACAGTATATGCTCTATTTCACTCTCAGAAAAATGTGGTTGTGGAAGCACACAAATACACTTAGAGGATCTTGATTAATTATGTATGAAAACATTTTCCAAGGATTAATATTGCAGCAGCGTGCCATGTTAATTAGATGTGAGTGGGCCAAACACATGAACAAAGTCTGCAGAAACAGCACAGATTCAGCCATGTTCCTGTTTTACTCCATTTGATCACAATGTCATCCAAAGTTCTTCCACTTTTGACTCAACTAATTTCTGCGCACAAATTGTAGTTATTGATCTACAAATCCATCCAGCAGAAAGTCTTTTCATCCATTCCTCCACTCATCAACCCTGCCACCTTCGGTCAATTTGTGCATAGATTGAACATCTACCTAAGCCTTATTTTCTCCTCAATTAATCCAATTATCAATCCATCCACACACACAGTTTTGTGGCCATGAATGCTCACCATCAGTAGTGTTAGAGTGTAGTCTCTGGCAGAGTCCATCTGTGTCTCCATAACTGTCTTGGATCTTCTGCAGAGCGTCAGACCCTCGGAGCTCCATCAGTTCCCTCAGCTCCTTTACCGTGACCCCAAAATCTCCCCCTGTGAGGCTGCCATCTGGCCTCCCTCCACCACCTCGAGTCCCTTTAGGATAAAACTCCACTGCACTGTTTGCCATTTCACCCATTGTGGCTGTTGTTGACATGTCACAAAGGCTTCTCCGTTTTTGGCCTTTCTTTCTGTTGTCTGGCCTTAGCTCAGTTCCCCTTGTGTTTGGTTGCTGAAAGGTTGTTCATGTGATCAACAGACAGACTATCTTCAAAATGTAATTGAAACTGGAAAATTTGTTTCTTTTCTTCAGAATATTTGGCCTGGCTTCTTTAAACTCCTTTAATTCCCCATCACTGCTAAAGAGGAGGAGGGTGGGGGGGTAGGTGAAGGGATACTTTAAAACTCCACGTCTGAATGAATCCAGGTTTCTTTTCCTTGGTCTGCTCTGCGACTCCACTCTTTCCTCGTTTCGGTCCCCCTCCCTCCAGGGTCACGGCCAGTCCATGGGCAAATGGACAGGCCGACTGACTGATGGAGAGGGATGGAGGGATGATGGACAGGTGGAGAGAGGGGCGAGCGAGGTAAAGGCGGCTGATAAATCAGAGACAGGAAATGGATCCAGTTCAGAGGTAGCTACTGCCGCACCACCAAGGCCTATGGGACAAAACAAGGAAGAGAAGGTACAACATTAGCACTCTGTTCCATCAATCACACTCCATCAATCATTATTACAGCAAACTATCCCAGACTTAGACTGGATTGTATGAGCAAAAACTCAAATCAAAGCAAACATGCTTAAAGAATAGCATTATTCTACACCAATTCTTCCAAACCTGGAGGTCAGGATCGCCCCAGATTAGCAGCTATGGAAGTCTCCAGGGTCACAAAGTTTTAAATAGAAAATAAAAATTATTTATGCTACCATTCTCCCTTTGCTTTCAAAAGTCATCAAAAATAAATAATTAGAGGCATTACATTTGGAATCGAACACTTTGCAGCACAAGCACAAATTACAAGGGAGTTATCTTAACACAAGTCTAATCAAACTTAACATAGTTATATAAATATTATTACAATATTTGTAATAATATCAAATGAGTGCAGGAACATGTCATTTAATGTCTGAAAACACATACACAATTTTCAAGTGCAATTCTTGTTCTTAATTCAGAAAAGAAACAGCTTATGAGATCTAAAAAAAATAACTTTGCTATAGGGAAGTGCACTGATTTCCTCATCACTGAATTAACGTTGCAGTCCATCTCTGCAACTGATTTAATTAAAATAAATCTGCCACAGATAGTGTTCACTGCCGCCCAGTCCACAATGACCAACGAACTTGTTTTCTTCCACCACACTGCAATGAAGCTTCATCCCACATGAGCAATTAGCGCCGGCTGTAGCTAAATATTCTCAGCATCATTCGACAGAACATATTCTGATTTCCCTATCAGGGTATTTTGCATAAAGATGAGCACAAAAAAAAAACAAAAAAAAAAACAGAAGCTCATCATTAATTCCTCCTCCCTCCTTTCCACTCTTCACTCTCCCTGAGCTCTGCCTCTTGCATCTTTCCTGCTTCCTCCTCTGTGCCCTGCCATGCCTCTATCCTGACTGAGAGTGTTAGTTTATGACTGAGTCACCCTGCTCTGCTGCCTCTGAAGCTTCTTCTCCCGCTCTATATTCCATCAGTTTATTCTCATCTCTTTGTATCTATATAGTTTAGCATCTGTTATCCAATTACGTTTTCAGTTCTGTCTCATTGGAACAATTTCACCTTTTCTCTTTTCATCCTCTCCCAACTCGCTCATTTTGTCACACTCCCTGTCTATCTGTTTCCTGCTCTTGCAATCATTTATTTACCCAGCCAGCGTGCATTTCTTCCAATGACCAGCCTTTTACTCACTTATTCTGTCTGATTTTATAACATTTATGTAAAAAAAAAGCTCCCCACCATCCTTTCACAACTAACTCGATCCGCGTCTTTCTGCTGGCCCCTGGTTGTCTCCATGCTTTGATGTGTGTAGTGCACATGTGTACCAGTGTATGCACGTGAGCCTGCATTACATAAATTGAAAAAGAACACTTTGTTACTTAATTTGTTACGCAGTCTTAACTCTTACACACACACTGCTACAGAAATACAGTCCACTGAAGCCACTGGATGCAAGCCTCAAAGATTTACAGTAAAAGACACTAACACTCACAAGCCCTGAGACATTACTTCTATGATCTCTTTTATGACACACACACAAATGTGTCATACATCACAGTGCTTTCGAAATGAAAGAGAGGCAGTAAGAGAGAAAGGGAGAGTGGCCTGTCCTGGATGAAAATATGTTTGAACATGAAAAGAGTCAGACAAAAGGTCACCACAATCCTCACTGGCTTTCCCATTCGCCTGAATGTTAGCCCTGCTCCTCCACACCATCCCCTAGAGGGCTAGAGCAATTTGATTGTTTTTTCCAAAACGCTTTTCCCACAGGTCTATCATCTTTATCATGGCAGCCACAAGGTTATAGCAGATAGAGGACACTGAGGGAAAGTCCTTTCGGGATGCGATTCCAGGTCAGCTGTGCGGTGCATGAGTTGTGGCACTAATTTTGGCAACCCAAGCTACACACACCTGAGCATGTGACATCAAACAATATGAACACATGTGCTCATGCCTGGACTTACATCTGCGGTCCTAATAAAAGGGTTTCATCACTACTCAATATGACTAACTAGTTTTTTAAAAAGCCCAAATGTTGATGTCCAGATGTCCATCTATGATGAACCTAGTGTCTTCTTTGTTCTACTATGCTTCATGCCACCTATACACCTAAAGTTCTACTTTCTGACGGGCATATAAAAAGTCACCTCTGGTAAGGTCCTTGTATCTGGGCTGCTGCCTGTCAGGCTGGCCTGGTGCCAGTCATACACTTCTCTAATGCCCAATGGGGATAGCACACTTAGAATTCAACCCACTCAGTGGCTAAAACCATTAAAGGTGGAAGCAAACATCTGCATTACTGTAGCACACATTAAAAGCAGCTCAATGATGCTAGTGATGAGGACTGTGTGTATGTGTGTATTTGTGTGTGGGGCAGGGGGGAAGCGAAAGAGTGTTGCTTGGGATCACACACCTCTCAGGCGCTCACTGTTTTCAGTGAGCATCTGAAGTCTCTCATTCTGAGCCACAATCACTGGCCCCACTGTGAACATGCACTATAACTTCATTCCTTGTTTATCACACACATACACAACGACCTTTCATGGTCACCTTCAGACGTGCCTGAGCTCACCCAAAGCTTATCATTGTCCTAAACACATGTTGGATGACAAGTGTCTGTCCTGACTGACACGGAAAATCTATGCTCAGAGCCTGACATTAAAATGTCAGGAAACAGGTACAATGGTGCATGCGCCACTGGTGCCTCTGTCCCTTGACAAGGTTACCGGCCAGGCCAAAGCACACCCACCTTGTGAAGGTCCCTGTGGCCAGAGATCATTACCAGATCAAACCCCCAGAGCTCCGCGCTGCAGGCACGACATGCTATGACCGAAACAAACAACGCAATGGAAAGCCTAGTCCTGGAGCACATCCTACTAGCACCCGGGGGAGGCAATAGCGACCGGGAGAATAGCGCATGCTGCTGGGTGAAAATGCTGGACTGCAGCGCTTCACGTCGGACACAGAGTGATGGATGAGGGATGGATGTAGCCTGTCATTAGCTCTGCGCATATACACACACTCACGCGCACACACAGACGTACTGACAGAGTGGCTGTTAATGTCATAGCGCTGTTTGAGGGTATTATGGTATGCCCTACTGTAAGGGCTATTATTCAGCAGTGGGAGGCCTGGTCTGAGAGGTGCCACATTAGGCCCGTTTCATTCTGGACGTCCGGCAAAAGCACATCCACTGGAACCGGGGCACCGGGAGCATCTTTCTCTTAAAACGGTGCTCGGAAGCCTCGGGTAAATAACAGCCACGCACGCGGGCACGCACTGACTCACCGTGCAGGCCGAGCTCAAGGACATCAGCATCAGCGCGCGGGCGGGGAGGCACAATCCCGTTAATCTGCGTGTGCGTGGAGCGGATGATGTCCCAGACCGGAGCAGAGGACACGGGGGACCGGACTGCGGCAGTCCTAGCGAGTGCAGCGGTGACACACGACGGCGGCTCGGCGCGGTCACCTGACGGGAGCTCGCAGAGTTCTGCCGCGGTGAGGAGAGAGAGACAGAGAGAGAGAGGATGCGCCGGTGGAAGCTGTGAACACCTCCGTGGTGGGGAGGGGGAGCGCTGCTGGGACCGGAGGCGGCTAATTGCGGAGGGTGCCGGTAGAGACGGAGCAGACAAGAAAGAATAAACGGCGCGCAAAAGGGAGCTCGTGCGACATCTTTGAGGAGGAGGGTCGAGCCGCTCACAGCCCGCGCGCACAGGAGCTCGGTCGCAACATCCGCGAGACAAACCGAGCGAAAAAGAGGAGGGGGCCGCTCTTTGCGTCACCCCCACCGTCCCTGGGACGTAATGACGACAACACACGCCGGACGCTTTGTGGGCTTTTATCAGTCTCCTCCAAAAGCGCTTAGTAGCACGCTACACACAAGGAACCTATTGATGGGACCCCGTCAAATAATAGACTTGCTAGGCTACATTTTTACAAAGACCAGAGCAATTATAACATTTCATATTTTCTTTCCTTTCATTCTCTGGCTCAGGTGAGTCATAACCCCTTTAGGCATACATAAATAGCCTATTTTATTAATTTATTCATAAATAAACAAAAGTCATGTAGTCTATACTGCCAGGCTACAGTTTGCATCAGTGGGTAACAGCAAATTAGTCTTCAACAGACTATATGCCTATACATAACTTTTACTTAGACTAACACATTTAAATTGCAGAGTTAGTAACTGCCTTGCAAAATTTAACTTCCCTACCTCAAAGTAGGCTAAGTAGGAGTAGGTCTGCCCCGTATTTTTTTTTATTCCTCGCTTTCAACAATGTGTTTCCTTCTTGTTTCAGAGACCCCTTCTGAGCATGCGTTTGACTAAGCCTAAAAACGTAATCAAGCTTGAGATTGCAGGTGTCAACAGTTTACCGTTTTAATCGAGAACATTGGCATTTATATCAATTCAGATTTGATATATCTTTTTCACATTCAGTTTGGCATGCCAGGCAAACAATACAAATCAAGGGTTTAAATGACCCTTTGCCCATAAGATTAATTATTAATTACAGTAAGAGCTTCTTAACAGCAAAATTGTGGACCCTAACACTGTTAATATATTACAGCATAATTCCATTACAATATAGAGAAATATCAGTTACAAAAAAACTTTTGAATTGCAGTGTGCAGTTCTGATTGAGATTGTATTTCCTACATTTTACTTGGAAATTGGGGTATTCAGGTGACAAATGTTAAAGTAATAGGCAAGTTTACAATGATGTAACATGTAGCCTAATGTTCAATCACAAAGAATGTTATTGTACTCAATATTCATATTCCAAATCTATGATGTAATCTAATGTTCTTATTCTTAGGAAGAAATCTGTGAAACAAGGGACATGTTTTGTGGTAGCAGTTGCTTTATGTTGGCTTTAAACTAACAAGTATAATAGTATAAGACTCTGTGTGACCAAATAAAGCAGGGTGCCTGAGGCGCTGTCCACTGTGCTGAAAGCTAGCACACCCTAGCGCTGAAGAACAAAGAGTTATTTTTGATTTAATGCAGCCAACATACACAGACCGCACTCCCCTCATCACATGTATGGCTATACCTAACTGGCATACTGTCAAAGCCTGTTATAAGGGAACCAGTGTGAGGAGAAAGAGGAGAAATGTATTTATAGATGAATCAGACGAACTTATTAATAGATATCCTCTACACTGCAGGGAGATGGACCAAAGACTTGTGTGTGAGCACATACACTCACTAAAATCCTTGTTGCTGATTATATCTGCTACCTCTCTTATCTTCATTTCTAAGGTGCATGCAAATATTACCAGTTTAGTGCAAATGTTTTATGTAAATGTATAAAAAAATATTCTGTGAACTATTATTTGTTACATTTTACCTATATTTTGAAATTTGCTCATGCTTGGAGTTTATAAAATATTTGTATTAATGTAAGCCTTCCAAATCCTTTCAGGTCTACTTAAACACTAACACAAAAGTGTTAGATCACCCAAAATCAAACTGTAAGGATATTTATAGATTTACTGGGGCATTTTTCTCTTAAGAACTAAGTAATGTTATTCACATGTTTAAATGTTTTTTGTGAATATGTTTTGTATTTATATGTATTTTTTCAACTGTCCTGGACACATTCTTACACGGCCTGTCCGTCCTGGGAGTGGATCCCTCCTTCAGTGGTTCTCCCTGAGGTTTCTCTTTTTTCCCGGCTGGGTTTTTTTTGGAGTTTTTCCTCACCCTGATGGAGGGTCTAAGGACAGGTGATGTTGTCTAGTGCAGTCTGTTAAGCTCTTTGAGGCGGCTGTTGTTGTGATATTGGGCTATACAAAAATAAATGTCTTGTCTTGTCTTGACATGTACATTATAACAGCATAGATGCTGTTCTGTTGTGACTGGTTTACTAAACTTGTTCACAGTTCAGTGATCCAGAGAGCAGCTCTCTGTTGGAGGAGAATGATTCATTAAACAATAATTACTTGAAACCAGGACATTGATTATTGTAAGTTTTTTTTTAATTACAAAAGTATGATAACTCCATTGCTGCATTAATAAATATCTGTGAATTGCTTGTGAATCTGTGAAAAGTATGGAGAAGTTTAATCACACAAACCTTTATATTCAATTTAAATCAGATAAATTCATTCAACTACTGTTATTTTCTTGAGAATTGAAATGTAAATAAGCTAAAAGTCAAAAATGTGAGGAAGAAAGCAGGTAAGCATTTTTTCTGGTGCTGTACCCATTGGCAACACACATATTACCATTGAATACTGAGTTGCTTTTATTTATTTTTCTGCTTGGACGACAGTCTTGCTATCATCAAATGGGACTACTTCCACAAACTTAGCATTATAAGACTCCAGGTAAATTTTATATTTGCATTGTCAGTAATGTATTAGCACATCTGTAATGTTGAGGATTCTGACTAATGGTTCGATGGTCCGGTCTATCCTATTGGAGCTATATTTTCTTTGCTCCACCTCTTGGTAAGTGCACACACATAAGTTGATCTCAAAAATCAATTGACTATGCATTAGGCTGCAGAACATTTAGGGGTGCTTACTTGAACAATGCTTAATAGATGTGAGACTGAGGGATGCAAGGCTTTTATCACTTCAAGGGCACCATGCTCTGACACTGTGGGCCTCATATTGCATTAACCTCCCAAACCTATCATTTCAAACTAAACACACATGCAGTTGGTTGTGTGTGACCTTCTAACTTCCCCTCCAGCCTCAAGTGTAAGCAGACTGAGCGTATACAACAGATATTGTAAAAAGCAATCAAAAGTCTACTACAATGATAAACTCATCCCCAAGCCTTTCTTTTTCTTCACCCCTTCCATCTCATAACCTGCTATTAATTTTTCCCAACTCCACTGTAACTCCTCTCCTTGCTTCTTTTTCCCATCTGATGGTTAATTCATGAAGTCTGGCTAAACACGCACCTCTCCATTATTAATATAACATTAGGGAGACAGAGGGGGAGGAAGAAAGGGAGGAGACAGAGATGTGAGAAATAAAGCATTTACGCAAGCAAGAGTGAATAGAGACAGGAAAAAAAGCTAAACAGATGAGGGAAGACACACAGTTGGAGAAGAGTGACAGATGAACACGTACAGAATGTGTCAGGAAGAGGAATATTGTATGACACGTGATGTTTATTGGGATGCACGCTGTTTCCAGACCTGTAGAGAGGGAATGCATGGATAGAGGGAGGAGAAGAAGGAAAAGGGGACTTGGAGATTTCAGTCTTGATCATGTGACTTTCTCTTGGACCTGCAAATGTGCTTAAAATATATATATATTTTTAATAAATTAAGGTAAGATGGCAAATGTAGTCTTTTCTAGCAAGACTAAGAAATATAGTAAAAATGGAATAAAATTTACTTTTGAAATGTCAAACAGACATTTATAACAAGCTAACTGTACTTTTTAGTGGATCCAGTGACCATGCTATTTTTTACTCAAAAGTGAGATGTAAAATAATAGACAGGCAATCCTGAAATAGTCTTTACGCTGTTTTAAACCCCAACTGGGCCAACTGTACTGAAGCCAATATTTTAGACAGATGGACTAACTTTGATTTCATTCTTGCGTTAGCTTCTCGGTGTAATTGAGTAGAACAATTTGTGTGCTTTCCAGAGGAACATTTATATTTACACTACAAAGTCCAAAACACAATGGGATTTTAAACAACTCACAATTGAATCTCACAGCTTATTCCATTCCTAAAAAATGAGTCATGGGAATGGAGAGAATGTAAAAATGTTTATTACACATTACTGAACTTAAGCTTAAATGAAAAATGTAATTATTGTGTATTAACCATTGGACTGTACATTGTGTAAAGTAAAGTACAATTGGAAGTATAATTATGAAAAGGCAACCATAACAATGTATATTAGCTCACAATATTAGAATAATTTGGTTGCTCATGCTTCTATCAAACTTATTAGGTGTTTTTTTTTATAACAGCTGCCTGTAGATAATAATATAAATTGTATTCTGTAAGGAGTCTAAAAAGATTTGAGTTGGTGGTGCTGATGGTGTCGCCTTAGAAATAGGAGACTAAAAAGCAAGAAATGTCTCTCCCGGGTGGCAGAAATTGGTAGTGCAGCTCTTGATTTTGTCACACCTCAAAGACTAACTGGGCCATCACAAACTGTTCCTTGCTAACTCACACATGCGCATGTACTGTATACTTAAATGAAACTGTGTCTGAGCCCAATACTATTACATGCCACCCACACAGATGTAATAGCCACCCAAACGAAAAGACTGTTGCGTTTCCTGAGCATATATTCTTCAGATACACTTGGCCTCCATGTCGTAGAGCTGGAGAAGGTCTGAGATCACAGCGTCTATGTCTGCTCTTGTCACATCCACACACAGCACCTGTGCACAAGGAAAATAATTAGCTCCACATCTGGCCTCAGTAAACAGTGGACATTAAACGTTGTTTCAAACAACCTAGAAGTTATTGCCACAAGATGAAAAGAGGAAAGCCATAAGAAACGCACACATTGCATATTCTCTACCTCAAATTAATTATAAAACCTTACAGTTAGATCTAGAGTTATTGTGCAAAGATTCACTGAAGAAAAGAAAACAGCAATGTGCCACATTCCATTTTAGCAGGTTATAAACTTAATTGAAGCATGCAGACTTCCGAGGTTGATTTTTGAACTGGGCTTTTAGATAAGTTACAAAAATAACGCCAAACTGGACTGACCTGAATGAATTAGAACACCTCTTTTATAATGTTTCAAAAATGATAATTAAATCACTGATGGAAATACGTTTATATATTTAGCCAACTTTTCAATGCTGGAGTATAATTAAATTGTGTCACATCGCTAAAATAGAAAAGCATAGGCTACTGACCTGGAAAAAGCTATGACATTGCTGTTTCTTTTACCCCAATAAGAAGTTGATAGTCATAACTAAATTCTTATGCTTGCAAGTAAAAATAAATAACAAAAACCTCACATGCACCCATGACATGCACCCATATTTTACATAGTATGTTACAAAGCAGGTTACAAAATCAATTCATAGAGAGTAATTTATTTGAAATGGCATCATGCACAACTAAATAATTGACTATCTGCCTACAAAAAACTCCTCAAGCTACTAACATTTTGATATGTTAAAATAGAAATATATATTGAAAACTATGTTATGCCTTAAGACCTAAGACATCATTGTTCTTGAGGTCGTGTTGTAAATATACTTTACAGTCTATTAGATATTTTTAAATAGCCAATTTATTCCCTATAGTGTTCCTTTAAGGAGACTCCCAGTTTGGAGAAATAGGCCAGAGCGATGACACAGGCACTAAGCTATATACACACCACTGAAAAAGGGGCCAGAGAAATTTTGATTTTAAACACTGAACTACTTTGAAATCCATTTAAATTAAAATTGCTTGGAGATTGTATAAATGAGAAAGGGAAATGTAAAATATATTGATGAAAAAAATTATGTAAAAGCCTTCTCATAAACCCTGATAACAAAATACAGGACTATATCTTTAATCTTCATTTTTTTCTGTTGAGACCGACACTTCTTGGACATAAACAGTTGGTAAAAAAAAATCTTTTTAAAAAAGATTTTTTTTTGGGCTATTAGATTTGGGTAATATTAATCTAACTGAAAATTCTTGCTTAAATTAACCCACCTTTTTGTTAAATCCCCTTTTCTGACCATGTTATTAGAAACACAAACCTGCCACCACTCTTTTTCTCCAACAGGCAGCTCTACACCATAGCTGTTGAGAGCCAGGTACAGCGTTGCTATGGCAATATGTTGGGGTGTGTGTCGAATACACATAGACCCATGGTAACAGTCTCTGAGCAATGCCCAGGAAGTCTCAGCAACAGGGGTTCGAGACCAAGCATGGCGATTTACGAGTGACCTCACCGACAGAAGGTAGTGGAGTAGGTACTGTGGATAAAGAAATAACATACTTTGGGTGAAAAAAACAAAAAGAATTTGCACCATCACAGTATTTCCCATGCATTACACAACAACCTTGAACAACCTGTTTGTTGTTATGGTAAAGGAGCATGCATACACACACACACACACCTTATGAGGGTGTTCAAAGGAGACATGGAATGTGAGCTGTCGGAGGACAAGGAGCTCACACTGCACTATGCTATCCTTTAGGTCCCAGAAGTCCTTGTTACATTCTAGAGGAGCACAGCCACTATTAAAATACCTGTAAGGAAGGAAAAGAGACACTGAGGGGTGCAACATGTTACTCTTTGTTAGTCCATTATCAAATAGAGACTGATTGAATTCCATGTCCTGTATCTGTACATTCATTCATTCCTTCATTCAATGAAGGAATGAATGAATGAATGATATCTGTAAATTCTTTATATAATTATATAAGCCTTGCTCATATACATACATAATGAGAAAATTCTTAACTGTAGCCCTACAAATGACTACTCCTTACTAGTTACCTGTGGCTTACGTTGATGATATCTCTGGTTCTTATGTGCTGCTCCTCCACCTTGCCAGCCAGGTACACACAGCTCATAGCTACCAGGTAGGGTTCATAGGCACTTACGCTCACACGCTGGCAGAAACGGTGGTACAACACACACGCTGTTGCCACAGGAACTGAACGCATGCCAAGCTTCACCCCTGGTTAGTGCAAGCACAATAACAAACTGTCATCTGGACATTTAGACAATTTATTTTATATTAAATACTGCATAATACAGCTAATCTTTCCATTTATCACTTTCCATTTGATTTAAATAAATGCTACACTTAATGTACAAATTGGACCATTCTTGGTTTGAAGTATCATCATCATTGACTCATACCATTTAAAAACATTTCTGATGATGAGGAGCAGGTGATAACTCTAATGGATGGGCAATGATGTTACGTTTACTCTGAGGAAGTAAATAAATGTGGGTTACCTGTTTCCATAATAAAACGACACACGCGAAAGTGTGTTTTGATGTCCCGGGAGGGATCACAGGAATCTTTTTCTATTTCAGGATGAAAGGCAGATAAACGGGAAGCTGTACCAGCCATGTTTTATGGACCATAAGATCGAGTATGAAAATTTCCTGAAAAGGATTCCACTGGTTAACAAATGCAATGATGAAGTGCTAACAGTAGCCGTAGCCTAACAGCTTCTGCTCATTCAAAACTCACCACGGACGCTGGTCTTTACTGAACACCACCCTTAAGACATTTGGAGAGAGAGCCACAGGACAACATTTTGGAATAATACTTCTTAACTCTATTTTTTTTGCAATTCTATAACATAAACACACGTCCCCTATGTGGTGTTGCTAACCGGAATAAAAACTAAGAAACTTCCGGTTAAAAATAAAACGATAAACACATGATGCAGCGTTAACTAAATCTCAAACAAATTCGACCAAAACGTAAGAAAACAACAAATAAAACATAATAAATAGTTAATTTTTTTAATAACAAGACTGTAAGTAAAACTAGAGTCATAAAAATAGATTTTTATTAACTTATTGACACTGATTAAAATCTTATCGGACTTGTGTTGCTATGCAACAAGTAAACAAAATACAGCGGATGCTTGCAGACATAACCAACATGTCATCCGGCTACTCAGCAAACCAGGTAAATTTGCAATCTCAAATGTATTGCTTTGAAAGTTTCCATTATGTTTTAACTTACACGTGCTTCTTTAATGCCTGTTATTATAGTATGAAAATTCCTTCAAGTCGCAGAGGTTGCAGAACTGGTGTGAGCCGAAGGCATTTAAAGAGGTAACCTAGGTTAACCATGGCCTTTCAGTCAAACACTTCGTATTTCTGTCATAATTTTAGATTTCACCTGAAATTCTGAATTAACCTAGCAGGCTGTGGATGTGAGTCTTCCCATTATACTTTTTATGTGTTTTTGCAGAGACCAACTGCAAAAGTGGGTCATACATCTGTCATTGCCAATGACAGAGGGCATTTGCTCCCAAGACTGAAGGTAAACTACTTAAATGTAATGGAATATATAAATCCAAAAAAAAGTTTAGTTATGACTTCCTGTTAATAATAATAATTTTCAAATTCCTATGATTTATAGTTAATGGGTGCTTCTACTTCTCTTCAGGTCATGTCAAATCTGATAATGTCATGTCCTTCATGCTAATCCAAACATGAACATAGACATGACTAGACGTAGACATAATTTGCCACTGAATGACTTCTGTCTGAAAGATACGCCTCCTACAGCTTTCACTGTAATGATATAAAATCTCATGTATTGTTTACTTTTGCAAGCTAACCTCCTCATCCTGTACCATTGCCTACGTGTTGTCTTTGCTTTATTCTTGCAAGAATTAAACCTGACCATTCATTTTTAAATTATACTCTCTCTATATATATATATATATGTCTATATGTCTCTCTGGATAAAATAGATAAAGAATTCTTGTAACACTTCCTTTGTTTGTTTTTACACAGCAGAAAGGCAGTGCATGGCCGGACTTTAAGGGGACATGGGACCTACCTGCTCGGATTCCAGCTCAACGAATTTGTCCCACAGCCCGCTCAGTGGAGGGTCTCAACAGACTGAAGTCATGGGGCTTTATTGCACAACATCCAGCCAAGTCTCAGCCACACAGGGGCAGCAAACACACAGACGTCAAAGAAAATGTTGGTGAGCAGGTAAGGTCCACACACTCTTATCTTTACTCAACACACATTATCAACCATCAAAGTCTAAAAAAAGCTGCTTCACGGGGCCTCAACTGTTTCAAGGGTGTGACAGAACAATATGTGACACCCATAACAAGTTATAAGTTAAACTAAAAAAATGTGTGACACTTGAAAGCTTTGGGTAGAGCTTTGTTGTTCAAACATACATTTTGACAGCTGCATCCAATATCATCTATTTATTTGACAAATTCTCAAATAACCCTGCTGTGACCAACTTTACAGTATTATCTAGACCAAAGTTACTTATGTGGTTGTGTTCTTCGCAGATCCAAGGGGCTGTGCAGGTGGATAATGCCGCCCAATCTTTCACACCACCTGCTGAAGCTCAGTCAGCATCTCACGACAGCCCCATCACTGGAGACAATAGAAGAGTGACTCAGAATCAGGATCTGTCAGATATACCAGGATCTGTTGCTCAATTTACTGAAAACTTACAACCTACTAAGGCTGCTGATGAAGCCAGCTTTTAGACATGTCAATAAAGAAGCACAATAAGCCAGAGGAAGGGACAACTGTTATTTAGAGGAACATGCTGCATCCTGCAAGAACAGCTTAGATTAAACTAGGAAAAGTATTATTAGTGAGTCATAAATAATATTTTTGTAAGAATATGGTAAACTAAACTTTGTATATAAAACATTTAAGCATATCTCAAATTTCTTATTGGCTTTTACTTACTTAATTAGCTCTGAGAGTTTATGATGTCCCATAACATTTCTTCACAACCTTGCAGGCCAGATTGTTTTTTATTTACAAAATACTATTAAGGTAGCATCACCTGATAGTCATTAGTGATTCGTATAGTTGTACAAGTAGAACCAAATGAAAAACTTAACGTAGACTGGCCCAACTCCAATTGTTATTTTCCCGTTTCAGAAAACAGGTTTAGAGTTAGGCAAGTTGGGGTTTTTGTTCACTCTGAGTTTAGCTGAAGAAAAAAGTAATTATCAATGGAACCAAGAAAAGAGAATTAACCATTGCAACGTGGATCAAATGGTGTCATGTAACTATTTAACTAATTAGTGGCTACACAGGCTTGAAAGATAATTTTTATGATGCAACTCATTAAATATTAAACTTAACATTAAACTATCATTTTATACAATTTTATTTGCCTACCTTTATAAGAATGCTACTGCACGGCCTTAATTTTGCATTTTTGGTAAAGTCTCAGTAAATTTAATACTTCAGTAACAGTACATCTCTGCTCAGTTTTTGATAACCTGAAATAAACTAAAGGTGTTTAAGTTCTGCAATAAGAGAACTGAATCATGTTTTATAGAATGATTGTTATCTATTAATGCAAATATCAGGATTATTAGATGTTATGAATGGAATTTCTTAATGAAAACACATATATAAAAGTAATAAAAGTGAAATAATTCACTGTTGGAATCATGTCAAAGCATTTATAGTGTATGGTTGAATCCGAACGCCTACATCAGGGGATCCAAACACCTCAGTCAGGGGGTCAATAGTTATGAGGTTCCTTATTGATTAGGGAAAGGAGCTTAAGTGACGTTCCATTGTCCAACTGCACTAACCTCTCGGAGAAAAACATGGGGGGAAGTTACATTGAGCTTTATAAAAACTACACATCCCAAAAATGCACCTTATCCTCCACCAGAAACAGGACAATTTAGAGAAATAACTAGAGAGTAACTCCACAATAGTAATGTTACTCAGTTTTGAATGAAGAACTTGTTGGAGAGCGTTAACATGAGGAAAACACAAAAGTAGGCTGCAAAATGAACAGCACCAGAGACTAAATGAACAGCACATTTGCCGACTCTCAAAGAGCTAAAGACTAACAACCAACAGACGTATGGAGTCTATGTTTTAAATGCTGCATTAAAGCGACACTATGTAACTTTTAACGTCTTGGGGCGCAGATCCCTCTAAAGACTGTCTGCATTGTTTGTTTTTGAGAGAAAATTATCCATACCGGCAAGTTCGGAAGAAAAATGGTAGGATAATTTTAGTGCATTCTGTACAAAAACAACTCTGCTAGGGTCCAATTAATCAGCCTATTTCTCCTCCCTTTGCTTGCTTGCTGCTAAGGGCATGCCGAGTCAGGAGGTCGACTTGTCCTGGTGGCATTGAATTATATATAATTCTAGGTGACGGGTACCAGCAGACCAAGCGGGCTACAGCCCGGGTGGTTGTGGAGGCAAAACCTCGGGTCTGGGAGAAGTTTGGTGAAGCCATGGAGAAGGACTTTCTCCAGGGAGTTGGAGGATGCATGGGAATTTGCCCAACCAGTCCACATGCGCTTTATGGATTTGGAGAAGGTATTTGATCGCGTCCCTTGTGGCGTCTTGTGGGGTGCTCCGGTCCGATCCCTGTACGACCGGAGAAGGAGATTGATTCAGACTAAGTCAGACTTGTTCCTGGTACATGTTGAATTCCGGCAGGGCTGCCCTTTGTCACTGGTCCTGTTCATAATTTTTATGGACAGAATTTCTACGTGCAGCCAGGGGCTGGAGGGAGCCTGGTTTGGGGACCACAAAATCTCACCTCTGCTTTTTGCAGATGATGTTGTCCTGTATCTCCATCAATCCATGACCTTTAGCGTGCACTGGGACAGTTTGCAGCTGGGTGTAAAGCAGCTGGAATGAGGATCATGGTGGAGAATTCCTGCCTCAAGTGTAGTTCAAATATCTTGGGGTCATGTTCACGACTGAGGGAAGGATGGAACGAGAGCTAACATACAGATAGGTGTAACAGTGATGCAGTCAATGTACCGGTCTGTTGTGGTTAAGAAGGAGCTGAGCTACAGGGCAAAGCTCTCAATTTACTGGTTGATCTACATTCCTACTTTCACTTGGGGTTATGAGCTGTGGGTGCTGTGCAGTTTCCTCTGCAGAGTGGATGGTCACTTCCTTAAAGATAGGATGGCTGTTTTGGGCGTGTCCCACCGAGAGGAGGCCCCAGGAAAAACCTAGTACACGCTGGAGGGACTA
Organism: Neodontobutis hainanensis; assembly: GCA_024349245.1. Lineage (NCBI taxonomy): Eukaryota > Metazoa > Chordata > Actinopteri > Gobiiformes > Odontobutidae > Neodontobutis > Neodontobutis hainanensis. The sequence continues at coordinate 3,066,442 of JALDNG010000026.1, forward strand.
TGTCTCTCGGCTGGCCTGGGAATGCCTCATTATTCCTCAGAGAGAGCTAGAAGGGCATTTCTGCTTACACTGCTGCTCCTGCGACCCAGCCCTGGATAAGATAAGCGCAAAACCAAACAGATTGATTGACTCCATGATATTTATTTGATTAACTTAACTGACGATAAAACCCATTGTGAGCACACTGTCATTCAGGTGTTTAAACCTCTAAGACTAACTTACAATATGACATGACTTTACAGTGTTGCAAATTTGTGCTCCAATCAACCGCCACTGTGTGCAGACACTTTTTTCTGTCTCCCACAGCGTCTTTCCCCTCCTCCTTGACAATAGCAGCTTATTTCTCATTCCTGATAGGTCAGTGTTCGTGTTTCTATCGTCTACCTGCAAACTTACCCAGCTCCCGAGCAGGTTAGCCCTTCAGCCTAGGTTACCAGAGATCTACTTTGAGAGAAAGTGAGCCTGAGGTTTGTTGCTAGAAGCTGGTTGAACAAACAAAGAGTTGCAGAGTTAGTTAAGAGTTGATAAAACCAAACAAATCCAAAATGGTTCATCTGTTGCACAACACTGATTATCAACTTTCTCTATCAGATTTAAATCTTTAACCAATGATTACTGTGTGTCTGTGCAGTGATCAGCCAGAAGTATTCAACCTGGAGGGAAGTGAGTGCAGGGCCATTTCTACAGAAACAGGAAGCGACACGGTCACAGCCAAAAGATGTGAAAAGATAAACACTGATTGTATAGTTTTAAGACAGCAATTTAAAAAACTCATGGCCTCGACATATTTTGTGATGTTTCACAAAAAGTGTAAATTGTTTGACAATACAACATGTTGAAGAATGTTGTGGCAGCAAATAAAATGATTTCTTCTACATTGTTTTGTCTATAGTTTAATAAAAGTAGCCTATATTCTCTGAACCAAAAAAAAAAGGCCAAGAACAAAAGGTTTGAAGTTAAAGCAGTGTCAGACCCATGTGACTTTGCTCACATTTAGGAGCAAGGTTAGGTTTTACAGTCACTAAACCAGGGTAGGCGTATTGTACAAGTTACAATGGCATTGATACCCGCTCTAAACCATACTACTTTCTGGAGACAATAAACTCTTGTGTTTGCTCAAACTAAACCTAAGCTTATCTGGATCTAAACCTAAACAAGCCTCAATTTGTGATACTGAAAACCCAGGGTTAACCCTAAACTTACCTCCCTAACCTCCTAATCCGACTTCTTAGTACAGAGTGAGAGAACAGCATTTAAAACAATGCAGTTAACCAATCTAATAAAAGGTAACATACAATGTTGATGAAGCAATACAAATAAGGATATTTAAACAAATTTAAAATATTTATTTCACAAACATTAATAAAACAGGTTTCAATGTCATGAATATTTTGGTCTCGATGTAGTCTCAGCTTTTGTTGTAATCCTTATTTTCTTAATAATTACCCAGTCCTGTTGTCTAGCTGTAACCTGAATCCTCAAACATGATGAGGCAGAGTCATGCCTTTTGTCCAACTCATTTACCTTATACACACCTTTCTCCATTTTACCTACAGGCAAGAATATTTTACAACTTTTTTCTTCTTTCCCAATGGTAACTACATCATGGCCTATCTCCACCTGTGCCGAGTACAGGAGGTCTTTGCCCTCTGATCCTGTTTCTATAGTTATGCCTGTCAACACTTTAGGCTGTCTCAGCACAACAGTGAGGTAATCACCTTTCTCTGGCGAGCGTCCCCAGAAATATTCATCCCCAGCAGCCCAAGCCAAGTGAGGAATGTGTTTCTGGTAAATGGACATATTAGTGTATACATCAGCCTCAGGGTTGAAATATAGGTTCTCAAAATACTTGTCCTTTAGTTTGTTGTATGTCCCTTGGAAGGAAGAGAAGGTGCCCATATGTTGGAAAAGGGAAGGTTTAAAAATAATTCCTTCCTTCTGTGTCAGTAAGTCACGGAAGCGCACCATCAACCAATCACAGGGCATTTCTTGGTAAAAGAGAAAGAAAAATCTGGCCAGAAGAGGAAGATCAACCGATTTGTACAGTTTGCCGATGTAACCAAGGGTTGAAAACTCCAAGGTGGCCCAGGTGACCTTCTTTGCTTGTTGCTGTTCTATATACCCCCTAATGCTACTTAAGAAATTTTTAGCAGAGAAAACATCATCTTCTAGCTGGAGGTAGTACTGTCCAAGTCCAGCACTGTAGTGTGTGAGGAATGAATAGTCCATATTTTGTTTGGATCGGAAAGATACCCTGTCTGAGGCATCATTGTAATTCCTTTTTATCCCTGAAAGGAAAAAATAAATAAATAAATAAAATAAAATAAAAAATTGTGAAACAACTTGACAATCAGAGACACTAACTCGTTCTTGATGTAGTGTATAAAAAAAAAAACATTGTACCTGTAAGAGAAGGGTAATACTCCTGGGGAACATGAATGGCCACCAGCTGTCCTTGTTCTAGCTCCGAAGGAAATGCTTTCTTGATTTCCTGTACTATACCGACCCTCCAGCTATGGTCGAAATCTGCAATCAGCACAACCACCACCATAGAGGCGCATTCCTCAGGAGAAGACTGGGAAAAAATGGATTGTAGTGTCTCAATGAGATAGTTTCCCTTCTTCCTCTGAACTGAGCACATTCCAATAGTAAGAAACCCTGAAAGATATTTAAAAAACATACAAAAAATACAATACTGTAATTTGAACATAATTTGTGACAACTTTTGTAAAGTAAAAAAAAAAAAAAAAAGGGGGAAAAAAAATACTTACTTTGCTGAGTAAATAGAGATCCCGCAAGAAGTTGGTAGGATACATTTAAAGGCAGATAATCTCCCTGTTCAACCCAGGATTGTTTGCTAATTAGCCTTTCTGCCTGCCATATAAGGTCATTTGAAAATGGTTCTTGTGACTTTGTTAGACCCTGTAAATGAGAAGCCAGACAAGTTGCAGTACATTTTGAAAGATTTCCTGGAAACATGCAAATATAGACTACTAATATTTACATAAAAAAAACGCAATGGGTAACCTATGGAGATAAATTAAAACTTTAAATTTAGTTTAAAACTTTTAAACTACAATACAACTCTATCAAACTCCTTTTTGTCTTCATTTGAGGGTCTGTTATTCAATACCCATAGGAAGTGAATGGTAAGATAGTTTTTTTATTATGCGTTATAATTATGGCCTGTGTATTTATGTAATACCATACGCACTTCGTATTGCTCATGTCATTGATTGATTATTTTCTGAAGAGCCATTTGCGCAGGTAAATAATAACCATACTAAAAGGGTAACGTGCACTCCAGCTTCAATCTTAATCATTTTATGCAATGACAATACTTGATTAAGTCAATAATCAATACGTGTCAGTTTACCAGTTTCCTTCTCAGCTACCAAACATTATTGTTGCTTCAGTTGGCCATTTTATCTTTCCTTCTCTTCCTCTTTTTGCCAGTTCTCCATGATAAATACCGTATGCGTGCATGTCTTTACTTCCTTCTTCACGTAGACTTATAGTTGGACAGACCAAAAACAGGATTTTTTGTTCTGTTTTGTCATGTACACTTAATGTGTGTATTATGTAATAAGATACTAACACTTGAGAATTGACCTGAAAAAGCTCTATTGTAAAACTATATTGTCATTTATTTTGTCACCATTTACTCTTATTTTAATGACTGTAATCAGCTTTACAGCATCACCATAGTGCTAGCTGAAACCTTATTTTTTTGTAAAACTAAAGTCCATAAAATGTCACTTCACTGAGGCCAAACAATCTTTATATATTTGAGGTATATTAAAGTCATATTGTGTTTGCAAAGACTTTCCAGTACTCACGGTAAGAAAAAAGTGTGTGTGGGCTGCCAAGTACATGCATCCAGAAAGAACCAATCCTGCCAAAGCAAGAGTTTTTCTCTTTGAAAGACGTCGCATTTCCTGTAAATCAGCCAAAACAAACAACAAAAGAGAGACCTCTATTATCTTGGTGTGTAATCCACTCAACAACAGCTAACAGTTTAGCTAACCGCTAATGGAAAACACCTCTTTACATAATTAATAATTAATTTAGAAGATGATATTTTTCCTTTTATACGTCATAACTACAATCTTTCAACCTTCACATTTTCTAACTACTTTTAAGTTCTAGGTAAAAAGGACCTGGTCAAATGTTGTTATTGCACACCGCATTCCTTCAAAACAATTATTGCAATCCTTTGAGACAGCCAACTTCCTTCTTTAGATAAATATTTAGCTCCAGGTATGCATGTTTTTTTTATTATTATAATTTATTGTATAGCTTTATTGTACCAGCCATTACATCAAATTGGCCATATGCCAACGTTTTACCTTGCATAGAAAGAATTAAGTGCTCACCACTTTTATTTGTGTTACCATTTGCAGTCTGGTTAAAACTTAAAAGGGGTGACCACAAAACCGTGATAAAGTCTATATAATATTTTCCCACAAGGTTATAATACCATCAGACTCTTATTGGCCTATTGTCCCACGCTTATCTAGCTTCTTTCATTAGTTCTATTCTGTTTAACCCAAGGGCCCAACATTGTGGGTTTCAGCTGGTTTTACTCTTACCACTCATTAATCTGGATCAACTCACCCCAAACTTAAGCAAATTGAGCTAAACACACTTTAACTGAGCCCAATTTAAATTGCATTCTGCACTCCCTTTACCTTTGCTCCCTGTAACCTCTTATTTATGCACTCGAGTTATTATTCTCTTATCTCCAGAGCAAACCACCTGCTCCTTGCTTTCATCATAGATCACAATGTCATCCGCTTACATAGTATACATGGAGCTTCCTGTCTGACTTGTCTGTCAGTCTGTCCATCACCACCACAAACAAGAAGGGGCTCTGCACTACTCTAACATACAATACCACAGCTCCTCTCTTGGCACCATATCGTATAACTTTTAAAAACTTTAACAAGATCACCAAGGACACAGTGTAACTCTTTCTGTACTTTATCTTTTCTGTTCCTCTTTCTGGTGTGAAACCATACCACTGCTAGTGATGGAACTTTGACCTGACACTTTATTTTATTTATTATATTTTATATATTATTTTGTTATATTTAAATAGTGGTTTCTGAGGATATCATGAAGCCTTGTTCCAGTCGAAAAAATAAAAATTTAATTTTTACATATCTAAACTTAAAAAAGGGTAAATTCCAATAATTTAAACTGATAGGCAGCATTCTTTGTAGGCAATTTCTTCATTTTGCTCAATAATGTTACCCCGCTGTCCCCTATATTATGCTAGAATATTCGTTTTGTTCAGTCATTTAACATATTTGTATGTTCAAGGGAAATAAGACACTCATTGTTTTGTGTCAACATATAAAGTCTTTCTGCTTTCACAGAGGAATACATTTCAAGCTCAAACCCAGGTACTATTAATAGTAGCTTACATAGGAAATTAAGTAAGTCTATTTACAATTGAGTAGCCTACCGACGAGTCCAGTTATTTGGGAGATATATAACGTTAGATATAGATATGTTTCGGAAGACGTAGCCTTTTGGCAAACTTGACTGACAGCACAGGTGTCTGCATATATATTCACAAGGCTGTGAGAGGGATTTACGTTAGCTCAAAGTCCAACTTTCAAGTCAATAACGCAATAAAGAAGAGAACTCTTAACACTAACCTAAAAATAAAACATGCTATGTCAAGACTGTAGCAGCCGCAGTTACTTTTAACGGTACGTCGCTTAACTTAATGTTAGCATTGGATGAATTAGGAAACTCAAATGTCACAGTAATATCCTTCGTTTTTGACTGACGATGGAACTGCTACCACAAGCCTCATAAACAAAATGAGCTTATATTACGTCGTCATTTGGTAAATATATTTTTTTAACTATTTAAACTCCCCCACTCACCTTTCTTCCCACCGTCACAGCGCGCTGCTGTCCTCGACTGCCACAGTCTGCATTACTCGTGCTTAATGTCGCTACATACAAGGAATGGAAAATCAAAGGAGGCGTCTGCGTGAAACAAAGTGACAGACACAGGCACATAGTACTGTAGCGGACTACTGAGACTGTCCGTGTACGAAGTGAAGCCTGGCTGGCATGGCGCTCAGTTTCTTGCGAAGGGCATGAAGCTTTAGAGGGGGTTGTCTGAACACGTTGTGTTGATGTTACTCGTGATAATATGTTGGACACAGACAATTAGGCAAGTCATTGTGAGACAGGACGTCACACCGACAAGAAGAGGGCACTGCTGGAGCCTTAGATTAGCAATGTTATACAAGTGACAGTGTGAGGTACTGTGAAGTTTAAATTATTAGGTTTCAGTGAGAAAACTTCAATTCTAGAACTCCAGCTTAAGGTGTGGCTCCGGTAGACCTACTAAGAATGTAAGCCTTTGGGTGAATAAACACAGTTTAGCAATAAGCCTAATCTAATAGTGACTAATAAAACCCAAACAACGTCCAAAAAGCTTTATTGTGCCAATTAAAACTTAACACAAATGTTAAAAACATTTTACACATGTAGCTTCTGTGTAGGTTTTATTAAGGATTTCAAACTGTGTATTACAGTGGAGTATATTTAAACTTCTGATGACAGTGTGTTCAATACTGTAGTGAGAACTGAGAGAAACAGTCTCAGAGCTTTTTTATCCCCAGGTTTTTGCTTTAAAGTGATTTTCACAAGCTCTTTTCCTTCCCCATGTAAAGCCTCCTCATTTAGCTCTTTACTGTCTTGCAACACTGTTTTATCAAAGCTTTTTTTTGTCTCTTTGGTGTATAGCAGCTCCCCCAGAATAAGAGTGCTGCGGGCTGTGTCCGTCGAACATGCTTGTTGGGTGTGTGTGTACAGATAGACCTTCCAGGGAAGTGTGTGTGGTGCTGTAAAAGCCATTGTCTGGATATTGACCAGCTGTAATGCTGCCTGAAGGCTTTGTGGTGAGCAGTCAGGTATAATGGGACATTGTATGTGTTCCTCAATGCAAACAAAACCCTCCTCTTCCCCTTTCTCCGCACCTATTTGCAAAAAAGAAGAGTTAATAGCATGTCCCATGTAAACACAAGATTTGTGATCTTCTAAATTTTTATTCATTATTTGTTATATTTAACTTTGACACACACGTGGTGCGTTATTGTATGTTTTTGGAACAATATCTATGATTTAAATGTCTTATGATGTAAAAAAGGGAATTTGACTTTTTTTTTTTCCAACGTAAATGCAATTTCCTCAATTTTATTACCTTGCTCAAAATGCAAAGCCTGTAACTGAAGCCAGAGGTTCTCAAATTTCTCTGGGCTGAGAGCTGGGGAGAGAGACAAACTATGAGAGCTGACAGTGGAGGGTACAAGGCCACCACTGAAGGATTCTGTGCACATCTTTGTGTCGTCTGAAACAGATAATAAGGACATAGTACGATTAAAATTGCACCAACATGGAAACCAAATAAAGAGAGTAGTCAACATAAAAAAGGAAGTACTTGTAAAGAGGCCAGATGGTTTGAGGGGTGTGAAAGAAGCCATTTTTGTTAAAATGGCAAACCCTTCTCTAAATAAAGGAGGCCTCAGATTCTTGTTGCCCACTATTTATAACAATGTATTGAAACTAACGACTCTCTGATCAGAAGACACATTCCCCTTTCAAAGTAACAACTATGAGACCAGAACAGCCCGGTCCAATCAGAGTCAGTTTTAGGTCAAACCCCTCCCTCTAGAGATAAAGCTCAACACTCTTACAAGTTGAACTCAGAACTAAAAAAGTATCTTGGACAAAACAAGATAAAGACCAGATGCCTTTGCTTTAACCTTTACTTCTTGTACCTTTTTTGTACTTGTAATTAATATTGTTCAAAACTAGTACAAATCAAGGGATGTATATGCATTTGTGTCATAACTGAAGATAATAAGGTTTGTCTTGACCTCAAACACAACTTGAAGTGGAAATAAGTGAAAATACTACACCAATTTTATTTATTTGTCAGGGACAATGCAGTCAAACATAGTTTCAAAAATGAAACCTGCAACTAATATGACGCATATAAAGTTTAAAGCTAATACTACTTTACAGCTCTTGTCCCTGGTTGGGCTTTTCTACATCACAATACAAAATACATATGAAGAAAAGGTTAAAGCAAAAGCATCTGGACACAGTTTTCAAGGTGAATATGTTTTCTCTATAACTCCAAGAGACTTTATCAATTTTGAGATCAACTGATAAAAGTGCTTAGCTTTTATCTCTAAAGGGAAATGCTTGACTTGAAACTAACTCTGTTCTGGTCTCATAGTTGTTGGCTCTGAAAGGACAGTATGACTCCTGATGTGAGAGTTAATAAAAGCTCAGATGAGTCATCAGTGTCACTGTTCCATTCAGGTTGGGTACTAAAAACCTTTACAGACAAAATATACATATAATGCACAAAGTAAAAAACATTCACATTTCTTCAGATATTCATTGATACACTCACTCGCCTACACAGAATAATCACAATATTTAAATCTGAGTACAGTTTAATCAAAACTTAAGCCTGGCAGAGAACATTTTGAAATTAGAAATGATCTTAATTTCAGATGGTAATGAATTCTAGTCAGTCCAAATGTTAACCTGCTCTATGGTATTTAGCAGTTTTTAATTCAAGGTGCTTCTGTTGCTGTTTTGTCTCTGAATAAATATACCAAGTGGCTTGGGTGCTAAATTTTAAATGCATTTGAAAATTAATTTAAGAAAACATAAATTACCAAAGCTTTCAAAGCTTAATAAATGATATTTCTTTAGGATGTGACAGTGATTGCAGCAGATTGGCTTTTTATTCATAAATTTTAATCATTTGATTGTAAAGTGAACCAATGTGTTCTGTTGCAGAGGGAGCTGCTTGTGTCCATAATGTCATACAGTATAAAATATGTGAAGTGACTATTGTATGAATATACTGCCGACCTGTCTGAATCCGAAACATTTTTGTATTATAAATAAAGTAAAAAAATGTCTTACCTGTATGGACATTGTCAACTTGACATGCGTTCAGATCGTCTGTGAGTTCCATGTGAGGCTTAGGATTAAGGGGCACATGTTCAGGGCTTACGCTGTTTTGCAAATCAGCAACAAGACTTAGAGGCTCCAGTGTGTTAAAGCTGTGCACCCAGTTATTTATGGGCTCCATGGGGCGACCAATCAAAACACCAAGGGATGGATCCGACCTCCGACCCTGGAGAACTCTTTGTATTTCTTCAATCCCACAGTGCAACAGACGATAATAGAGTAGTGCCTGGTCACGGACACACATGTCCGTTTCGTCCTCTGGAAGAAACAAAAGTTGTTATTAATAATAAATATTTGCTCTATGAGACTGAACCAAAACGCACCTATACAGTAATGTAACAGTCTTCCCAGCATGTCCTGTGTCTCAGCAGGACGGCACAAGAACACCCGCAGCGTGGCAGTCAGCAGCTCCATTTTAACCCCAAGAGAGGCCTCACTCCGTATTCCATCAATGAAGACTTCTAATACATAGGGAGCACTGGAGACACGCTTTCCATACACACCCAGCAGCCAAAGCAAGGCTTGTCTTCCCTAATAGACAAAAAAGATGATATTGAAAAAAGTAAAATGCCGTAAAACATTTAGCATAGGTATAATATACATAATATATTAACTACTGAACAGTTTAATTTTCTGTTCCTTAGCACCCCTGTCACTAACCTAACCCAACCCAACCAATAGTTGTAATACTTTTGTATAAACAAATGTATGCAAAATTATGTGCAAGCTTTGTTTATGTTGCTGGATCATTCTAAAAGTTTTGGACTTTCTTTTTTTTTTTTTAATTAGAATAGGAAAGCAACCAACTCCAGAGCTGGCCACTATATTTTCCCTATTTGCCTAGTCTGTCTGCATATCCAAACTATATGTTAAATAAAAGTCGCCAGCTGCATAAAAGTAGAACTGAAGATTTTTCTCCTGTGATTTTTGTTAGAAGCAGAACTTATTAGTGCCTTACCTGATAATCCTGAAGACTTTCCTCACAGCCTTCGAGGGCCGAACACACAGTGTCACTACACTGAGGACACACCCAGACCAGATCTCGCATTGTTTGCACAACAGCTGTGAAGTGAGTGGCAGGAAAGATTTTAAAAAATACTACAGTAGTATTGTCAAACGGCATGGACTATAGCACCTACTACTTCCATGGCCAGAGCACAGGGTGATGGTTGTAATTACAGATGTTTGCAACAGGAATTGTACCTGATGTTATATGCTCCTGTTTGAGCCCGAGAAGTCCAGTAAGAATCTCCATACATTTGTCACTGTAACTCCGACCAATACAACCTGCACATAATCCGGTCAAGATAACACAAGAGATGGCTTATTCGGACTAATGTAATCACCTAGAAATCACCTTGAAGTGATCTAGACCTAGATCAACTGAAATTAGAGTGAATAACTTTGAGCATAGGCAGTTCAACAACCCCCGGGATAATGAGAATTAAAGATATTTATTGCAAAATAAGATTTTGTAAATTAAATATGGCCTCAAAAAGAAAAAATAACTTGACAGTGCTTGATCAGTACAAGTTTAAGTTTAGCCACATGTGCATACCTATTGCGGAGATTGCTGCCTGTGCGGTGTCAGTATTAACATCTGTGCAGTATCCTTTCAGTTCGTCAAGTACCATTGATACATTTTCATCATTCACCAGTTCCACCAGCACCTGAGACATGGCATAACTGTGTCATCTCACCATTTTCTTGTCTACTGCATCACTACAGTCCATGTAAACATTTGCAAAGCAGACTTTACCTGCATCTTCTTTTGTTTAATGTAGGCGGGTTCAGCGTAGCCACAAAAGAATCGTTTGTAGTGTTCCCCCATAAGGCCTGGCACAGAGCGCAACAGCAACTGGCAAAAACACAAATTTATTTACATCCTTTGAACACAGACAAAATTACACAAATATTCAATAACACTGTAATGGAAAATATCTTTTTCCATTTACACTGTTGTTTACACAAATAAGTAACCTTTTTGTCTCCTGTTTGTATATTTTGCTATTTGTAAGAACAAGAACAGTGTTAATTTCATTATCTTTTTAGGAAAGAACTGTCTATTTTTCTAAATGTTGACATCTTCTACTTCTTAGTTTATTTTATTATTTATTTGTCAGGAACCATGTACAAAAACATTAATCTCACAAGAAAAGAGAGGCTTTGCACCAGATTTGACTACAAGCTACTTTCCTTATAAGTCACAGTGAAACTATCTCTCTGGAAACTCAGTCACAGCTGGACTGACACTCTGTTATGTTTTCCTTCTACTTGCAAGAAGGATAAACCTCACAAAGACATCTTGATTTGCCAAATTTCTTTCTCACACAAGTTCTCTAAATAATGTCCAATTTCAGACTAAAAAGATCCAGTGATGTTTTACCCTGGAATGTTGTATAAAAAGCAAATTATTAAAATATTGTATTATTATTAAAATATACGTTACTGCAATTTAGAAAAAAAAAAATTCTCAAAAGGATTAGCACTAACCTGTATGTGGCAGAGAGCAGCAAATCTCATTTCCCGACTTGTGCTTCCACAGGCTGCCAAGAGGGGAGCCCGTACTCTTTCCAGGGCCGACAGACAGACGGCAGGAAGGCCAGAGGAGAGGCTGAGGAAGAGACTAAGTGTTGCTGCCATTATGGGTGGGTGCGGACTGACCAGAGAGACATCCAACAGAGAAAGAATGTCAAAAAGCTCATCCTCCGACTGAGGTCGGTAGCGCTGAAGGATCCTCAGAACATCACACTGACCCCAAACATCACACTCTTTTAACCTGCAGGACCACAAGAAAGCAAAGATTGTAAATAGAATCCAACCATCCTTTTTCTAAACCGGCCATCTTGCCTAGAGAAGACTCGAAAGTTGTTTCTTTCTGCCAACATCTGTGGATTTTAAATCACTTTTCTTTTTTTTTTTAATGGAAAAAACAAAAGGCTTGGTACAGGAATTGGCACAGTGGTTTACGATCCTATAGTTGATTTAACCATCTAAGCTGTGAACTAACTATGAAAATACCAGTAATACATAGCATAGCTTAGAATCCATTTACCATTGTTATACAACCTTAACCTAACCTGTTTAAAAGATGGTGGGCGATAGCTTTGTTTATTGCAACTCCTCCTTCTTCTTTCAGCATTTCCTCTAAAGCTCTGAGACAGTTTACCATGACCACCGGGTCTGGGTCCCTCAGCAGGCTGTACAACTCATTCACAACGGCAGCATCTGGTCAATTTAGAAACAAGAAGTTACTAAACTTAAATAAATGTGAGCTGACAGGCAAGACACAAAAATAACTAATATATTGTCAATATCAAAAAGTTACCTATCTCTGAGTTTGGTTGAAGATTGTGTAGTTTTGCCCAGCCAAGCACAGCTACTCTCCGTACACAAGCAGCTCTGTCCCTTAAGCCTGTCATTAGAGGCTGCTCAACATATTCCACTAGACTGGGCAACCTGTCAAGCCCAATCAGACTCTTTTGTTATCTAAATATACAAGGTTTCTTTCAAAGTCAAAGCAGAGCCCTCCTCACCTAAGGTTGGTCATGTTCCTCAGGGCTAGGCTGCGGACCATAGGATTTGGATCCTGACAGTCTTTCCTTAGCGTGTTGATGACCAGCAGGGATAGCTCTGGGTTTAGAGTGGCATAAGAGCACAGGAAAACATAGACCAATTTTTTCTGAACTATGTCCACTGTGGCACATGCTTTGACAATTTCACTGAAGAGACCTGAGACATCCATACCCTGTGACATTGCTCTGAGTAGGAAAAGAAAAAAAAGAGATGGTTAAAAAAGCAAGATTGAACCACCCCCACTTTACTTATTCTAATGATAGGCTACTACCTTATGACCTTTAGTATGGTGTTTCTGTACCGCAGCTGGTCAGATTGGACATGGGGGTTGGACAGAGCTCTCCTCAGCTCTTTTACTGTGTCCTCACTGCTCAGATAGGGCATTGTTACTGCACACTGAAATCATGAAAACATTACAATAAACGCGACTGACTTAACGTTGTAAATGAACTATAGGCCTAAATCGTTTACAAACTACACCAGAGCACATTGTTTTATATTTTTTAAATGTTTTTTTTCTTACCGTTATAATTTGCAAGTGTGACTTGTTTACAACAGCTGCTGCTGCCAAATACACTTCCGCATGTCTAGTTCTACTGTGTATACTGTGTATAAACTCATGATGCTACCCTCTAGTGGCAGAGAAAGATATCACTCTATAAACAGCATTGTATAAAAATAAACGGGGGCTACAAATGCAGAATAAATAATTATCAAACAACAATATTTTTAAGATATAGTCTATATATTGAACAATATGCCACAAAATGTTAAAAATATATTTCCTCTACTGTATGACATCAAAATTTGTTGCATTTGTCTATCTTGGAAAAGAGGACCCCCTCGCAAACGAGACATTATCGTAATATTAGCACTATTTCCTGCAAGAGTTGCCAAGAGTTAACAAACTCCCCCCCCCAAGAAAAAAGAATCTGGATCAAATTTGATGTCTTTATTGATTGTAAAAAGCAGGAAGGATACAAAATCAGACAGCTTGAGACCTCTAGCAGACAAAGTCCAACACCTATCCAGAACAAAACATCCACTCTAGCTCCTCCCATTAACTGGGGTTTCACAAGCAGAGCTTCATAAAAAAGGAGTTGGTAAGGACTCTGTACTGAACATCTAATCCGATGAAAAAGTTGGCATTAGCACACCACCCCACAGATTCAGAGAAAGCTGCTCAATCCTTTCTCTGTGTTATGTGGACAGAGCCAGATGCCAGAAACAAGAACCATTTCTCTTCCTCAAAATGTATTCACTGACGTAAAACATGAAAATCACCCAGTTGCCGAAAGCAGGCCAACTGAATGAACCTCTGCTCCATACCTTAAGCGATATTATTATTTGAATTTGGCAAGGATCCATCTGGAATGTTTTCCTTTTAATTTGCTCAAGGGGTATGAAAAGGCAATCCAAAATACATGTATTGGTTAAGTACTTGGGACCACCCAGAATTAAGTTATTTAGACATTTGAAGCAGACTCCTTCAAATGTGCATATCAATTTCCACTGCCAATGGAAAATGATTACTTTTGGTCTGTGTGCTCTTAAACTTGCTACCAGCATTATTATTTAGCACAGAACATAACATGCTTGCATACACAGATAATTTGGTCAAAGGGACAGCAGTTTCTATGACAAATTGGGGCTCGGTGCAGGGCTGTTGTCCTGATTTGCTGCTTGGCTTCCTCTGGGTGGAACTTCAATGATACGAGGCTTATCAATAATGCGAGCACGACGATCTCCTTTTTCTACAATTCCAATTATCCATGCTCCACCCATTGCCCCTTGACCTCCAGGACCCACACTCTGGCTTTTCATTTCTGAACAAAACTTGGCTGCCTGCTCCCTGGGAAGACACACTAGCAGCCCACCTGGAAGAAACAGAGGTGCCAAGGTTGATTAAGTACATTTGTTTGATTAGTTTGATTGTGTTACAATATTGTGTTCCTACCGGAAGTTTCAGCTGATGTGCCCTGAACCAGGTTAAACAGGTTTCCACAGGCTTTACTGATGGCAGCCATTTTAGCAATAATTGGTAAGTTATGGATGACAAAGGCCACCTCATTTCTTTGCTGCGCTGCCAGATTGTTGGCGTGCCCCAACAACCCGAAGCCTGTAACATCGGTTGCAGCATGGGCCTGGAACTTGTGCATTAGACCTGCCGCTAAATTAATAAATAGAAGGAAGGGATATTTAGTTTATCTAAAAATAGTCATGGAAGAATAATACACCAGTTTAACTGGAAACATAAATTTGTAATATCTCTAAAAAAAAATTACACTGTGTATAGATGTAACACAATATTGTACCTGTGCGGTTCAGTGTTGCCATAGAGAACATGGCTTCTTGATAGGCCTCTTTAACTTCCTCTTTGGTGACAACTAGCTTGATCTTGTTCCATCTTTCATGCTGATGCAACACAGAAACGAGAATAAAAGTAGCAAAATAGGTAGTTTCAATCACTTACAGCTTATAAAAAAAATATGTAGCTGTCTTACCTGATCCAGCCACTGGTGAGCATTAACAGCCACCTGTGTCCCGAGCGGTTTAGTGAGTACTAAAACGTCGCCTGGTACAGCTCCATCTGGCCTGAAGTACACAAATATGATTGGGCCATATTATGTGTCACGTAAATGTTCTCAAAATACTTATAAAATAGACTTCTGATTGTCATATATTACCTATATTTGCTATTTGAGCAGTGCTTTGAGTGCCTAGTAGGTGGAAAAGCTCTATATAAAACCATGCTATTTACCATATTACATGCAATATACAAGTAAAATTAGAAAGCTAAACATGTCTACATTTATCAATCCAGAATATGTTTTCTTTGTCGTAAAAACATCACTAACACACCAAAACAACTTCTGGTTAAAAAGTCTATCCTCCCATATTTAATTATGGCGACATTACAGGTCTGCCACAAAGTCCCTCCTACATAAACCTGACGTCACATACCACGTTGTGATCTGTTTTGTGAACAGGTCTCCATTTTGACACACACCACTGTGGCCTGTATTCTTTGATAAATACGCCCTCTATTCACATCCTGCAGACACATCCTGCAGACTCACTGGTTTCTGTTTATCTACAAACCCCTAATTGGTAAAAAAAAACAAAAAAACAAAACAAAACAAAAAAATACTCAATATTCTCAACACTAGTCAAAATCTGCCTTCAAATAGCTTCATAAACCTAGGGGCGCAGTGCCCCTAAGTACCCGTTTTGGTTGTTTGTGAATCCAGATTGCACTAATGCTCAGCTCATTCATTTCACCATCCTCATTTATACATTTATTATAAATATTTGATCAAGATTGTTGCCCTTGCATTTAACTAATTTCACTTTTTTTATGTACAGGTCACTTATTTATTGTACACATTGTACTTTAATCATTATATTGGCTGTACAGATTGCAGTCTGCTCTTAATGTTATGATTGATATTATATTATATGAAAGTGTATTTCTTGCCATTAATACATCTCCTCCTGTACCTCTTCTGTCTAACAGCTAAGTGTTTTTGTGTTGCCTCGTGGCCAGGTTGTCTTTGTAAATGAGAATTGGTTCTCAAATGACTTACCTAGTTAAATATAGGGTTAAATAAAAAAAAATTAAACATGAAGTTTTTAAATATACTGTAAAATGTACAGACTTACATAATAAATTCATTTGGCTGACAGACAACGGATGCTACCCCTCCAATAATGATCCAGGGGTTGATCACTGTCTGACCACCGGTCACTGAAGTACCTCCTTCCTCTGCTGCATCACGAAACCCTTGAATCATCAGAGGCATCACACGCTCACGATCCTAGGTTTGAAAATAAGAAAGTATTATAATTATCTTATAAGGCAAATAACAATTCATGTACTCACAAAAAAGATCTAAATACAGTGGCTAGAAAAAGTCTGTGAACCTTTTGGGTCAACCAGCTATTAATTCTGAGGGTTCACTTACTTTTTCCACTGCCATTTTGAATGTTGTAATGAGTGTGTTCAATAAAAGGCATAAAAGATATGATTATTTTTTGTTATTATTTTTAGACACATTATGTTTGTCAATGCCCTTGACTTAAATGAAGATCAGATCACATTTCAAGACAGATTTATTCAGAAAACCATTATATTCCAAAATGTTCAGACTTTTTCTTGCCATTGTAAATTACCAAAACCATCAGTACATTTGAACTTTCAGCAATTCACTTTCCATTGCTAACACACGTAACACTTACCTTCTCATTCATTTTTTGGCTGACACTCAGCAGCATCAACATATTGTCACACTCTGTAATGCCCATGGCATATAGATCACTAAGGACATTAGCGCAAGCTATCCTTCCCTGGAAGAACAATCAAGAGCAAGAAAATGCTTAGGACATGGTACAAAGAATTCAAAAGACACACCTTTTAGAAATGATTATTCAGTCATGTATTTGAAGTATTTTTACCCAGCAGAAAAATAATACACAACCCAAAATTATGACAAAATTGTATTAAATAGCAATCCGGGATTGTTTTCCCATCAGTGTTGTTTTAATCCTTATCAAGATAAAAAAAAGAAGAAATCTGCTACTACACAGTTGTCTATAAAACTGTTATTGTAACAGAGGGTAGCTCTTTGCCTGGCCGATGATTATAAATCACATCACAGCTTACAGTAACTTATTTTAGGTAAGACTTTTAAAATCTGTTATTTACTTACCATCATGTAGGGATCCTCCACTAGAGGGTAGAAAAAGTCTGTAGTCTGGACCAGAGAGAGCCCTCCATGCCTAAGAGGAATCACACAACAGTCCATGCCAACACCTGCAATACAAGCCACAGGAGAAATTAGTGTGCCTGTATGCATTCTACACTACACAGAATTATCATCTGAAATAACTTGTGACACTATTTCCTTTATGCTTTATCGACTTAGTTATAATTATTACTTTGTGATCTATTGTTTTAATGTGGGAGTGGTTAATTTCTGTATTTTACTTTTTCACTGTCGACACATTCCACTCAAAGAATGTTGGACTACGAATATGAACTTTGTACCCAAGCATTAACTTGCTGGATCGTGAGCTCAGTGGAAACTTCAAGTCATGTACTCTCCCAGATGGCCTTTATTTACTTACTCCTATGTAGTAATGTGAACATTTGTGTATCATGTGAAGATCACAAGTCAGATCCCATAGACCATGAGTTATGAGATCTGTCAAATAGTAGCTAGCTGCATGGTTAGCTAACAGCACACTAGCTAACTGCTCCGTCGTCAGATTCATGCGTTTGCACAATCATGCAATCGACGCAAAAGCCTCCTTACCGAGTCTGGGACCGGTCTGAACTTCAAACTCCTGATCCCCGGCTTTTACCATCCCGTCCCCGGCTCCGTGTGGCTCCAGTCCCGCGAGGAGTTTGAGCAGAGCCTCCTGCGGGACTTTGCAACCTCATCCTTTCAGGTCCGAAAAAGCCGTGAGGCGGAATCCGCGGTCCAGGCCATGTTCTTCGGGTTTGAAAGGCTTGTATCCGGGGGGATAACAATCCTCTGGGCCGACAACCTCTCCTGAGGCAGGCGGGGAGGTCGTGCCTGACATGCCTGGCTGAAGAGCACTACAGCACCTACAACAGTAAATAAGGGGCTCTGTGGATGAATGAGTCTAGTGTACCGTGTACTCTGATCGCTGTCTAAAAGTAGACTTCCGTGTTCGCCAAAGTAAAATTGGCAACGCTTTCTGTTATTACTGAATTACACCGTAGTAAAACCAAAATACAAATGCGTACGGTATGACTTGTTTCCAGAAAGGGAGACGTCGAGTTTACGTTTAATTTGAACCACCACAACGTCTGTCATATTGAAATTATTTTAAGGGATAGTTTGTTTTGAAGACCAAATGATTACTTCCGGCGACATTTACGGCATTAGAAATGTACAGTAACATCTGTGGACGAGTAGATTCATTGGCCCGGTAGATGCGTCAATTCATTTGAGTTATTTTGTATATTACCTAGGAAAATTCATTATCTTATTAAAAACAGTGTTAGAATAAGGCATTTGTACACAATTCTTGAAAGTCGTGAACATAGACGTGAATATGTTTCATCAGTTTTAGTTTTGGACTAGAAGGCTTTTAGGGGTGTTGAAGGGTCAAAATATCTTACATAGTACCCCCAAAAAAAGCTCAATCTAACGAATAATCAGTTTATTACATAAATCTCTGACAGTTTGAAACAATATAATTTGCACCAAGTGATCTATTGTTACAGACAATATTCTTAGACTGCGAAGGAACTTTTGTGGGTTTACATTCAGATAAATAGCAAAGTGCCACCAAGATAGACAAAAGGAGCACAAAAAGGCATTGGGTAAGGGTCAGCTCTAGCATTAAAGATAAAGCAGTGATACATTAAAATGTATACGCAGGCACAAAACACAGAGAATGGCTACTTTTTTCAACAAGAGTAAATCCATCTCTAATACACAGCATAGACATGTTATGAGGTATTGTAGACACGCAAAATTTATAACCCAAATTATTCTGTTTAATATCAAGATGACCAGGATGACTGAGAACCTTCACAGAAATGTTTTATACAAGTTTTTTTTTTCCTTGGGTGGAAAGGTATTCCCCTGAATTTTATTTTATTTATTTATTTTTTTTGTCTAATGTTTATGGGTCTGTTATAAATGATGCTGTCATAGAATACCTTAACTAGACATACGTAGATAGTTCTTCATTTTCCACAAACTCCAGCAGTAAAGTGACACATGACTGAGACAAGAAATAAGAGATTTACAAATACTGACTGAAATACATTATTGTATTATTATATTGATTGTGGAAAAAATAGTGGTAATGGCAGGAGGAAACACCCAACTGCATTAACTGTGAATTCATTGAATTTCTTTTGTTCCTATATATGCACATAATTTCATGGACGTGAGAAGGAGGGGATGGGAGTGCACCTGGTGAGAGTTGTAACTGCAACTTAAAAAGTTTAATAAAATATTCTGTATATTTAAAATGTGTGTTTAAGTGTGAGTATTTGGTTTTATTGCTTAAAAGACACCGTTTCTATTTTTATTTTATTCTGTTCATTGTGATGTCAATCATTTGGGCATGAAAGTTTACAGTTCACCACTAACAGCTGGCCAGTGGCTAGTGGTCAGTGAATTGTCGGAAAATGTCTCAGAAAAGAATAAAATTTTTCTTTGGTTAACCTAGAGCTAAAATACCAAAAATTTATGAATCGGAGTGCCTGACGAGCCCGGAGGACACTGACAGCTGTCAATCAAGCACTGCAAAGAAGAGGAACAGTAAGATCTGGAAATTACTTGTTATGGTGCTACTTGTGTGTAACTCACAACACAGTTATGCGTCCATGCTTGACGTTAATTGTGTATAAAATAAAAATATGATGATAATTAACAAAAAATAGGAATACAATTATTGAATACAAAATGTGTATTAAACAACCCCCGCACCCCCAAGTGTAATTGACTTCTCACGTCCCGGCATACTTTTACGGCAGATAAATTAAGGTGCTATGCCAAACATGAAACAAGATTTGATATACATAAAGCACGTTGTTTTTGCTTTTATTCTTTACTGTATACAGTCCATAACATGGATCTGCAGTGTGTCCATATCTGGAGCCTGATACTTGCACTTAGGACAACATAAATCTGGTAACTCCTCAGAACCAGTTGCACCTTGATCACCGACTGTTGCCAATCCCTGATTACGGAACGATGCGGGTGGCGGTGCAGTATTAAAAGGGAACACACCTAAAAAAATTTAAAATAAATACATTTCATAGCTTACAAAAACACAATAACTGATCTACACACATATGTTAAAGTATAAGTACAAGTATTCCATTGAATGTTACCTGGTGGTTGGGAAATGTGTGATGCACGTGCTGGAAAACCCTCCAGGTGTCGTAGTTTCATTTGCTCTATACGTTCACTAAAACAAAGGTGAACTACAGGTCACTTTTAGAGATCAACCAAAATGTTATTAAAACTTTCACAGATATAGACTGTACTGTATAAGATATCCATCTTCACAAGGATTTACCGTGATGTAGCTTCCTGTTTGAGTCTGTCAATCTCAGCCAGAGCCTGAGTTAGCTGATCTTGCAACTCCTCCTTCTTTTGGTTCAGCTTCTCTCTTGCTTCTCTCTCTGCTAGGAAATCTGACTTGTAGATCTCGGCCTATAAAATCATAATGTTTAGATGTTAATAGTAAGGCATCTAAACATAGTTTTACATAGTAATGTATGATTTTACCTGTGCTGTGAGAACAGGGACGGTTTCTAGTGAGCCTTTCTGTTGTTCTACCTCCTCCTTTAGTTTATCAATAAGATCTTGCTTCAGGGCCAGGGCTCTCTCAGCCTCCTCTAGACGACTGCACAGATCTCCACCCTAAGACAAAGCACACACAATATACATACAATTAAAAATCTACTTTAAATAAAAAAAAAAAAAAAATCTTTAAAGAAATGTTTTACCTCACTCTTCAGTTTTGAATCATAGTCTCTAAAGAGACATGTGTAAGCATGTTGCAGCTGTGTCAGTTTCTTTCTGAAAAACAAAAAGCATACATTTCTGAGTACTTTATGCCTTACATGCCAATAGCAACTATAAAGTTGTAACATGTACTAAAGGCTATATATATATATAAATATATATATATATCCAAGGCACAAAAACTCTCCTCAAAACTCAAGTAGCAGTGAATAATTGGCAATTTTTTAGTTTCTGAAATGCACTGAGGAGAATTAGCAAACTCACCTTAATCCCGTTGTCCATTAAAGTCAAACCACTGACAATAATTCTTACCTACTGAGCTAACATTTAGTGTGGCTACTGTATAGTCAAGCTTTATTAACTAGCTAACAATATATGTTTGTATGTGCTAGTGAACGCACTTCTCTTCTGTGACGACATGTCGCTCTGTCTTGAGGGCCTGCTCCAGGCTCTGACTCTGCAGCAGCAATTTGTCCATAGCGACATGGTGCTGCTTCCTCTGCTGCTCTAACTCTCGCTCTGCCACCTGCAGGGCTTTCATCTTACTGCACAGCCTTAACACACAAGCAGAACCAGTTACTTGCAGGCTCAAATAGGAAAATAATTAACCAAAAACACAGAAACTAGCTAAAATAAACAAACAACTTACTTTTCGTCCAATAATTTGCGCTCGTGTTCACTTTTGTCAAGGCAGCTTTGTCTCTCATTTAGTTCACCTAATAAAGATGTTGCTTGAGCTTTCAAAGCTTCACAGTCTTTGGCAAGCTTAAAAAACATTTGCAAGTTTAGGATTCAATTCTGTGGAATTATAGCTTAAGTATCTGGACTATTTCTATTATAGTATGCCTTTAATTACTCCTACCTGAGCATAGTCTTTGTCCTTTTGTTTGAGAAGAACCTCAATTTTGTCCCTCTGAGCTGAACTTTTCTGCAAATAATCAAGCTTCTCCTCCAACTCCCGATACCTACAAAAATTGTAATGATCAAAAAATATCTTGCGTCTTTAATAGATGGCAGGAGTATAGTTTACACAAAGTTAAACTTAGACAGATAGAAAGATACAGGTACAGAGTTATAGGGATCAAAGAGTTAAAGACAGATAAATAGAAAACTGACATGCATGGAGTATAAACAGTTCCAGAGAGAGCCATAGGCTCACCTTCCCTGTGTTGCCTGAAGCTGCTCTGTAAGTTTAGCCAGACTAGAGCTGCAAAGAGGAACAGAAAGAGAGCCAAGAGAACTGTTTTTAGTTAGGCAAATATTACAGGAGTTAAAAAGCTCAAAGTAGTGAGTAGAGTTAGCAATAAAGAAGGTTAGTATGACAGCATTAATCAGAGAGATTATTTGGAAAGTTACAAGTCAGATGAGTGCTGTGCTTCTGAGCGATGTTGTAGTGTCTCCTCAGAAATGTTGTTTGTCTGCTAAAAAACATAAGGAAACTTCAGTCAGACATAACACAAGAGTATTTTGGAATATATAGCTCTTTACATATTTCTGTCATATCTGTATTATGGTACAGATTTATATACATATTTATATATGCTGGAGATTAGGTTACCTGTGTTAGAGCCATTTTTGCTCTTAGCTGGTCAATAAAGCGACGCATTCTTTCTTTTTCCTTGTCTCCATCTTCCCTCTCCCTTTCCAGCTCTTCATTCTTTCTCCTCAGCTCTCTCATTCCTTCCTCCAGTTTTTCTTTGTGGCTTTTTAGGAACTGGAGGACATCGTTTGTCCCCTCTACAGGCTGCAGTAGTAGGAAAAGCAGAAATTTAAGTAATGTTTTTACTGTTTATATTTATATATTCAAAACACATAATGTTACTCAATTGATATTTGCATGTTTTTGTTTACAATTGTATGTAAATAAAAATGCTGCTGATTTAAAAATATATATTAATAACCAAAAATTAAAGATTAGGTGTGGTGTCCAATCAAATCTGAGGTGAGGCAGCATAGACATGTGGGGTCCTTATAAATATGTTTTAAGCATCTTATGGCACCAGGCTCACCTGGCTAGTTTCCCTGACTAATACTTCTAAATTCCCATTCCAGATATACAAGCACTTTCATCACCGGTAACACACAAATAATGATTTTTACATTTAAAATATAATAATTAATAAACACAAAGTTAAGGTGAAGACTTGGATGATTCAGCAAGGATTAAGGGTGCAATCACAAGCGGGTCAGTTTGTCTGAGCTGCGCTGAAGCACCCAGCCCCTTACTTGCTTACATTTGTATCACCCCATGATATTCCGGGCCTAAGCATGGTTGTCTCTTGTAACCTACATGGCTGTATGTTGTTGTGAAAGGTTCTTTAGTTCATTAGTGTTGGTCAGCATTTTTCCACAACAGTTAGAAGGGTAATATACATCTATACAGTAGAGACCACAACAGTACACCAAATAGGACACCTGCGCACTGAGGGTGTATTCACATTGACACTGTCAAACACACAAGGCTTACCAGGCTGCGAGGTGGTGTTGTCTGTGTATGTTGATCCATTTCCTCAACTCTCTTCCTCTCCCGTGGATCTAAGGTCTAATCAAAACAAAGATCATACCCCATTCATGTGTGACTAAATTACAGGAAACATTTCTGCTGGATTTCTACTGACAGACCTGTGGGGGATCCAGAGGTCCATTCCTTGATGGGCGACCTTGTTGATCTTCAGTCTGACTGGAGCTGTAGCAGCTGCTTGAGGAGGAACCTGGCCCATTCACAATACTTTGCAAAGAATGATTTTCCTGAGCCAGTCTCTCCACCAGCGCCCTGGCCTCCTGAAAACGGCAACTGAGAAATTCTCTTTCCTCTTTTGTCTTCCGTTGCCAGCCCTCCATCTCCTCACACCGCTGTCGCAAGGCAAGGTTGCTACGGCGCAGTGCCTCTGCAGAACGGACAGATAAAAAAAGGTCAGCAATACATGATTCAGAAACAATTCTTTGGGGTTTTGTATGAGATCACTTAATGGCCGTAAAAACTGCTAACAGATTTGTACCTCTAAGTTGCTGATTGTCACACAACAATCTCGTCACTACTTCATTGGCAGCCAGCTCTGGCGGGACCCTCAGGGCCCCTCCACTGTCCTCTCCTGACATGTCCCACTGCATAGGTCCATCAGGCTGTGGCTGCACCATTGCTACAAGAAAAAATAACGTAAAAATTACCCAATAATTCTATATACCTTAATACCTCTATAACAATGGCGCGCTATTTGTCATAATGAGAGTTTCGACTTTCATTTTCACTTTGAGCAATTACCAAATTTCCTGGTACATATTTTGTTCAAGCGCCACCTCAGTTTTGTGTTTAAATATAATGTCAAGAGACTGCTAGGCTATCTATCTATGTGGTCGACAAGTAACAGTGAGTGAGCGAAAAACATTACGTCATCCCCTTACGCTATTAGTCAGAAAAAACCTCATGTGAAGACGAACAATTAACTCCAATAATATAACCATACTATCAATGATTGTAACACGTGTAAAAAAAATCCGTGAAAATGAGCTGTTAATAATTGTAAAGTGTTATTACTGTCTGTCTTTTACAGAAGCTGACATTCCAACGTTGTTGTTTCTCCGATCAAGTGACCCCAAACCTTTCGTAACGTTATTTAGTTATTAACACTAACATTATTTGGTAATTACAAAATTTGAAAAATGTACCTTACCCTTTCTTGTTTTTCAGCTTTACCTCCCGAAAGCTTCCACTTATATATAATATGCGTGTTACTACACCCAAACAATGTTAGCAAGATGGCTAAAGCTGAATAGCTCCGACATTAGCTAAGTTACGACAAGAAAGCCGGTTGCTAGAAAAGTAAGGCGCCTGGCGATAGACCCCTATCTACATTAAATGTTTGATTATTGTCTGTAAAGCATATAGCTTGAACGAAAAGTAGTGTAATAACAACACAATTGAATTGTCTGATCTGTCAAACCTTTATCTGTCTTTTGCTAAGGAAACAGCAATTGAGCCCCACATTTAATCTGTCAGGCTATGGATTTCCCATGTTGGCTCTACAGGTTTACTGCAATGTCAAAATTATATATGATCTATGCTCTCAAGTTTGTCATGGACCCCATCACGTCTATCAGCTGGCCTGATTATCTTGATAGTCAAGGGCGCCAGCAAAGGTCCGTCCAACGCCTGAAAGGGAAAACACGGGGATTTACAGTGCATTAAAACCAGGAAATCCCCTTCCGCTTTCCGGGGTTAACTTGACGTCACAAACTGCAGCCGTGGTTGGCTCTCTTGCTTGATGTGGGCAGTGTGAAAGGAGCAAGATGATGCCCAGTATAGTTGTATTGTTAGTTGTTTTCATATGTGCCTGTATATACCAAACGTATCGTCTCTATTTCCACATAGGTGAAACGGAGAAAAAATGCTTCATTGAAGAAATTCCAGACGAGACCATGGTCATTGGTACGCTGTTGTTTGTTCATTAGCTTTAGCTAAGCTAACTAGCTTACACATTGCCAGCTGTTTCCAGTAACGAGACCGTCAAAACAGTACAAAGGCAGTAATGTTTTTTTTCTTGAATGTTATGAGTTGTGGTTTTAAGGGATTTTGGAATCACATTTGACATGCAATTTCTCACCTGTTTAGTTAACGTGGATATTCTCCACTGCTACACAAAGAGAAGGTAGAAATGTAATAAATGATCATGCATAAATGGCCAAAAACAAACTCAATAAATAAAAACATTATTTACATTAATGTAACGTATGTGGAGTATTTTAAAATTTTAGATAACTTTCTTAATGTCCTTTTCACAATTTAACCCCTGTGACAGTCTGGCCATCCTTTGAATACATATTGGACAATCTGATGAGAGTAGCGTTGGTTGCGTAAACTGTTTGACAGGTAAATACAGGACTCAGCTGTGGGACAAGCAGACCAATTCCTTCCTCCCTTCCACACCTGGTCTTGGGATGCATGTTGAGATCAAGTATCCAGATACCAAGGTAATGACTAAGGAATAATCTTTGAAAGGGAGATATGAAGGAAACTAATGGCTCAGTGGTAGAGCGGTCGTCCTTCAACCGGAAAGTAGGCGGTAGTTCATACTGTTGTAGTGTCCTTGCACACCTTGCCTCCAGTGGTGTTCCAGCCGTAACACTGGTAATTAGAAGCTTAATGTAAGTCGCTTTGGATAAAAGTGTTTGCTAAATGTAAGTGTTTTTGTCACTTCCACAGATAATTCTTTCCCGTCAGTATGATTCAGATGGTTGTTTCACCTTTACATCTCACACTCCTGGAGAGCATCAGATATGCCTGCACTCCAACTCCACCAAGATGGCTCTCTTTGCTGGAGGAAAATTATTCCGAAAATGTCTCGGAAAAGAATAAAATTTTTCTTTGGTTAACCTAGAGCTAAAATACCAAAAATTTATGAATCGGAGTGCCTGACGAGCCCGGAGGACACTGACAGCTGTCAATCAAGCACTGCAGAGAAGAGGAACAGTAAGATTTGGAAATGACTTGTTGTGGTGCTATTTGTGTGTAACTCACAACACAGTTATGCGTCCATGCTTGAAGTTAATTGTGTATAAAATAAAAATATGATGATAATTAACAAAAAATAGGAATACAATTATTGAATACAAAATGTGTATTAAACAACCCCCGCACCCCCAAGTGTAATTGACTTCTCACGTCCCGGCATACTTTTACGGCAGATAAATTAAGGTGCTATGCCAAACATGAAACAAGATTTGATATACATAAAGCACGTTGTTTTTGCTTTTATTCTTTACTGTATACAGTCCATAACATGGATCTGCAATGTGTCCAAATCTGGAGCCTGATACTCGCACTTAGGACAACATAAATCTGGTAACTTCTCAGAACCAGTTGCACCTTGATCACCGACTGTTGCCAATCCCTGATTACGGAACGATGCGGGTGGCGGTGCAGTATTAAAAGGTAACACACCTAAAAAAATTAAAAATAAATACATTTCATAGCTTACAAAAACACAATAACTGATCTACACACATATGTTAAAGTATAAGTACAAGTATTGCACTGAATGTTACCTGGTGGTTGGGAAATGTTTGATGCACATGCTGGAAAACCCTCCAGGTGTCGTAGTTTCATTTGCTCTATACGTTCACTAAAACAAAGGTGAACTACAGGTCACTTTTAGAGATCAACCAAAATGTTATTAAAACTTTCACAGATATAGACTGTACTGTATAAGATATCCATCTTCACAAGGATTTACCGTGATGTAGCTTCCTGTTTGAGTCTGTCAATCTCAGCCAGAGCCTGAGTTAGCTGATCTTGCAACTACTTCTCCTTTTGGTTCAGCTTCTCTCTTGCTTCTCTCTCTGCTAGGAAATCTGACTTGTAGATCTCGGCCTATAAAATCATAATGTTTAGACGTTAATAGTAAGGCATCTAAACATAGTTTTACATAGTAATGTATGATTTTACCTGTGCTGTGAGAACAGGGACGGTTTCTAGTGAGCCTTTCTGTTGCCCTACCTCCACCTTTAGTTTATCAATAAGATCTTGCTTCAGGGCCAGGGCTCTCTCAGCCTCCTCTAGACGACTGCACAGATCTCCACCCTGAGACAAAGCACACACAATATACATACAATTAAAAATCTACTTTAAATAAATAAAAAAAAATAAAAATCAGCAGCTGCTAGAGGGGGAACCTGGCCCATTCACAAGACTTTGCAAAGAATGATTTTCCTGAGCCAGTCTCTCCACCAGCGCCCTGGCTTCCTGAAAACGGCAACTGAGAAATTCTCTTTCCTCTTTTGTCTTCCGTTGCCAGCCCTCCATCTCCTCACACCGCTGTCGCAAGGCAAGGTTGCTGTGGCGCAGTGCCTCTGCAGAACGGACAGATAAAAAAAGGTCAGAAATACATGATTCAGAAACAATTCTTTGGGGTTTTGTATGAGATAACTTAATGGCAGTAAAAACTGCTAACAGATTTGTACCTCTAAGTTGCTGATTGTCACACAACAACCTCTTTACTACTTCATTGGCAGCCAGCTCTGGCGGGACCCTCAGGGCCCCTCCACTGTCCTCTCCTGAAATGTCCCACTGCATAGGTCCATCAGGCTGTGGCTGCACCATTGCTGCAAGGAAAAAATAACGTAAAAATTACCCAATAATTCTATATACCCTAATACCTCTATAACAATGGCGCACTATTTGTCATAAGGAGATTATCGACTTTCATTTTCACTTTGAGCAATTACCAAATTTCCTGGTACATATTTTGTTCAAGGGCCACCTCAGTTTTGTGTTTAAATATAATGTCAAGAGACTGCTAGGCTATCTATCTATGTGGTCGACAAGTAACAGTGAGTGAGCGAAAAACATTACGTCATCCCCTTACGCTATTAGTCAGAAAAAACCTCATGTGAAGACGAACAATAAATCTCCAATAATATAACCATACTATCAATGATTGTAACACGTGTAAAAAATCTAAATCCGTGAAAATAAACTGTTAATAATTGTAAAGTGTTATTACTGTCTGTCTTTTACAGAAGCTGACATTCCAACGTTGTTGTTTATCCGATCAAGTGACCCAAACCTTTCGTTACGTTATTTAGTTATTAACACTAACATTAAAAATGTACCTTACCCTTTCTTGTTTTTCAGCTTTACCTCCCGAAAGCTTCCACTTATATATATTATGCGTGTTACTACACCCAAACAATGTTTTTTTTTTTTTACACCCAAACAATGTTAGCAAGATGGCTAAAGCTGAATAGCTCCGACATTAGCTAAGTTACAAGTTACAGCAAGCCGGTTGCTAGAAAAGTAAGACGCCTGGCGATAGACCCCTATCTACATTAAATGTTTGATTATTGTCTGTAAAGCATATAGCTTGAACGAAAAGTAGTGTAATAACAACACAATTGAATTGTCTGATCTGTCAAACCTGTTTCTGTCTTTAGCTAAGGAAACAGCAATTGTGCCCCACACTTAGTCTGTCAGGCTATGGATTTCCCATGCTGGCTCTACAGGTTTACTGCAATGTCAATATTATATATGATCTATGCTCTCAAGTTTTGTCATGGACCCCATCACGTCTATCAGCTGGCCTGATTATCTTGATAGTCAAGATCGCCAGCAAAGGTCCGTCCAACGCCTGAAAGGGAAAACACGGGGATTTACAGTGCATTAAAACCAGGAAATCCCCTTCCGCTTTCCGGGGTTAACTTGACGTCACAAACTGCAGCCGTTACTTGGTGGTTGGCTCTCTTGCTTGATGTGGGCAGTGTGAAAGGAGCAAGATGATGCCCAGTATAGTTGTATCGTTAGTTGTTTTCATATGTGCCTGTATGTACCAAACGTATAGTCTCTATTTCCACATAGGTGAAACGGAGAAAAAATGCTTCATTGAAGAAATTCCAGACGAGACCATGGTCATTGGTACGCTGTTGTTTGTTCATTAGCTTTAGCTAAGCTAACTAGCTTACACATTACCAGCTGTTTCCAGTAACGAGACCGTCAAAACAGTACAAAGGCAGTGATGGTTTTTTTCTTGAATGTTATGCGTTGTGGTTTTTAAGGGAGTTTGGAATCACATTTGACATGCAATTTCTCACCTGTTTAGTTAACGTGGATATTCTCCACTGCTACACAAAGAGAAGGTAGAAATGTAATAACTGATCATGCATAAATGGCCAAAAACAAACTCAATAAATAAAAACATTATTTACATTAATGTAACGTATGTGGAGTATTTTAAAAATTTAGATAACTTTCTTAATGTCCTTTTCACAATTTAACCCCTGTGACAGTCTGGCCATCCTTTGAATACATATTGGACAATCTGATGACAGTAGCGTTGGTTGCGTAACCTGTTTGACAGGTAAATACAGGACTCAGCTGTGGGACAAGCAGACCAATTCCTTCCTCCCTTCCACACCTGGTCTTGGGATGCATGTTGAGATCAAGGATCCAGATACCAAGGTAATGACTAAGGAATAATCTTTGA
Organism: Neodontobutis hainanensis; assembly: GCA_024349245.1. Lineage (NCBI taxonomy): Eukaryota > Metazoa > Chordata > Actinopteri > Gobiiformes > Odontobutidae > Neodontobutis > Neodontobutis hainanensis. The sequence continues at coordinate 3,096,538 of JALDNG010000026.1, forward strand.
AAGGGAGATATGAAGGAAACTAATGGCTCAGTGGTAGAGCGGTCGTCCTTCAACCGGAAGGTAGGCGGTTCGATTCCCGCTCTTCCCACAGTTCATACTGTTGTAGTGTCCTTGCACACCTTGCCTCCAGTGGCGTTCCAGCCGTAACACTGGTAATTAGAAGCTTAATGTAAGTCGCTTTGGATAAAAGTGTTTGCTAAATGTAAGTGTTTTTGTCACTTCCACAGATAATTCTTTCCCGTCAGTATGGTTCAGATGGTCGTTTCACCTTTACATCTCACACTCCTGGAGAGCATCAGATATGCCTGCACTCCAACTCCACCAAGATGGCTCTCTTTGCTGGAGGAAAATTAGTATGCACTTGCATTAAAAGATATAGTGTTCACTGTTTATGTTTTACAATCGTCTTTTAAATGTGTAATGTGTTTCACCTTGTTGCAGAGAGTGCATTTAGATATTCAGGTCGGAGAGCACACCAATAACTACCCTGAGATAGCTGCCAAAGACAAACTTACTGAACTGCAGCTACGTGTCCGTCAGCTACTAGACCAAGTTGAACAGATCCAAAAAGAGCAAAACTACCAGAGGGTCAGTTTACAAATGCACCTACAAGTGTGGTAACAGATAAATGTGGCTGTTATTGATTTTGTAATTTTTTGCTCTGTGTAGTATCGTGAGGAGCGATTTCGCATGACCAGCGAGAGCACTAACCAGCGGGTTCTTTGGTGGTCCATTGCTCAGACACTGATCCTCATTGTCACTGGCATTTGGCAGATGAAACACCTTAAAAGTTTTTTTGAGGCTAAGAAACTTGTTTAGTTTTAAGGAACAACATAAAAATATTTTAAGAGACTTGAGGAAAAACATACATGTTTTATACACTCACCTAAAGGATTATTAGGAACACCTGTTCAATTTCTCATTAATGCAAGAATCTTATCAACCAATCACATGGCAGTTGCTTCAGTGCATGTGGTTCAGGGCTGTGGTCCTGGTCAAGACAATCTCCTGAACTCTAAACTGAATGTCAGAATGAGAAAGAAAGGTGATTTAAGCAATGTTGAGCGTGGCATGGTTGTTGATGCCAGACGGGCCGGTCTGACTATTTCACAATCTTCTCATTTACTGGGATTTTCACACACAACCATTTCTAGAGTTTACAAAGAATGGTGTGAAAAGGAAAAAAAAACATCCAGTATTCGGCAGTCCTGTGGGCAAAAAAGCCTTGTTGATTCTAGAGGTCAGAGGAGAATGGACTGACTGATTCAAGCTGATAGATGAACAACTTTGACTGAAAATAACCACTCGTTACAACACCAAGGTATGCAGCAAAGCATTTGTGAAGCCACAACATGCACAACCTTGAGGCGGATGGGCGACAACAGCAGAAGACCCCACCGTGTACTACTCATCTCCACTACAAATAGGAAAAAGAGGCTACAATTTGCACGAGCTCACTAAAATTGGACAGTTGAAGACTGTAAAAATGTTGCTGCTCTGCGGAGTCTCAATTTCTGTTGAGACATTCAGATGGTAGAGTCAGAATTTGGCGTAAACAGAATGAGAACATGGATCCATCATGCCTTGTTACCACTGTGCAGGCTGGTGGTGGTGTAATGGTGTGGGGGATGTTTTCTTGGCACACTTTGTTGTTGGCCAATTGGGCATAGTTTAAATTCCACAGCCTACCTGAGCATTGTTTCTCACCATGTCCATCCCTTTATGACCACCATGTACCCATCAAGATTGGTTTCTTGAACATGACAAAGAGTTCACTGAACTAAAATGGCCCCCACAGTCACCAGATCTCAACCAAATAGAGCATCTTTGGGATGTGGTGGAACAGCTTTGTGCTCTTGATGTGCATCCCACAAATCTCCAACTACAAGATGCTATCCTATCAATATGGCCCAACATTTCTAAAGAATGCTTTCAGCACCTTGTTGAATCAATGCCACGTAGAATTAAGGCAGGTCTGAAGGCGAAAGGGGGCGAAACACAGTATTAGTATGATGTTCCTAATAATTCTTTAGGTGAGTGTATATCGGCAGTAGTACGAGCAGACACAATTGTTTTTTTTTTCCTTCTTATAAATTCAGGCTTTTATTTTGCCATTGAATCGAGTAGTTTGCCATTCCATATGCATTTGTTGAAGATTTTAGAATTAAAAACACTGGATGATTTTTTTTTTGTTTAAAAGGAGATGGAAGCAGTAAATTAAGATTGGCTTTTGGGGTCATGTCAATGTTTAAGCTGTTACAGGTTAAATACAATTAGTATAGTTAATTTTATGTTAGTTTTGCACAGGTTTTTGCTGCAAGGCCTATTTTTAATGTTGGGTTTTCTTTTATATTAGATATAAATAATCCAATTCCCACAATTGCTATATTTCTACAGATTTCTTCTGTTTTCCTGTACAATAGACCAACTATGCCTCTAGATCCAGTTTGTGATACTTTCATGTAAGCTGGCAAAACACATACTGACCTGTTTAATACATTTCAGCGTTAAATTATTGTATTTCAACTGTGATTTTGTGTTTACATTGTGATGTAACATATTTATTGAGCTATAGTATTACTGCGCAGCTATTCGTTTTATTTTTTACGTCGAGAAAAAAAATTGTCTTTATGTCTGTAGGATCACAAATAACGTATTTATATAATTCCCACAAATTTTAACAAGGCATGGGATATTAGGTCCCATACTATTTATGACGTTAACTAAGGCATTAAATTTGTTTTACTACTTTTGCTGTATTCTCCATGTTTCTCATGTAACCCCAATAAATACATTTTAGCTAATATTTTCTATCCCACTCTGGTAAGAAAACAAAAGTTATTTTTTACAGAAAAATTTATTGCTTGGCTTTGGCTTCTCTCAGAGCCATATTCTTAACCAAACAATGCTATAACGTCTGTATAGACAGCAACCACAACTAACCACATATTATCAATCTTATAATTAAAACAAAGACAATTAAAAAAAAAATTTAAATTAAAATTTCACTGTTCTTGGAGACACAAAAACACCTTCTGACACTGGAGATTTGAAGAAACCAATGCGACAGTCAGTGACCATCAGTATACCATTTTGCATAGGTTTAGCTCTCAATGTACAAAGTACAGAAACACAGCCACGCCATAGCACTTACATAACACTTACATTAAAACAAAGCACTGGTGTTAATTTGTATTTAATATCAAGAATAAAGATGTGACCACTTAACATACGAAAAACAATATTAATATCACAAAACTATGTATCATATAAAAGGGATCAGTAAGTTTTATTTTATTTTTTAACCTGCACAACAAAAATGTTATGGAGAGCGGAAAGGAGCTCCTGAAACTACACAGATAATCACATTTCAGAACTCTCATATTAGATTGTATGTAAGGTACAAAATCTCATGTTGCAATTTTTTTCCACCACTTGAGATTAAGTGATACCCATTTTCATAAATATAAGCTACAATGTTTAAATTAGTATTCTATTAATCAAGTCACTTTGTTGGCCTTTGATAAGTAGACAGTTTTCCATGAGTTAAAGTCCTAAAGGGTAGGGCAAAATAATATATATATATATATATATATATATATATATATATATATATATATATATATAAAAACAAGAGCTTACTAGTTCTTTACAAATGCTTAAAAGAGCAAGAAGAGCACTCAAAGTGATCAGATTGAGGCAAATACACTTTAAAAAGGATTTGTACTTTGAACTCCACGTGGCTCCATTGCTCTAGTCAGTGTTTTTATTTTTTTAATTTTCTAGAAGGTAATCCCTGGAGAGGTGTTCTCAGTGTTCAGAAACAGTAAGATGTTGCATCTTCTTGGCAGCCTCGTCTGACACCACTTTAGATGTTTTCTCAGGACTTGGTGTGGGAGTGTTTGCTGCACTGTTGGGGTACCTGTTGCCAAAAATAATACTACCCACTCGCACGTTGGTCGCACCCACCTCTATCTTTAAAATGAAATGGACATTGGTTAAAAAAAATGGTCTAATAACTAGTAAAAGAGACTGTTTATTATACATTAGACTGGCAACAGTCATTGTAATTTCAATCTTGTAATATTAGCTGATGCCAGACCACACCCTAACCAAATGACACATTTAAGAAACAACTCTTCAGCTATTATAAAATGGTTGACAAGTTATGATAAATTAACAATAATCAAAATAGAGTCAAATTGCATGGTAGTAATTCAGTATGATCATTGAATCTGTGTCAGCAAGTCATAGCTAGAGAACCAGGAAAATACCAAAGCATAGTGCAACCAAACAGGAGCACATAAACCTCTAAGAAAGTGTTGACATGACTTTCAGGGACAATTGGGAAGACTGATTGTGAGTATACAGATGGAGTTTGTAGTCATCAATGATACTGACAAAGGGGAGCTTTTGTTGTGTAATACTATATGTTGCGGATATACAGTGCCTTGCGAAAATATTCAACCCCCTTGAACTTTGCGACATTTCAGGCTTCATACATAAAGATATAAAACTTTAATTTTTTGTTAAGAATCAACAAGTGGCACACAATCAAGAAGTGGAACTAAATTTATTGGATATTTCAAACTTTAACAAAAAGACAAAAAAAAAAAAAAACTGAAAAATTGGGCATGCAAAATTATTAAGTTAACTTAAGTTAATACTTTGTAGTGCCACCTTCTGCTGCGATTACAGCTGTAAGTCGCTTGGGGTATGTCTCTCAGTTTCGAACATCAAGAGACTGAAATCTTTGCCCATTCCTCCTGGCAAAACAGCTAGAACTCAGTGAGGTTGGATGGAGAGCATTTGTAACAGCAGTTTTCAGTTCTTTCCACAGATTCTCGATTGGATTTAGGTCTGGACTTTGCCTTGGCCATTCTAACACCTGGATGTTTTATTTGTGAACCATTCCATTGGAGATTTTGCTTTATGTTTTGGATCATTGTCCTGTTAGAAGACAAATCTCCGTCCCAGTCTCAGGTCTTTTGCAGACTCAGGTTTTCCCAAACCATGATGCTGCCACCACCATAATGTTTGACAGTCGGGATGATGTGTTCAGGGTGATGAGCTGTGTTGCTTTTACGCCAAACATAACGTTTTGCATTGTTGCCAAAAAGATTTTGGTTTCATCTGACCAGAGCATCTTCTTCCACATGTTTGGTGTGTCTCCCAGGTGGTTTGTGGGAAACTTTAAACAACACTTTTTATGGCTATCTTTAAGAAATGGCTTTCTTCTCGCCACGCTTCTATAAAGGCCAGATTTGTGTAGTATACGACTGATTGTTGTCCTATGGACAGAGTCTCCCACCTCAGCTGTAGATCGCTGCAGTTCATCCAGAGTGATCATGGGCCTCTTGGCTGCATCTCCGATCAGTGTTCTCCTTGTATGAGCTGAAAGTTTAGAGGGACGACCAGGTCTTGGTAGATTTGCAGTGGTCTGATACTCCTTCCATTTCAATATTATCGCTTGCACAGTGCTCCTTGGGATGTTTAAAGCTTGGGAAATCTTTTTGTATCAAAATCTGGCTTTAAACTTCTCCACAACAGTATCTAGGACCTGCCTGGTGTGTTCCTTGTTCTTCAGGATGCTCTCTGTGCTATAAACAGGCCTCTGAGACTATCACACTGCAGGTGCATTCATACGGAGACTTGATTACACACAGGTGGATTCCATTTATCATCATTAATCATTTAGGTCAACACTGGATAAACTTCTGGAGAGAGTTTGGTGCACTGAAAGTAAAGGGGCTGAATAATTTTGCACGCCCAATTTTTCAGTTTTTTTATTTGTTGTTGATTCTTCACAAAATATTACAGTTTCATATCTTTATGATTTAAGCCTAAAATGTGGCAAAAGGTCACAAAGTTTAAGGGGAACAAATACTTTCGCAAGGCACTGTATGTTACTATTTGATGTGCCGGTCTAACATATATTAATGATTTAATTTACACACAAAGCAGATACTTACTGCATGTTCAAAGTCTGTGGACATACCCATACTGAGCTCTACCTCCTGCAAAGGCAGCTTCAGACTTTCACACACTTCCTGTCTTTGAATAATAAGCATCTACGAAAAGGATAAAAATTTTATATTCATTTCATTGTTATTCAACATAGACTGAAAAAAATACAAACAAGCACAGACTTTAAAAAATAAAGAATAAAAATATGTAAATTATGCACCTGGAAGTCGGGATTGGGGCCCAGAGCGAGATCGTAGCCATAGCGCCCAATGGTCATGAGTCCTGAGAAGTGGAGAGCATTGCACTTGTACACAATGTGTTTTACTGTGTCAACCGTTTCCGCTGGTGGCAGGCCATGTTTACCTGCAAAAACATCCACACTGGGGTGAGCTCCGGTTTTGGGCATAGGCGACCTAGTGCCCAAAATTGACAGGGGGTGCCAGGAGACGTTATGAAAAGAAATAAAATTAACAGCTCATAGATGCGTGGTGCTCAAAGCAAACTACAAGACAAATAGATGTACGGTGAATTTTGGTGGCGTTTAATTTAAACCACACCGTGTCTGGGTCCAAATTACACTGGGAGTGGGCACTTTTCTGTGCTTAAGTTAGCGTGACCAGCCACTGAGGAACTTTGTGTGTGCGCACACAACCTCCATAATTGGCGAAGAGTTCACATACACCTTCTGCGTTCTCATGAAAAATAATTGGAGCTTCCAACAGATTGCCATTTTTTTCCTATTTAAAATTTTTCTCTTGTGACTCACGTTTTGACAATGTCCACTTATCTCATACAAAACCAAACACACTGTGTTGCATATGTTCCTTACTAACCACTGGGTTTTCACAACAAGTTAATTACTTATTACATGTTAAAATAATAAATCATTGGATAAATAGGCAATGTGCTGTTTTTATTGGTTACATAAAATGTATTTTTGCAGAACATTAAGAAACACCTGAGCAGCTCAGTAACAGCTGAAGAATCTTACTATTATTCGTCAGCTTGGGCACTGCTTTTGGAAAGAATATTTAACTTGAGCACAGTGTTGTAGTTAAAAGTTTCCTTAAATTACCCCTAAAAATTTTAATATCATCCAAGATGCCTACATAAACATTCTAAATTAAACCATAGGTAGCCTACTTGAACTTTCAAAGATTCTTAAAAAATTGTTAAATCCCTTTTTGAGCATAAGACACAAATTTGTAATTTCGCCTAGGGCAGCAACAATTATGCAAACTTTCATAACACAAGAAAAAAAATACTTGCTGTGTTCTCCGCTGGTGTTGATCTGCACCATGATCTTTAACTTTTGTGTGCTTGCTCCTCTAATACGTTCCCATGAGCTGTTAACCCGGTCAGCTAATTTTACTGAGTCCACTGTCTCTACAATGAATAGATTTGGCACACCTGGGTACAAACAACAACACATTTAAATGTAACATAGCATAAGGTAAACCCCATTATGAGATAAAATATTAACTTACCTAATAGTTTGTTGATGTTATTTTTCTGAAGATGACCAATAAAGTGCCATTTGATCTCTGGACAGGACTCTAATATCTGCAGAAGATTGGTAAAAGAAAAAGGCACTGTGAAATATCAAACAAAGGCCATGCAGTGAGTAATTCTTCAAACATGCAAACCTACCAGAGGATCTGAAGCTTTGTCCACAAGTTCATTAACCTAGAACCGAGACAGACATACAGAAATGCTCTTTGTTCAAGGAAGGTCTTTTAAATTACACAGCAGTGCTCTTTACTCACATAATTTTCTCCAAAGTAGCGCTGGCCATGTTTGTATGCTTCCACAACCATCTCAGGAGGTTTAGTTTTACTGACAGCTACCAGGCGGGGCAGAACAGCTGGTAGTGTCTGAGGAAAGAAAGAGAGAGTCTGAATTTTTAAAATATCGGTGAATGCATCATATGTGAGCAAGTGGAAGCTCTGTGGTAGCGAGAAACTGTTTTTTGAAGGTAATAAGAGGAATTCAGCTGAGAAAGGATCCTGGAAAACAAGAATGCAATGTGTTTATATACAGCTGCGATGGCTAAATTCTACATAGTTACCACTCTTAAAAGTAAAAAAAAAAAAAAGCCTTTCTGTGCATGACAAGATCCATTTTCATTTGGATCTTCTGGCTATTCTAATTAAACAAGCTCCGACGTCAGGTGAAGTTTTAAGCAAGCAATTAAAACTCGTGCAACAAGAAGGCCCACGTTATGTAAGTGATGTGATCCAAAACATATGCTATCACTGGTGAACCATCCATGATGTTATGGAAGTGCTGCCACAAGCTGTACAGCCTTCCATCCAAAGGTTGTTTTGGTGTTTGGTAGTCTTGCATAACGAGTCGTGCAGCTGAACTCCGCCGACGGCTGAGCAGCAGCAGCGGCGCCTGAAGCGGAGCTGCCCGGGCTAGTTACCTTTGGCCGCCGTGCCGCAGCCTGCTTCACCCGCTCCACGACAGCCTGAAGTGCCTTTCCAACCTCCTCCGACATTGCTGCTTTCCACATACCGTCAAACGTCAACCTTCTACGACATTCGTAAAGAAACGCGTGGTCAGATGACGAAAATGGGCCTTCAAAATAAAAGCCCGCATGGTGTAGCGACAGCGACCCCTGTTGTCTTCAAATAAAATTAGCCGAGGTCCGCTTAGATAACTTTCCCCACCCTGAGGGGTCCGGAAAATATAAATTAAAAGGATGTGTTTTCATATATTTGTCTTTAAAATAAAGTCTCATTTATTCCACACCTACAGCCTACAATATGGAGATGAATGTAGGTAATCCACTGTTTTTCTGTATTTTTTTCATTTGTTTTCATGAGGAGGATGTTTGAGTGTTTAGCTTTCACCAAACACAGCTCACAGACAAAAAGAAAATACTACAAATTCAAAAAAACCCAAAGCTAAGGCTCAAGACTTTGTTTGTTTAATGACAACAGCCTGGAATCTTGCATATTATGCTTTATACTCCTTCATAAATGTGTGAGAAATGTTTAAATACAAAACCATCAATTAAAGCCAAAACACATTTGTTAAACAAATATGACAAAGATGCAGTTATAATTGATCTCTTTCTATTGTCATTCCTCTTAAAACAACAGGCACAAGGAAAAATGCACTGAGCATTTCTTTAGCATTAGTTGTTGCCAATAACTAAACTGTTACTGTTTAATTTGCAGGTTCCTTTTAAACATGTTCAAAATCAGAACACAAAGATTTATTTTCTGTGTTTACCCCGTGTGGGATAACATTTTAATTAAAATGCGTATGATTAGTTCTGTAACAGCATTCAGGATTCCCACAGAAACTGACAACTTCAGACTTAACCTGTGTCACTCACCTCCAAACACTCCTTTTACCACTTCTGTTTTTAATCACTCAAATGAACATGTATTAGGTTCAAATGAACGCGAATAGCGTGAGCTAATTACTCACGATGTTTGTAAATGGGGTGAAATATGCGACAAACGAGTCTTGTACCTCACTTACAACAGAATAAAGAAGTTGACAAATGAACTCACCACATTAGACGTCGTCACTTCCCTATGGGCTAGATTCTTTTTAATCCTGACATAACTGTCTAGTCCTGGTTCAGTTCTGGACTTATTCTGATTACAGCAGTCTGGACTGGAGGAAAAAGTGCTGTCGTTCAGCTTTGACACTGACACGGAGCTGTATTTTCTGATCACTATCCGTCCATAACGTCAGTGAATCTCTAATGTTTTGCCGAGGCTCAACATTTTGTCGTTTCTAACTTATCAGGGTAGGCTAAACATGTTGAATATGCCGCTGCACTGTTCCTAATCATAATAACTTCATGACCTGCTCGTGTATACAATGCGCTTGTAATTATGAATTATGTCTTGCGGTCCAGTTTCGGCCCGCCTTTTGGAGACTGGTGTACAGCATCCTCGTTTTCTCTTTTTGGTGGGCGTGCAATGTTAGGCCAATAAGCTGTATTTCTGCATTTAGGTAATTTACAATTATTTATCTATGAGCAGATGAAAATAAACCTTCCCTCCAAAAGTAATTTAAGTGACTAGCTTGACATAGAAATACCCAGAATTATATAAATGGAGAAATAATTTTTATTTCTGAAAAATACCTGAAAATAAATCAAAGCTAGAAAGAAACATTTATTCACAAGATTACACAATTTCAAACTTATACTGGTCAATAAAATTCACCCAGACATCAAGTTAAAGACATACAGCAGATCTAATGTACTAAAATGAATATTAATGAAGTAAATAATTGTCTTCGGTCACTGGTGTCCTTTCATACTCTCTCCAAAGCTTCCAACATGATGATGCTGTTACCTCTGATGACCTGTGAAATCGGACAAGAAGGCACATGTAACATTTATACATGTACTAGCTCTAAATTACTTCACTTTAGAGGTGCTATGACTTTTGAAGATCCCTCTCAGACTAGTAGAATATTTGAGTTCAAAATGTACTAACCACCATGCCAATGGTGTTTTGTTGTCCTCCTGGGCCCATTTCTATGCTGTCATCCACTACTAGATTCATGAAGGGGTCAAATCCTCGCAGGACTCCTTGAACATGTCTGCCTCCATTCAACTTTACTACAAAATGAAGAAAAAGTAAACGTGAGCCTGGTAAAGCCTTGTTAATTACGCAAGTAATATTTTACGTATTCATTTAAAAAATGTGTGATTGGGAATGGCTGCCACGGCTCTTTCAGTATGCCCCAGGGCAGCTGTGGTTACAGCTGTAGCTTACCACCAGTGTGTGACTGTGTATGAACGAATAATTGATATGTAAAGCTTTGTGTCCCCAGAAAAGCGCTATATAATATTGATGTAATAAGTAAAAATAAAAATATGGTACGTTTAAAAAATGTGTTTGGGGCAAGCAGTTTTGCATTAGTAAGGACGGCAGCAAAATAGGAGAATGTTCACAAACACACACACATTATATATACATACACACACACACACACACACTCGTGCCCATGCACTCTTCAAGAGGACTAGCTGTACTTACATGAAAGCTTCTTGTCCATAAACCTGAAAAGACATTAACACAAGAAACTATGAGACAATAAGGCTAGCGCTAATATTAGCTTAACTAACTTAGAAACAACACAGAGACGTGGAGATGAGATAAAGCTCAGACTAATTTATGAAAAACATTTTAAACCTATATTTAATGATTACTTACTTCTTGAGCTCTGGGGGATGTGCTTTACTCATTATGTCTTAATATATCGACAAAAGCGTTAGAATTTCGTTTCACAAAGTCGCGGAAGGAAAACGTGCGTCAGGAAACCGGAAAGTATGGAGGTTGCTAAATGTCGCGTGTTACATTTATCGCCCCCATTAGGCAGGGAGTATAAGTGTCAGGAGTTACTAAAGTGAGTAGAACTCTTGGTAGAAACCTACAATATATGGTAAAAACGCGAGAGCATTTGCCTATTATAACTTGCAACTTATTGTCCATATGAGTTCAAACATTTTCTAAAGTAACAACTAAAGGTTAGACTTTGTACCGTGCTGATGTGCACTGTCTTTTAAAAGAACATACACAACAATTGCAACATTGTGGGAATAGTGTTTTAATTATGTTAATAAAAGAGAAAAAAAAAGCTTGAAAAAGTGGAGGCTATAATTTTCACAATGGAATGTTAATAATAATCAGTGTCTAAATTAAATATAAAAAATAAAATTAAAAAAGCTCAGTTTATAATCTAAAAGCACACACAAATATTTAAAAGGGTCATCTGTTTCTGTTGGTTTGTATACATCCCATCTTCAGAAAGCTTTGTAAGTTTTACGCTTATTACTGTCAACAGTGCATAACATTATGATTTGATATAGTGACTGCAAGAAATTTGCAATTACTTTAAATTACTGACCAATGCACAAAAACATTAAGTGAACTGGTCAGTTTAAAGCAAATACCCATATAATCATAATAAAATGCACAGATCTAACCCTCATTACAAAATTTGTTAATTTAGGCCTTGCAATTTAGGAGCCAGCCAAAGAACTGTGACAAAAAAACTGTAACTCTGTGCAAAGTGTTATTTCCACTCACATAGATAGGAACTCAAAATCATATAAAAAGAAATATTGTAACATTAAAATATGGATGGGCACAAAGTTTGTTATTTTTTAACAGCTTAGCCCCAATACCTTTTTCCAACAATCACCTCACTGTTTGTCTGAATTTAATTTACTAGGTGGTGCTTGGTACAATAATAGGCAAAAAGATATTTATTGAAAAGCTAGATCAAAAGGATACAAAACTCATATTTAGAGACATTAACAAAATACAGCCCTCTTACCAAGTACAGTGTGTTTCAAAGAAAAGGTAGCTTAATACGACAACCTATTTTTGTGCTTAAGCACATCATTATGATGTAAAAACACAGATGTGACCTGATAGCAACAGTAATGAACATAAAATCAACATGAAGAATGATTACATTGTATTTCACTGTAAACCTTTAATGCAAAAAGGCCTAGTTACACTCAAAATAAATCCCTCAGGTTTTGCTGATCTGGCGCGTTGCACCTTCTGAAATGCTGTCTTCCTCAACCTTGACCCTCAGGTGGTTCTGACAGTGTAATAAGAAAGAGTCCAGTGATGAAAACCCCTGCTCGCAGGGCACACAGTGGTATAGCCTTTGTCTCTTTGAACCTGGCCCTTTACATGTGTCTATCTCATTTGTGCACACACTACACTGGCTTCTTCTTACAGCAGACTGATGAAGCTCTACATGCTTTTTCAACTGCGAATGCAGAGAAAAAACTTCTGGACAGGATGGACATGGGAATTCTAGCTCCTCCTCCTCTTCCTCCTCTTCCACATCAGGCACTTTTTTGTATTTAACTGGTTCACAATGGCTCTCCTCTGCAGGCATGTTCCTTGGGAAGGGACCTCCCTGGACTGGCCTTTTATTGGCAGCCAATTTTCTTGTTGTATTAGGTTTTTCAATTGACATACAGTCTTTGGAGGAGCATTTTGGAGGAATTCCATTACTTTTAATCGCAGTTAAGGTTGAAGCTGGATGCTTTTTGGTGTGGGCCCAAAGTGACAAATGATGAAAAAAGACTTTGCTGCATATTTGGCATATATATGCACTCCCTTTCCTATGCTTGGCCTGTGCTGGCCTTGGTTCTGTCCTCATCTTTGTTTCTCTGCTATGTTTCTCTTTTCGGTGAACATACAACTTAGCAGTGCTCCTAAACACCATTTCGCAGGAGCGGCAACTAAAAAACTTTATGGACTTGCCATTTGATCCTTTTTCTGCTTCTTCACTAGCACTTTCTCTTTTGCCATAAGGACTACCTGGGTCTGTCTGCCTCTCAACTATATGGCTTGTCTGCGTATGTCGTTGGAAAGCAGCCTCAGTGCGGAAAGTTCTTGAGCAAAATGCACAAACATTTTCAGTTTTACAGCCGAGTCTTGCGATATCCAAAGAGTTTGAAGGAGCTGAAACATGTGGTGAATCACCCTGAGGGCTACTGACATTAGAAGTGCATGGTGGGGACACAAGTTTACTACAACCAGCCTGCTGATGGTGCAGCAGGGCCTGTTTTTGGTTGAATCCTTTCCCACATGGTGCACAAGCATAAGGACTACTGTCCAGCATGTGAGGCTCGCAATGAGGTGAACTGTCTTTAGTCCTATCAGCATCAGCAGCTTTATTCAAGCATGTGACATAGGCAGGACCATTGCATGTTTCTTCAAGACAGAGTTGATGAGGGGAGGAATCTTCACATTTATGTAGCTGTAAGGAGGACCTCAAAGAAAACTCTGTCCCACAACTTGGACACCGGTGAGGTTTGGGTAATGTATGCTGTACTTCCTGGTGCTGCAACAATTCAGTTGCATAAGGGAAGCCCTTACCACACTCCTGACAAGAAAATAGTATGGGCCGTTGCTTTTGGCTTCTTAGGCTCTGCTTTGACTCGGCCCGAGCAATGAAGCTGGCCAGGCGGTTAAGGGTGTCCGCTGCCGTCTTTTGGCGTTTGAACGCCTCTGGGTCCCGTGAAGTGCTCCAGCTCACTCCATCCATCATATGCCACAGAATGTCCTACAATAGATCTGAACACACAAATGCGGTTTCTCTAAATTATTTGTCAGGTCTTCACGTGCATCATGCGAACCTAAAACGCCTAACTATGGCAAAACAACTTAAAACATTTAAATGACATAAATCATTATCACAAGGCGAACTATTATAACACTAGAGCCCGGAGGTCAGTTCATTTAAAGACGCTCTCAGTAACTAACGTAAAATACTACTACTTTACCACAGTTCTACAAGAGACTGCCTTTATGTTTGCTGATATTAGCTTGGAGCTAGCTATGCTAACATGCATACATTTTACGTTAAATCTATTTATACTTAAATGTACATTACCTTAGCACTCAAAACCCAATGCAACGGCTATAATGTCTATGACTAAATTCAGGCAGTAGTGTCATTAAACCTGGATTGTCTCACAAAAGCCTACGGTGTGGCAGCAAAAGTGAAACTGAAGTTTGAGGTGGCTCCATGATTAAAATGTTAAGACCACTTCCGCTGCGTCACTTCTCCTTCAAAGTTTTACGACTTTGTAAGTTATAAACGAGCTTGGTTTGAATAAAGAACCTCTGACAGGCATAAAATGAATTAATTTAAAAGTAAAAATAAAAACCTGACGCAAAAACAAATAAAAGTATTTTATTAGAAACAAAAATACAGCTGAGGAAAAACACATTGTTCATTGTATGGAAATGGATTTACAGAATGCATTAGCTTGCCCTCTTAGGATTTGGCTAGAAAATTGCGAACATAGACACGTAATTTGTAGCTTGGAGCATTGGTTATAGACTTACAAATTAAAGTGAGCAAAAAAGCAAAACAACTTATTTTAAGGCTCAGTACATCTTGTTAAAACTCACTATTAACAACTCCAAACATTGAAAACGTCATCGGTTTTATGGCCAGTGGCTTTTGAACAGCAAAAGAGACAGCAAACAAAAGAAACAACATTTATCAGAAGGGAAACATTAAAATTAAATCAAAATATTGATACTGGCTTTATAATGTATGTTGTAAGCTTACATTTTCTTCAATAGTAATAAATACTTTATTGATCCTATGTTTCCTAGGATCTTGCAGGAAAGAAAACATAGTCTTTATACTACAGAACCCAATCTTAAACATAACTGTACTTTAACATTTAGAAAAAAAAAACAAGACATAGCTTAAACATACAGTTGTTAAGCTTGTCTGATACTGATGATTGTCATTTCTTTTAAATATTGACTTTTTGTTATTTTGGAATAATTATCATTGGTAGCAAGATTCACATCAAAAAACAAAAACCCTTGGACTCCAAGTCAAATATACAACCATGACCAAGGTGAATGGGAATCGTGATTAAATATTTTACAAAATGAAACATAAAAATAATACATTACAGATGTTTGTAACAAAGGCATCAAAATATAATTCGAGCTGCATTGTGTCCATAGGACTGTCAAGTAGAATTGTGTGACCCAGAGTTCTACAGTACCAAAAGCATCACTTTGACTACTTACTGGTTTTATCCCTCATAGACAAAAACTAAAGCTATTCAATAAAGTTTATATATTTAATATAAAGAAATTATGCATATGCCATATGCATATCCAATGTGTGGTACATATCAAATTTCACCAGTGAAAAAAACATTTGTATAAGCCACAAATTGAAGTGTAAATGATGTTAAAATGATAAAACTAGAAGTCGCAACCTCTTGATGAAATGGGTCCTAAGATGCTACATTTTCAGGTCAAGTCACAATAAAAATGTTCACTACCAAAAGGTTGTGCTCCTGGAATTTTTTTTTTATATATATAATTCTGCTCATTTAAGCAGTTTGTAAAACAGTGTTTAACTATACTGACAGCACTGACAACCACTAAGTCATGTGATGATAAGGTCCAAATCAATAACTGATTGGACGAGTCAGGTTTAAAACACTGACACACTAAAAAAAAAACTATAGTCTTCATTTTCAATGAGAGTTACATCATTCAGCATAATAAATGATGCTGTCCCATCATCTCTAAAATTGTCAAAAAATAAAAACTAAACAAAACTTTAAATTTGGATGAGGCTATTAACATTAAATATAACTATATTGTGTATATCATTCATTCATTCTCTACTGCTTAGTTCCGTTAGGGGTCACAGGCACACCTTGTCAATGGCTAGGTAGTCGGTAGGCTCACATTAAGAGACAGACAGTGACAGACAACCATTCACTCTCACATTCATTCATTTGGGACACTTTTAGAGTTGCCAATTAACCTATGCATGCAAATCTTTGGACAGTGGGAGGAAGCCGGAGTACCCGGAGAGAACCCATGGTAACACGTGGAGGACATGCGACTTCTCACAGAAAGACCAGAGTCAGCCGAGGATGTTTGAGTCAGCCAGGTTTTGAACTCGCAACCTTCTTGCTGTGAGGCAGGAGCGCTAACCACTCTGCCATGTGCACCCCTATATATTGTGTAAATGTTCTTTAAGACATTAATTACTGACATACAATCTTTGTCAAATGGAGAATAATTGTAAACTAAGTTCTTTGATACTGTGCAGTTTGAGGACTGCATTGAAGTCCCACAGTCACTGAGCTGAATTAGCAGTGACAATGACTTGGGTTTACGTTCACAGAATTTCTGCTGATTTATCACGAGGCCCAGGAACTCAACAGAAAGAATGTTGTTTTTGTTCATTTTAAAATTACTACCAAATGACTGCTGTATATATATTCTCAATGTGCAGGTAATTCATGTCAGTCTCTTCCATGTTCCTACAGAGTCATAAAATTTTAAATGCTGTGACTGTACTTGCATGTGTCATGAAATAAAAGCTCCAGGCCTATCTCTTGTAGTGGCTGGGTGCATCAGCAAACATGTATTTCAGTCTATAAGCTTCAGCCAATAGAAGACCTACTTCTTCGTTGCCCCAATGGATTGTAGGAAGGTTCTGCAGTAGCATGAGAAGGCCCTTTAAAGCAAAAAATGAAATGGTTCAAATATAGAATGTGTACATTACACTGTTACATTCATATTAGCTCTAAAAACAATACTTGTGTAATTGGTTGTTTTATTTTAATAGCAGGGTACAAGGCTAAAGAATGAAAGTACCTGAAAGTCAGCCATTGAGAGAATTTCTTTGCGCCACTCGATTAGGAAAGCAGCACAGACATACAAGTGGAAGTGAGAAAACCCCTCCGATTCAGCCTGCAAACAATTCCATTTTCAAGACAATGTCCATACATCATATTGCAAGCATGTGATTAGACACTGCATAGATAAAAGGGTATGGAATGTCTGCCGTTTTACTTGACTTAAAATGTATAGCATGTAACTTTCTTTTTCTTTTAATTTTTTGTTTATATTACCTAATAGCATATTGTTATGAAAATGATCAGTGAAAAAACATTAAGACATATCTAGGCTTTAATATCAAGAATTATAATAGATGAGAATGTCCAGGTTGTGTCAAGCTTTGCCTAATCAAATGGTTGCATACATTGGGGTCTGCTTCATTTTTGTCAGATTGGTCTACACAGCTTGTAAACATTTAATCAGAGAAGGAAAAAATATTTGATCCCTGTTTATTTTGTACATTTGACAAAGAAATTATCGGTCTATAATATTAACAATAGGTGTTAAATTAACAGTGAGAGACACAATCACAATTTGGCAGAACATAGCCTTGTCCATTGTCCCTTTAATGCGGTGCAGTTGTCCTATCACCTTAGCAGAAAAAGCATAATTTTTCCACCTCCAGGTTTGATGGTGGGGATGGTATTCTTGGGGTCATAGGCAGCATTCCTCTTCCTCCAAACATGACGAGATGAGTTGATGCCAAACAGCTCAATTTTGATCTCATCTGACCACAACACTTTTACCCAGTTCTCCTCTGAATCATTCAGATGTCGACTGGCAAACTTCTGTCGGGCCTGTACATGTGCTTTGTTGAGCAGGTGGACCTTTTTAGTTATTGTTATTTTGTCTCTCGCTGTTAAAATACACCTACCATTAAAATTATAGACTGATTATATTCTTTGTCAGTGGATAAACGTACAAAATCAAATACTTTTTTCCCTCATTGTAAGCCCTAAACTTCTGATACAATGTATTATTATTTGTTGTAGTTTAACTTTAACGCAACTTTGGGTAAGGCAGCTTTAATTATACTTGACCTTGGCCACTAGATGACACAGATCCCTCTACAGGCTGTCTGTGTTTGTTTTTGAAAGGAAACTTTCCAAAACTGGCAAGTTTGGAAGAAAAAAACATTCCTTCTGAAACGGTAGGGTCATTTTAGTGCATTCTGTTCAAATTAAACTCTGATAGGTTCCAGTGTATCAACCTATTCCTGCTCCGTCTGTTTGAGCTGCTGAGCGTGTCACTCAGAAGAGTTCTGCTTGTCCCGGTGGCATAGAATTATAGTACATCATATATATATTGGAGTTTTCTGTTCAGCTGAGGTTACTGTTCCAGTGAAATAATTAAGATTCTACTAATCACATGTCTAAGAACTATTAAATACAAGAATGTATATTTTTGGACTTTAAAGTAACTAGCTAAAAGTTACACAGGGCTACTTTAAAATTAAACTTATTTATAGTGTTTTTTTATACCTGGTATGTGTCCCAAAGACGGATAGTACACCGAAGAGGTAGTTCCCTCATCAGCAGATTGTTCATCCAGCGAAAAGCGAACTGCAGGTACTCAACTTCATATCTTTTAAAATGATTGTGAATGTCCTCTGGAAATAGAGAAACATACAGTACATCAAGTAGACCCAAAATAAATGGGGATAAACATAATAGGAAATGCACATATATGTACAGTACACACCATCAATTCTGCTGATAAGCTCTTCCAAAGCTTTTACTTTATTCTGGATTCCTGGCTGAGCAAAAGTGTAGTTATCCTGAAAAGAAATTTAAAACACTAAACTCAAAATACATATTTTTTTGGTAAGATTGTATTGTTATGCTTTATCTATGAACATACCTGTATTCCATCCAACAACTTGCTCATACACCAGAAGCTGTCTGCTTCTATGTTCCTTTGGGTTTCCAGAGGGAGGGCTGCCACATCAAAGTTCTCCATATCATCCTCTGGAATGATAAACAAACAGTACATATTGTACAATAAATTGACATATTAATGTAAATAAATAATACTTTAAGAAGCCAGAGTGGGTTATTTACTATTTTTAATTATATATTATGATTTATATTACTGAGTATACAGTATATATTAGGGACTTACCAACAAATTCGGACAAGAAGACAACAAAAAAGGGTGTGACCAGATCATTAATTCCTTGAACATAACCACTGGCAGGATGGCGAATTGCCCAAATAAAAAGGATTCGTTCAAACACCTCGGGAGAGACAATAATATTATTTGTGTGTATATTTACAAATAATTATAATAGAAATAGAATAGAATACAACTTGGTACAAACAAATCCTCAGCAAAGTCTTTTTACTTTAAAGTTAGGGCTTTTAGAAATATAACCTTGTAACATAAATTACTGTTAACTCTGCAGAGAATCAGATCCAATTTTCACATATTTCTAAATGATTGTCTTGTCTTGGTCCTGCATTGTTGTTACAAAAATAACTAATCACACTACTGGTATTTTAATAACTTAATGATACTGTGTTTGGTGCTAATGTTGGCCTTTTTAAGAATACGCAAGTATTGTAACAAATCTGTTCATTCTGACATAAACAAATGTGATATGAACGGAATGACTTTGAGGGCAATGTGGAAATATAATCAGATAAATTTAATGACACATAACACTAACCACTTTGAGGAAGTATTTTCAGAGAGGTTCCTCTTGACAGAGCAGTAATACTCATTCCAGAGAACAGAGCACAGCCCCTTCCTCTCTGAACAAACAATACTTACTAAGGAATCTAATGAAGCTTTTATACAATAGGCCACAGCATATAAGTGTCAAAAATACTAAAGCATGCCATTTATAATCAAATTTTCAAAAATGTCAGTATTTTCTGTAACAAAATCCTCACATTAAAAGATGTACAATCACTATAAAGAAAAATGTTGGAATGGCATACTGAGACCAGCCCTAAAAATATGAACCCAAATGCCTGATGTTGTTTACCTCTTGCACTGCCGGCTGCTGAAAAAGGGGAATTAGAGGGTTAGTCCTTGGAATGTCTATGTGGATCTAACAGAAAAAAGAGAATCAAATTGTTAATTAATTAAACGCAAAACAATGAGTATTAAGTTAAATCATATTTTTATGCACAAATATTTTCAAATGTACATCTCCAGTATTTTAATGCACTACCTGTCTGTATGTGTCTTTGTATTGCTCATCTGTTCTGGAGTCATAATATTGTTCTATAAAGCCAAAGTATTCTTCACGCTTTCGTTGCAATACCAGATCTCTGCGCTCTTTGTTGGCTGGCAGGTAGCCCTGTCGGAGATCACAGGGAGGGAAACAGGAAAAATACAGAATAAAGAGTGAAGGGAAATTTTACTTGATAACATGACAGCTTCAGAGAAACAGAGCAAGCCAGCATTGTGAGATAAGAGAAAAAAAGAGCAGATAAGGTTGCCTGTAAGCATCGGTTGATATTATGCAAATTTATTCATGTAAGAAATGCAACTTACATAAACACCAAAAATGTTTGAGTATAATTCTGCATAAAAAAACTCACAGAGAGAAGTCTCCACGTAATTGGCCGAACTTCTCTTGGTATCCCTGACCAGCTATGCTTTCTTAGTTCCTCTGTAAATCCAACAGAGAAAATAGAGATAACAACTTAAAAACCAAAAATAAACCTTTTTCTTAAGTTTTTTGCAGAAATGTTTGCCTCTCATACCGAGGTCAGTGTTGGGACTAGCTAGGAGATGTTTAAATTTGTCTAGCCGGCTCTTCTCCCGGATAGTCATAGGAGGTGCCCCAGATGCATTCTGGTCTGAGATGCGGGCTACTAGTGGGATAATGGGACGGACAGGAAGAGACTGCTGCTTTTGCAGTGAGGAGCGAACTGTAAGAGAGCAAACATAAAATACACTGTTATTACTGTATACGGTGCAGAAGTACTGTTATGGGGCAAACGGACAAAGTGGGCAATCAGCCCCATAGCAAATCAACCCATAAGCTGCTCAGAAGTTATTAAAGTTGCTGCTGTGAGTAATCCACTTACCTGAGGACACGCTGAGGTCAGCCTCACTGCTTGACTTTACAAACTTTCCATTGACAAGCTCAAAGTCATTGTCTTCTTTGTGTATATCTTGAAGTGGTTGAACTTTTGTCCATGAAAGTGCCAGCGCTCTGTCTGTGTCACTGGCTTGATTATCCAGCTGGTGCTGTTCAGTGCGCTAAAGGCAAAACAGAGAATTCTTTATTGTAAATGTTCAATATCATTATTATCATCAATACTAATAGTGAATATGTGTTAAAAAAAGTGGACAAGTAGCTGCTCTTAAAAGTAGCAGACCTGGTTAGAAGGGAGTGGTAAAGATGGGGAAGGTGTCCCAAGAAAATCCTCATCATCTTCATCATCGATGTCCCAAGCATCATTTGTACTGCGTGCAAATTCATGGAAACTGGATGCCTTTTTTGTCTTGATATTGTTGAAATTAGACTTGGATTCTTTAAGATACCTACAGACACATTAAAAAAGACATACACAGAAAATGTTACTAAGTAGTCATCAACCCACAGTTTCAAAAAGATGCAAAAGATTAGCTTTAAGGGATGTGAACTTAGACAAATGTGAATACAAGACATTGGTCTTCGTAGTTAACCACAGGACCTTTCAAAAGAAACATGATGCTATCAGTAATACATGCAAGCCAGAAATTTCACACATAGTGCAATAAGCTGATCAAACCAATGTAAAATGTGAGCAAAGTAAATAGATCCATGATGTGGATGATACAGCGCCATGCTGCACAGTTCTGCTAACCACTTACGTGCGTCGTAATTGTGGATCAAGAGGTGGGTGCTGGGCTCCATATACTGGTTGTACACTGTGACATAAACGTGACACAAAGAGCTGTTACCTCTGTGTAGGAGATGCATGCAGCCTCTTGACATCTGAACAAAATTCATTACTGAATCATACATGCTTGCTTTTTAATGCTCAGGCTTTTTTCATGTCTTCCCTGTCTTTGATAACTTAAACCTACCAAAGTCAACAGTCATGGGAACAGACCTATTAACCCTACATTGGCACATCCTGTCAAAAACAGTAGTTGCCTTTATTCTTGTATCCCATTATGTTCACAGACATTATTGTGCCTAAACAAGTGTGTCTTGAACTCTAAACCCAGCAAGTGGCCACTCTATGTTTAAAGTTCAAGATAAACTTTATTACCTCAGAGTGGCTAATACTCACACAACATAAGAGCAGACAAACCCCACCAGACATATTAAAAAGAACACACTTTTAGGTCAGAGAAGCTTTTGTGAAAAGATAACAAGACTGTATGCTGCCAATGTTTTTAAATGTTTACAGCCTTGGGAAGTCTAGATATCAGTCAAGTCAAAGCCATTTGTATGGACAAATTGACAGTGAGTCTACTGGCTGAGAACTGGGCCAACTGATTATCAGGCAGTGCAGTGCCAAAGTCACTGGTGTGCTGGCCTCAGACTTGTTTTATCAGGAATAGCTCAAGGACAGGCAGTAAGTCTTAAAGCTTGCTTTCCTATTCAAACCCATGTTTGTGTTATGTTTCCAACGATCCACCCACAACAGTTTAAAAGAGATCAGTGTGTGCACGACAAAGGTACAACGCCCTCTCTTTAGACATCCTCTCTTCTCAAATTACTTTTGTTCCCCCCCCTTACCAAGCCACTCCATGACAGGAAACTCTAGTGTTAATGTTTGTTATGATGCAATTATACATGAGTATACAAAAACATAAACCAGCAAAAATTATGAATATTAATGTCTTTCTAATACAAGACACTTTGGCCAATCATTAAAGGCAAACACATGTCAAGTTCAATGTCTTATTTTAAAATGAAAATGTAAGCAAACATATTACACTGATAAAACTAAACTTGATTCATGTGAAAACAAACAAAACAACAACAAAAATCAGCTTTATTTTTAATTTGAGTTTCACTGTAAAAAAAAGAGCTGAGCAAACTGCCTTAGTATGCAATCTAAAAAGATACATTTTAGTTGTACTTTCACGAATCACCTTGAATGAGAGGGGGGAAAGATTTGACACGACTAACGCATTCATTTTTATCACTGTAGTTACACATTATGTATTTTCCCCACACAGTCTACATTTCTAAGCACTAGCTGAGAAAGCATATGGTGGGCGATGCAGACTCTGACAGCTGATACATCAACATGAAAGATACCTTTAGGAAACAAAAGGAATGTCACTCTTCGCTGGGAACTATCATAATGAATACGTGCAAAGACTTCCACGTTCTCATAAGCAACAACCGTCAAATGGCGTGGAGTGAACTAGTTAAGTGTTTTCACAGGCAGCTTGAAGTATATAAAGTAAAGCTAAATAAAGTGCCAAGTAAAAATGAAACCACAGTGACACCCAATCTTAAACATGCTAAATGCATATATCGTTGTAAAAGCGAGAGTGCAGGTCAACCCACCTTCCGGGAACTCTTATGTTTCTCCTCCAAAAATGTATTCTGTTCTCGGTGGCCATACTCAGAGCTCAACCCCCTTCAGATCGACACCGAGTCCGGCTCCTCGAACCAAGAAACCATCTAGACACGGATTGTGTGTATCGCTGACGACACTTGTGGCCTCACGATTCCCTAGTATCTTTATTCATAAGTTTACACCCCCAGTAGACAGTGTTTTTTAGCCTTCACGTACGATGATATATGATATGAAACTCTGTGAGCCGCCATCTTGGAGCACACCGACAGAGGAGTATGATTGGCTGCCGGGACGAACAGGTGCAATGAAAGTATCCAATCACAGACGTCGTCGATTGACGACCCCGAGAGATGCTGACTGATAAACACGCACAAGAAAGATCAGTTTTGCGCTCACTGCTAGCAGGACACAATTGTTTGTACAGTAAGGTAAAGTTTATTGTTGTCAAAGTCATTTTAAGTTATTAAAAAGTAACACTTCTGAGCATATTGCACATTTAATGTTGTATGACTGGTGTAACCATAAAGCTTACTATAGGCTACATCTAGAGTTATAGCCTATATTAGCAACCCAATATGCTTCTGCAAAAAAGACCACCACGAAGGCTATGTTGCTATATCAATTTAAAAAAATCTGTGTCTTCTTTTAGCCTAATACAAAATTTCCCCTTCCCATTGTAATGTATAGCCTGTTAATCTAATACCATTATTATTGTGAATAATAACTTATAACTTAGACTTGGTAGGAACATAGGAGTAGTTCTATTATCAGGCAATTGTCAGCACACTCCTTGTTTGTAGAAGAAACTAATAAGGCTTCTACAACAGTAAAAACTATTACTGCAATAAAAATGAAAAATGTGAAATGTAATAGAGCCACATTTACAAAATTTAGAACAAACAACAAATCACGATTTGTTCTTTACTAAGTTCTCTTTCTCTCTTTCTCTCTCTCTCTCTTTTTTTACAACTTTCAACAACTCAATTAAGTGCAGAAGTAGCTCCAGAGTCTGCATTTATGTGTAGCCACAAGAGGGCAGGCCTTCTCTGGTCCATTAACAAAACGAAACTGGTTCATCCGCCTTCTGTTTACTGTAAATGTTTGATAAAAAGGGAAACTATTTATTTATGTTGTTACTTAACTATATTATGAACAAAAAACACGCGACCCAAGTTTGAAAATGAACATGATTTTTACACGTTTTTTATATATAAAAACAACAACTTTGTAACTACCTGAGAGCACATTTTGCACATTTTGAATCCTATTCAAATGAAGGCAAATAGAGGTTTGGTGAACATGACTCATTCCAGGTGCTCCTATTGTCTGTTTGTTTAGGGAAATCACTGCTGCTACCCAGCTGTACTCAGCTCCTCTAATGCCCAACGAACTTCAACTGAAAACCCTCAGGTGAGTGTTCGTTTTGGTTTGAGGTTCAGATGTAGGTTATTATTTGACACAACCTGAGAAAAATCATTAAATATCACCCTCAGCAGAATTTTGCCTCCAGCAGGTCTTGTGACTTTTTGCCCCCTTTTTTTTGATGTTGCTAGTCTACTGAAAAAAACAGTAATGTGAAAATATTTGAGCTGAGCTGAAATACTAGCGCTGTCACAAGACTAGACAATGGACTAATTGTTGAGAGTTTCCTGGGGCACCACCGTTTTCTTAAAAAAATCTATGAACTCTTTCAAGGCTAAACCACAGTGACAATCTATTGAAATTATTTAAAAAAATACAACAACATCTCTTGATAAATGCATAGCTATTTTTCAGATTAAAGCACTAGAAATTCTGCGAGTTCATAGTTTGGTCAGTTTGAACACACAGTGGAAAGCCTGATTTTCTACATAAATGTGTTGTATGCGTTTCCTTAGCTTATGCCCTATGTATTTTTGTCTCCAGCTTTATTTTGGTTTGTGTTTAATCTCTCTCTCTCTGTCTTTCTTTCTTTCTCTCTCTCGCTCTCTGTCTCTCTCACACCCCTGAAAGGATTGCATTGTGAGTTTTCCACTTCCTGAATTTGTTAGTGCAACAAAACCACTTGTAGCATTCTTTCAGAAAAGAGGAACTTTGTGTTGGACGTTAAATTTGAAAGTTTGTATAAAACTTTAAGGAACTAAAAAGAGGAGTTCTAACCAGACTACTAAAAATAACTTTTATTATACCCTTTAAAGAGGAAATTACTCTTCAAGGTAAGTTTTTCTGTCGATAAAAATCTAATTCACAAAAAGTTTTTTTTTTTTTTGATGCATAATCTTGTAGATAATTTTGTACTTTAACCCACAGCGGGCAAGACTATGGAACATACTAAAACAAAAATTATCTTCTCATTGTCATTCAGGTACATGGTGATGTATAGCCAGATTCTTTATCATCTCAAAGTCAGTGGGTTACCAGAAGCTCCATGTGCCTGCTCTGTCTGTGACCTGACCATGAGGAACAGTTTATTCTCTGAGAAAGGTAAGGCATGTGCCCTCATTATGACACTTGTGTAGTAGAGAATTCAAGATGTTTAAAAAGCCTAGTGAATGTATCAATTAGAGATTTTGTTGGAGCTGTGTTGAATCCTTAATTAATTAATGGCTAAAGAATTACATAGTGGCAGAAAGAAACATGTCAGAATGTCAGAAACATATTGATCAACAATCTGTTTGCATATGTGATGTTCAGGTTTTATTAAGCTACGAAAATGGATTTTAATCAAGCTGTTGCAAGTGGTTGGACTCAACACAGGTGTTGCAGAATGACCTTCTGGGTGTGGAGCTGCTGACCCAAGATTAGATTGAGGCTGGTGGTATTTTACACATCAGTGCTTGCTTATGGCACATTAATTCTCACACAGCTTTCTCTGACACAGTATAGTCTGCTGAGATGAAAGCTGACCCATGCTCTCCTTTAAAACCTTCTGTACTTAAAATTTTTGACAGTTATGAAATGTTTAAATATTTTTAAAATCTTTGTTGAGGCATGAGTGTAGAGAAATAGGAAAAGGATTGAAAACAAAAACATATAGAGCATGTAAAATATGAAGGCTTTTGCATGTAAAGAAAAGAGACTAAACCCATTTTAAATGTATAGTGCATTTGCCTCAATCTATTTATTCTTGAATGGTAGTAAAAGAAAGGCAAGAGGGAGCATATACATGTGTGTTCTGATACATACTTACCATAAAACTACCCAGACAGTGTGACAGTGTTTACTGCAGCTGTGCTTTTAGTGGAAAAGTCTTTACCTCAATGTCATTATCACCTTACTTATTACGGATTCACAAACAACACACATAAAGCCAAGCGGCCCTCTCGCTCATTCCAATTGACACAGTCGGTTTAGCTTCGCAAGAGAAATGCGGATGTGCACGTGCGTGTCTCTAAATGTGTCTGTGCTCTAGCCTCTTTGTGTGTTAGCCCGCACATGCCCAGCAGACTGAGTTATGAGTGTGAATGGAGGGAATGGTATTTGACCATGTGCATTGTGTTTTATGAGATGAGCAGGCTTTAATGATTCTGTCACCAGTAAATGGGCTCTGATTTGTAGCACAGCTGTCGCTCCACACTCTGATCAACTCTTGCCTTCTGGAGATACACACATAATCAAACATGCGCATGCAAACGCTCCAATTTTGCAGATTTTCTTTTTCAGCACAAACCCCTCACCTAAACATCCTTTTCTTAGAGGCTCTCGCAGTCTTGTACTAAGTAGATTGGGATTCTGGGAATGTGTGTTGTCAATACAGAAAGTAATTGCCATCTAGTCTTTATCAAAGTGAAATTACAGCTGTTCTGATGCAGGCAGCGGTCAAACATTAGATCTCACATCGAATCAATGCATCTATTCCTTAGAGGTATTCTGGCTGGGGTTGTGTGGCTTTGCTCCCATTCTCCTGGCTACAGTGCAGATGGAGCAATGATATTCATTAACAGTGCAGATGCAGCGCAGAGAATGTTCTCTAACAGAAAAAATTATATTAAGCCTTTTCACGTTGCCATATTAGTTGCCAGTTTTTAGGGCACTTTTAAAAAATGCCACTATAAAGATCAATATTTTTTACAGCAGCAAAATTGTGTGGCATTTTTCTAAATATATTTGTCCTGGGTTTAATTTCTCATTTGAGATATAGAGCATATCATATAGTTTGAATAGTATTTTCCGTTTTCTTTTGGCAATCTTTTGTAATTTAGCATTTCTACATTTTATATGGCCCTCTTGGAAATTGTTTTCTTGTTTAAAAGTTAGAAGTTATTAAAATGTTCAAACGTCTGTATTGCTAGCCTCTACCAGAAGATGTCACTGTTGCAAAATATTTACTGAACTGTTCAGGCTTGGGCTTCAGAGTTGCATTCAGTACTAGTCAAACCTCTGCCTACTTTTAGCATCAACTTACAGACTTTTGAACTGCTCTTATTTAATCTGGAGACTCTGAACTTATTGACTAAACTGTGCGATTTACTAACGGGTATGCCTGTTTAAAGTAAAACCAATGTCAAGTGTGTGATAGGACCTGGAGCGCGGAGGTCTGAAATCCAGGCACAATTTAGAGTTTCTTATTTTGTGAACAAATTGTATGATGTTGACTATCTCGCTATTTGTGTAGCAGAGAGCAGCAGCCGCTCGTCCACTCATGTATGCTGCACCTTGTTGACTTTAGCCTCATTAAAAGGCCAAATGAATATGACGAGTTGTGACATTAGGCTGCAGCTGGAACAAATGTGCCAGCCGCTCACTATTCAGCCTGGCCAATTTCTAGTGATTTTTTCCCTCCATCTTTTTTTCTACGCACACACACACAAACATGTGGCCATTTATTTTCAGGGAAGGGCTTGATAGTGGGGTTGATGGGTTTGCAACAATTTTGAAAATGTAGATGGGCCGGTGTTTTGAATTGGATTGCACGCTTTGATGCAGAGACAGATTGTAAACTGTGATTTTATTAAATCCTTCATTAGGATTCATCAGTGAGATTGGATCAGAAAAAGGTCACTGTGCAGATGCGCCCTCACCTCCGTTCTCTTCCCCTTTTACATATCCCCTCCTCCCTCTCTCTTTGGTCCACCCCTGGCCGCCCCTGCCTCCACTCTACAATGCATAAGTGACTTGCTGTTACCCACATATCTCCCTCATGCTCTCTCTCTTCCCTCAGTAGCCCTTGCCCGAAACAAATTTGCTATGAAAATGGGGAAAAATGATCATCATGGGCCTGCTAGAGAAACACAAGGTGAAAGTGACATTATCCCCCCACTCTGAACCCCCTCCTTCTCCGCACAGCCATCTAGGCTGGCGCCAGTGGGACGCCTGTGCCACAAATCATTTGTATACTCTCATTTCTGCAAGCGGGCCGCAATGTTGCTTACTGCTTAGTGAGCAGATGACTTTCAGAAAGAAGAGTGAATTGGGAAGAAGGGAGGGAGAAAGAGATGGGAGATGAGAAGCAGGAGGGGTGTGTGGCAATTTGCCGGTGTGCGAGGACGTCTGTGGGAGTTGGATCTGAAATTGAGAGGGAAATTGTGTGGACCATATGTCAAGTTCTGTAAAGAAGGTTTTGATTGTGCACCTATATGGTGTGTGTCTGTGCATATGTGTGCTTCTCAATGGAGCATCTGGGTTGTTTATTGAATCACCTTCACCATTGTCTGCATTCGCTGCTATTATCACTGTAAGAGCTGCACCCCCCCTCCCCTTTACAACATGGAAATGGAAAATGTGGCGCACATATTGTCTGTAGCTAGTGTTTGGTCATCTTGTCTCTCTCACATGTACACACATGCATACACACACCCTTCCCCCACCTCTGCCCAGTATGAGACATCATGATTCTTCTGGTACACTGAATACATTCTCCAAGCAGCCTGAGCATTGGTCCATGCAGGCAAACATGTGACACCAGGAGGAACGTAGCATTATTATACCTCCCCTAAAGACACACTTGCTCACAAGCACATCCATAAAACAGTTCTGCAAGTAAATGTGTGCATACAAACACTCAAACACACATTTATGGCAGGTGGTAAATAAATAAGCACACACATCACCTTCGTCTGTACAAACATAGATGCTCTTTCATTGTCTCCCTCATCACACCCACACATTCGCCCACTCCCTCCCACACACACACAGCCATGTTCAAGCAAGAGTAAATATAGAGCGGAGACACTGTGGCACAGTGACCTGCAGAGGAACCCGTACACTTTGCCTGCCAGTTCCACAGGGCCCAGTGCTTTCAGGAACACCATGCAGTATTCATGGCTCAGTCACAGGGATCTGCCAGGCAGGATGATAGAAACCACAAACACACTAGAAGTGTACTGCGAGCCAGTGGTCCTGTAAATGCTACACAATATGCACCATGGATCTACTACGTGTTTGTGTATCAGCTGCCTGATCTATGAAGTGGAACAGCTTTCTTTCCCAAAGAGTAAACCGTTTTTGATGGATTTGAGGATTCTAATTGTGTGTGATAGGATAGGCGCCTTCTTACACATGTGCGGTCGGTTGTTCGTGTTTCGTGTGTTTGTATGCCTCCTCTTTACGCTCTGCTGGCCGCTTTGAGAAATAGGTCCATTCCTCATTATTACCCCAAAGGCTGTCTGACTGTGGACTCTCAGACACACACATGCTCACTTACACACAGACTGGGAGCTCCCTGTGACCTACATTCATCAGATCCAGCCCCATGGGGCCTCTAGGGAACTCCATGGGAGTCACACCCCCAGCATGGAGCTCTAAGGCCTGGTCTTAACTGAGAGATGCACAGCTTCTTAAACTGTGGATCTTATCGCCGTAACCAGGGAGACAGACCTCATAGTGCACATAATTATTATTATTTATTTAGTTTTAGTTTTAGTAACAGTATCACCATTGTTTGGCCTAAATCTTTGACAGTGACCATCACAAGCTTCACTTTCTGACTGAAAAACAGCTGTCATCAACACTCTGTTAGTTTTTTGATAACAATATATTTTAATAACCCCAAATTTCTCATGTTCTAACTAACTAATTAACTAACTAAGTGTATTAATTAATAACTTCTATTAGCCTTTACTATGCCCTGCTATACTTCAAAATCACCAATAGGAGCAGCATAGGCCCTGTTCAGACCTTGCATTAAAATGTGTACTCCCTTAAGGGTGGAGCATGACTGCCTGGTTCACTAGTAGTCCTTAAAGGAATCTGTTCAACCCGAACGCACTCAGAGGATGCCTGGGACACTGAAGAACCCTGCAGGAGTATGACACCATGCAAAATGCCTGTCTCAGATGAAAGTATTACTCTATAGCTTCTACATTTAGAAACAGACTCTCTTTTAAATTTATGATCACAGTAAAGCAGATCTTGTCTTGTCTATTCCTTGCCACAAAGTTCTATGAATGCAAATAAGGTCCGAACAGAGGAACATGGTATAACAATAAAAAGTGTGAATGTCCATGGTAAAGAGAATTATTATTACCTCTGTTGCTAAGTAGTGCTGGGAGTAGTGAATGGTTGAGGATGAGGAGTCATTTTGATTTGCACAAAATTTCAAAAACAAACATACCAACCTATTTTCCAAACATTTGAGGAACAAAAAAGCCTTCACGCTGACCCACTGAGACCCGATAACTTTGAAAGTACTGTAAGGAAATCACAAAATTAGTTCTTTGACTTAAATAAACCACTGAAGAACAATCAGAACAGTTAACAGTCGTTAAAAGGCAGTTTTAAAATAAGGAGATTCACACTTGGCTTTTATAAACAAGCAAGAATGGTGCTTTTGTATTTGAGAGTCTCATCTTACTTTTATGAACTGGTGGAATTTATTGTTGGTGGAGCTACACTGAGTTAAAAGTGAATCCAGACAAAGTTTGTTTTCTTTCCTCGTTACGAATGTGAAACGCGTCACCCACCAGCACAGCCTCTATATATGCGTAAGCTCAGGTGTCACACAAAGTTGTCTTGTTTGTGCAACAGTGCCCCGCTTGTGACAGGCTGCAAACATTTTTTTTTCACCCAAGTTAAAGAATAAGCACTTTGATACTTTAATCTCCACTTTGGCGCTTTCCGTTCTCTGACCAGGTGGGCACCATTGAGAGGGAAATGTCTTCTCGGAGGGTGTAAGTTTGGGGGTTGTAACTCACGAATGGGACTACTTTGAAAAAACACTGCTGAGTGAGTGAGTTTTGTAGACACTGAGCTCTTTTGCTGTTTTTTTTTCTTCTTCTTTCTTTCAGCACTCATGAATAATTCGCCAGTGCTGCTTGTCACTGTCGTAGTTGTTGTTGTTGTTGTCGGGCTGCGGTGTCACTCCTGTCTGAGAGCGACGGAGGAGACAGAGGACTCTTTACACTTGACTCTCCTCTGCACTTCCTCTTTCATTCACAGGCGGAGGAAGCTGCAGGGCTGTGTGTGGTGCGTTAGTGAAAGGGAGTCAGAGGAGGGGAGAGATAGAAGGAGAAGAAGAAAAATCATGTCTGCCTGTCTGAACTCTGGCATAATGGCCTTTTTGTGCCCTAGTAATGGCAGAGTGGAAGGAGAGGCAGGGACATAAAAGTAAATAGAAACAGGTCCTAAGTGAAGAAAACAGTCAATATTTTTCCTGTTTGTAGTTAAATATTAACTTCTAAATGATCACTTGAAGCAAAACGACTAATAAGTCAAGTTAATGATTTATGTTAGTTATGATTTTTGTATTGAATAATAAGTATTTTCGTGCACAAAACTGTACAAATACTGACGACCAAATTGTACAAGGGTTTGTGGGATATAAAACCAGCATTTAATTATGTGCAATTTTCAGTTTTCCACAATTGCTAAAGTGCATTTTCTGAAACTAGGCGCCACTTTGACAAACTCCCAAAACTACATATACACATGACTAAATAAATTACATTTAAAGCAAAGACTACATAAAAATGTTGAACAAAATAAAATGTGAAAGTGTGTTTTAGGTTTTAGAAAGCACTTTTTTTTATTGGGTACAAAATATTTTAATAAAAATCTGCTAATTCACCTTTGTCATTGTTATATTTTAAGAAAAAAGAAAGACAATACCAAAAACTCTTAACTAGTAAGGTTGTGATCGTTGTAGTTATACCAACTACCCCATTTATTATTTTACATACATAGTTAGTTATTTTGTTCAGTTAATACAAAATAAAGATCACAATAAATGTTACAGTTAGTTAAGCTTTTGGCAGCATCCGGTGGAAAAAGTGCAGAGTGTAATTATACACCTCACACTCTTTCTGCACCTTATGTTTCTCTGCAGGGACATGCTGGTGCCTAGGGAAAATAGATTAGATTCAGTATATTCACTCTAACAATATAGAAACAAATGTATTTCATAAATGCCCTAAAATGCTCTTAATGAAAATTGAATGTTGTGTTTGGTATAAAACATGACTCTCCTCAATCAGTGACTCAACAGAAACATGTTTCTGTTGAGTCATATTTTTTATATGTTATGTTTATGTTGTTTTGTTTTCATTTTACATTTTATTCATTTATTATGTGTGCATTTACATTTATATGTTTTATAACTTTTTATTTTTATATTACTAAGCAATAAACAGTACAATGCAATGACGTCAAAGCACAAACACTCAATACACAGGCAGCTAATAAAGAACAGGTACATATTGACCCATACACATGAAGCTAAGGCCTAATTAAGATACACAGACAAGAAGATACATGCACACAAAAGCAGATACACATAAGCAGGTACTCAGAGGGTTTAGCAGCAAATAAAGTTTATAGGACTTTAAGGAAAGTAATGCAGGACAGTTAATTATGTCAAAATGTCATGCACCAAACTATATAACCTGAGTACGAGCTGGGGAAGGTCGTAAGCTGTACTCACTTTTTGCCATCTAATAAAGACTCTTAACTGCATTGACTCTGCTGCTGCTCTGGAGGTTTTATTTTTGGTGACTAAAAAGTTATTTTTTTCCCAGCCGTGAGGTAATTAAAAGGTTTGATATTGAAGACTGGTTTGACACACCTTTATGAAACTGATGAATGGTGTTGTTTCCAGATTAGAGGTCCGAGTGGGAAAAAAAATGGTAGAATGAAAAAAAAACATCTTTTTCACACATGAGTCCAAATGAATGCGTTATATGTCTATATTCCATGGACTGTAGTGTTGTAGTAGAAATGAACACCTGTGTATGAATCATTTATATTTTGTACATCTGTAGCCCTCTGCCTCCATCCTCCTCTGCCTCCTGACTATAAAAGATCAACCACTGTAAGTGTTGGACATAAGAAACACACCACTTCTGATATGTGTAACCTCGAGGTATTGGCTGGTATTTTATTTGTTCCTCACCAGCAGCAGCACTTGTGGCTGTCTACTATCTACTGTTTACACGATTTGTTCAACTTTGGCACCCTGCTCAATTACTCACAAAAGTACAGCTGAAGGATTCAAACGCTCATCGACTCTGTTGCATGATTTTCAGAGAGTAGAGTAACCGTAGTTTTGGTCCGCATTAGAGTTTATGCAATATTATTTAGACATTTCAGTTGTGTCTTTTCCTAAAGCAGTAGTAGTGGATTTTGAACAGTTTAGCACTTGCCTGTGTTGTGAATGCTGCCTTAAAAACTAGCGTGGGAAGCTGGCTTTTGATGAACGTTTTTGTGTTGAGAACCTTTTTCTCGGCTGTTTAGATGGGTAAATGAAGTCAAACAAGATAAACAAGATACGTGTAAAATTTCTCTATCAACCATTGTTGGTTGCCTGGCAACAGAAATGTACTACTCCCTCTATTGTTCAACAAAAGAAAATGCTGTTTTAATCAATTAGTTTTAGAAGCCAGGACAACTTTTTTCCTGCTTCCAGCCTCTGATTAAACTAAACTAATCCTCTCTTAGCTGTGTCAAAACAGATTCCTTGTTTTTTATTTTATTAATTTTTTATAGTTTTGATATTCATTTACTTTGTGTAAATAACCATTTTCAAAAGGTTAGGAGGTTTCTTTAGCTCACCTTGTCTTTCTCAAGCACACATAAGTGATGTAAATATGATCATCCACATGTCAGTGGTCAGTTCCGTGTCTACAAAGAAGTGCACTCCTTAATACCATCACCTCACACACACTGTGAGTACATGCTATTAATAAAGTATACACAATGCACGACCAAATGAATGAGTTCCTGGGGATGATGGAAGGTGTGTGTGTTATGGGGAGACCCATTTGCATGTAAATAGCCAAATGCTCCACTTCTGTGTAGCGGGAATGACAAAGAGCATTCTGGGATTGCATGGACTTGTTTGTCATCCATCAGTGGAGTAGAGAGGAGGATAGTGGTCAGCGCTGTGAA
Organism: Neodontobutis hainanensis; assembly: GCA_024349245.1. Lineage (NCBI taxonomy): Eukaryota > Metazoa > Chordata > Actinopteri > Gobiiformes > Odontobutidae > Neodontobutis > Neodontobutis hainanensis. Next base: position 3,131,480 of record JALDNG010000026.1, read on the forward strand.
AAGAAACAAACAGAGAATTCAGAGATGGAGAATGGACAGAGAGGGAAGAGTGTGAAGGGGTAGGAGTGTGTCACTGTCGGCAATAGGTTTTCTATCTGGAACAACACAACAAAGATCAAGGATACTTTGAACTGTTTATACCCCCACTGTGTTTGTGTTTCATTTTTCCCTTGACCTTTTATGCCCTTCTTTACCTGTCTTCATTTTTCTCTTTACTACAGTTTTATTAATTTACATCACTCACTTCCCTTACACTGTCCTTACACTGGCCAAGGACACAACACAGACACACTCAGCTGGTGAGACCCTGTAATAAGTCTGCCAGGCCAGTAGAGGTGTTGAAGAACCCAACACTGCTAATTCTACATACACACAAGATAAAGCAGTAGCAGATGTCCTCTCCAAACAGTGTGGACCTGCACCAGTGATATTGTAAATTACTCACATGTAATACTAATAATATATTCTATATCTAATATATTATATATATATATATATATATATATATATATATATATATATATATATATATATATATATATATATATATATATATATATATATATATATATATATATATATATATATATATATATATATATATATATATATAATATAGAAGCACAGTAAAACACAGTATTGCTTTAATTGTTGTTCATCACTAAATATGCTTTATTTACACTTGCAGAGATGGCCTGAATGAAACAAAAAAATACTTCCATCAGCAAATGAAAGGTTTGGGCTTTTGTGGACTAGTAGGAACACTTGGAAGTGTCAGATTTTTATTGTTTTGAGCAAAACTCGTCGTGTAAACAGCCTCAATGTGTGGTTAGATCATGTTTGCATCAGTTTGAACTGGCCAAACCACTTAAAAATATATTTTTTGGTTTGAAAGTAAATAAAGTTAAACAGACGGGACTATACTAACTAGAGCAGTGGTTCTCAATTGGTCTGGCTTTGTGACCCACCATCACCCCTTAATGACAAGCTGCAACCCAAATCAAGGAATATTTTCAACATCTCAAATTAATTTAATGAAAAGACGGTGCGGTTTAAACTGAGTTAAAACAGAATATCACAGTATGCCAACCGAACACAAAAAAAAACGTTATTGATAAACCAAAACAATCAGAAGGTAATGCTAGAGGGAAATATTCAAGTTTAACTCAATAAGCATCTTAGGGACACAAGGTTTCAAGAATATTATTATAAATGTAGCTATGATAACCCTGCATTAGTGGACACATACTGAACAGCCTGGTATTAATTATATTAATCAGTAGCACTTAATAAGCCATACCACATTAGGTTGTACAACATACATAACATTTCAGTAACTTTAGCTTTTGTAACAGACTCAACAGTGCTTTCATGTACAAACATGAAATTAAAACACCCAACTACTGCGAAGAAGATTTACTAGTCTTTACTGACTATAACAAACACTGTACTATTTAAAGTTTTGGTCACTAATTCAAGCAGTAATCATAAAGCAGACAATCAGAACATTTCAGTAACAGCTAACTTCACAGACTCAGTTTTTTCTTGCGAAATACATGAAATAAAAAAGTGCTACTACTACTAGTATTTTCAAAAAGCACTGAACACAGAACTGTGGGGGAAAAAATGTTTCTTCAGTACCAATTTTATCTACAAACTCCACAAACACACTCAGGTTTTTATCCACCTTTGTCCTCAAAGTTAGAAAATCCATATCTCATTTGTTCTCTCATGTCATACTTGTGTCTGAATCCACTCCCTAGTACCTATAGAGCACTATACTGTATAGTGTACAGTTTCGGACACTACACTAATAGACTTATGTAAAAAATCTTTAGTGATATAAGTATCAATATACGTAACTCTTTTATGTCTCTAGAGGGACGCTCTCAAATGTCCGTCTGTATGATTTAAGTTATAAGCTAACATTAGGGATTTTACATCGTAATTGTTTAATAATCACAATTTATGACGAATTACGTTTCCTCAGAAAGTCAAACTTATCTCGAACTCATTCAAACCTTTGTGTATGTTCTAAAGACGCACTCTGCTCCTCCATTGATTGTATATAATTAGCTGTCCTCCATCAATTTGCAAAGCATTATGGACTATTTTGGTCTAGTGAGCATTGCTGCTCACTACTTTGAAACATTGTGGGAAACTTGTGCACTACATTTCAGTCACTAGACATTTGGATAACACTATAAAATGGCTTAATTATATACAGTGCACTATATAGTGATTTGTGTGTTTATTCGGTCACAGCCAAACATTGCGGGTTAAATGCTGTGAAATAGCAGCTGTCAATTAGCATTACAGGGTATTATTGCTACCTACTTTTGAGGAGTGTGAACGGCACTCCGCTGCATGAAAATCAAAAATAAAAGCGCAGATTATTTTTTTTATACAGACAAAGCCCTGCAACTCACTTAAAACAGTTTCTAGAGTGACATTTTTTTAATTTAGGTTTTAAAAAGGTTTTAAAACACTGTTGTGAATAATAGGTAACAACGGAGGGGGAGGTCTACATTATCACCTGCAAGCTCTCCTGAGCTTTAACAATTCTTCCATTTAAAGTTACAACTATGAGACCAGAACAGCCTGGTCCAATCAGAGTTAGTTTCAGGTCAAACCCCTCCCTGTAGAGATATAAGCCCAGTTTTGTATTTTGTTGAACTCAGAATCGACACGTTGAAAACAAAGTCCAGATGCCTTTACTTTAACCTTTTGTTCAAGAAGACCTGGATGAAAAAGGAACTTTCACAGACATGCTCTGTTAAAGTGAAAAACTGCTCAAAAACTCAAATACTTAAATACTACAATCTGTGTATGGCTCATAAATATTAAGTACTTATTCTGCAAATACTCAATTCTCTTGCTCGTTCTGGAAAAAGTATGATCATGACTTCCCTTTTTGACCCTCTCTGTAGTGTTCAGTGATTTTCTTTTAGACCAGTGATGACAGTAATATTAACTCTTAGATGAAAAATCAGATCTAAAAGTCAAAACTGAGCACATACCCTAACTCACTTTGTCTACTTCTTACCCGACCATCTTTCTGTTTACTTCCTATCCTTAGCTCTCCCATAACTCTGTTTTACCCCACCCCCATTTCCCTTTTTTCTTCTTCTTCCTCTCTGTCTCTTCTTCGATTTCCCTGGCGGACTCTTACAGTAAACTGCCTGTGTAATTTAAATGCAATGCGTTTCTTTTCAAATGGCTGGTGTGGAGGACAGAAGGGGGATAGAAGTAAAAAGAGGAAAGGGAGGGGAAGCCATGAATCCCATTATCCCATACTGTGTATATCGGAAAAGCCTGAGAGCGCTTTCTTCATCCACAGAGACCACAATGAGAAAGATTGACCAATGCCGTACGCACGCATTTATAACTCCTTTACAAAGTTCTCATTTTTGTATGGAGCGGCAGCATGTGTTTGTTTAAATGCTAATCAGCGCTGGGTGTTCTTTCTGTCTTTTTTTTTTTTTTTTTTCAAGATCTGTCACCAGGCGTTATCCATTTCAATTTGAGCGTGTGCATTCAGGCCTCGAGCTTCCCTGGTGACAGTGATGTGTTACACCGGCCTTCTCTCTCCAAATGTATCCTGATATTTCAAGAGCCCTAACCCCCCCCACACACACACACACACACACACACACACACACACACACAGCCAGTCTTGTGAACAGAAGTGAATGTGTTTGCATAAGTTTGTGTGACAGTTGTCTCTAATGCGCCCGGCTCACGTTTGAACCGTCGAGTCAGGCTGTCAGCGCCACGGCACAGCATGATGTAGTGTTCCCGCTTTGAGCTTCGAAGACGTTATTAATGGCGCAATCAGTTTGTGTTTTTGTGTGTTTATTGTCCCATTATTGATCCTGATTCAATGTTTTTATTTATATCTTTTTGCATCTGTTTGACTTACAATGCTTTTTTATATGCTGTAAATAACCTCATAGTCTCTCTAACTACTGCTCAATGTTGCGTCAGATTTTTGATCTGTTCATTCTAGGTTCTTTTCCACTGTCTTATCACTGCATTGTATTAGAGAAAAATAGTTTCAAAATGTGTTTTTCTCCCTTAAGGACTAATTAGCCTTGTTGCAACTGCAGGGCTAAACAGACATAGCCAGGGTTTACTCATTATTTATGCCACTAACTTTTCCGCTCAAAACAATGTTTCTGCCAGGCCATATCTTTTTTCTTTTTGCCAACGGAGGTGATTTTATATGTTGGGCTGCGGGGTTTGCTCTAGTCCAGGTGTAAATACAATCAACAACAATTTCAACCTTGTGGGAAAAAAACATTCGCCAAGATATGTCCAAGGCTGTTTTACTGTAAAGGCTTTTGGAATGTGTAAACATACTTTCTTAAGAGGTCGGTGAATACTGACTCCTTACACAGGTACGAATGAATTCATTTTTCAGACATCACATAGAAAAATGGTGTTTTGAAATGTATTTCTTAATTAAATGTATTGGTGGATTTTGATTTCAATGAGCTTAGAGTCACCTTGGGGGTTAAGCTCTTCTTGTGTGGTATAAGTCGGCCTCAGTTCCTTTTGTGAGTTTGTTTACATATTAACTTCACCTCTAGTCATATGCTCCCAAGCTCCTCCAACAGGCCATATGGTCCGGGCCTAATCTAAGCCCCATCCTGCTGATAGCACCAAGATGGCCTCCTGTAATTAGATCTGAGCTGGGACTACCGGTCACTCTGGGATAAACCAGCAAGCTTAAGGTGAAACTGAAATGCAGATTTATAATGGTAAAAAAAATAAAAAGCCAGAAAGCTTGTCTAATCACTAAGCAAGTGGGGAGAATAGCAAAGTTTAAATAATTCATTATAGTGTGTGTAAAATGTTAACTTTTATTTTCAAATGATGAAATCTGAGGTACATTGTTTTTGTAAAATATAGTATGTGGGATATGTAGCTCATGTGAAAATTTCTTTTTTTAAGTAGAATTTAAAAATGCCCTTTAGTTATGTATTAAAGTGATATTTCCTCCATGAGTATATTTTCTAAATGTCAGATATGTAAGGGCCTGTTGATGGATGAGCTTTAAGTACCTCTCTCAGATCCAATATTCTAATGCCCCAGTGCTGTAAAGCCATAAACCTTTTCCTCTCACATGTCATGACCGCAGAGTGATCTCCCATTGCCCCCTAGCCATCTTTTCATTGTATCTCCAACTTGATTGTTCCTCCATCTTTACAACGTCTGCAGTGAATAGATAGGGTTATAGCTGGACTCTGGGGGATGCTCCTCTTCATTCTACTTCACTCTGCTTCGGTCCCACTCAGTGCGGCTATTCTTCCTCTTTGACTAACTCTTTCTGCCTGTGTGTGCCCCGTTTTTCCCTCTGCCCTGTTACTCTCTGTTCCCCACTTTCTCCTGCACACTCTCTGCAGGATTACTTCCAGAAGGGAAGTGCTTTTCTAATTACTCCAAGCCTATTGTTGCAAACTTTAGCCATAGCCTCTCCAAGGGGGGCCTGTTGTCCCTGGATGAAGTGGCTTTCAGGGACCGTAATGGCTTTTACCTCAGTGTGCCACAGATTGATCAGATAGCACTTGGCAGGGGCTGTTCTCTCAGCACAGGCCAGGCATAGAGGGAATAAGGGAAAGCGGAGGGGTGGCTGAGCTAGTATAGAGTTGAATGAGCAGTAGAAAAAGAGCTACAGTGGGTCTTCAGCGCTTATCTCCCCAGCCTGCCTCTCGTTCTGTCCCCCAGGGCCGGGTGAGGAGGGTGAGAGTGACGCCCGATCTCTGTCTGTGTGCGTTCGGGGGTTTGATATGTCGCTGGCCAAGTCAAAAGTCACTTCACCCTGGGGGGCTTCCTCAGAGCAGCCTCCTGTGTCCTTCTGGAAGTTTTGCGTGTGCGGCGGTGCGTGTGTATTTGCTTTGTCTGAACGCAGCTCTTGGTTTCTCTCTCTGTGTTTGAGAGATAACGACCCCTGGGCTGTAAAACCACAGCAAGAAAATAAAAACCACCACTGCCACAAAAAACTTCTTATTTTAAGGGCTGGCCCTACAAGAGCTGACCCATTGAGACTTGTGGGCTTTGCTGCTTGTCTTTATTGTGTTTTAGGGTTGCACAAGCGTCCCTCGCTTAGTCTCTGGGGTTTTGTCCAGAAAGACATCAGTGATTCTCTAATACAATCAGCAGAACCGCAGCTGCACCACGGCGATGGCTAATTGCATCATGGAGTCAGTGATAAAGTCTGGAGTAGCCTGCTGTTCCTTTCTGGGAACATCACTTTTCGTGGCCTTTTAGTGTAGTTTTTATTTTTTTTTTGTTTGGCGGGAAATCCATTAATGGGATGGCTGTCCTCTTGTTTTGAAATTTACAGTCAAAACAGAGCTGAAGTGATAAAAATCTGTAGTACAAGAATTGGTTAGCTGCTTCCAGTTCGGCTATATATATATTGTGTTTGTACAACTATCTTGTATGTTGGGCTATTAATCGGAAGAGCATTTTGTGATGTGGTCTAAGACTAAACCTTAAATACTTTTTTTTCTACAAACCATATCAATTCACTGACTTAAAATTAAAATAAAAAAAATTATAAATAATTAAAATAAAGTAAATTCACAACATAATTATTATTGTTACAATTACCTTTGCATAGTGTTATTTTACCCAAAGAAACCCTAATAAGAATATTTTAAGGCCCAGGTTGTGATAGTGTTAGTGTAGTGTCAATCCTTATTACTATAATCACATTTTTTAAGTTTATTTATTTAAAAAATACAGTGCATATTAATCAACATATCAATATAAATATGCCAGAATTACATCTGTGGTATAGCCTATGTTAAGTGCTAGCATCTGTTTGAACATACAAAACATTTATTATTTATTTTATTTTTTCCTAATCTTTTCTTGTGACTTTTCGCAAACCAGACAGAAGTGACAGGTGCTCAAATGTAGCCAACATCATGATGGTTTACAATAGCCTGGGTTTTTTAATTATTATGCAGTTATTACATTTTGAATACTATATGCTCTGAAGCAAAAATGTTGTTATAAGAACAACAAGAGCAGGTTTACAGCAACAGTCTGTAATACTCTCCTGTTTAGACTTTACTGAGAGACGGGAGTTTGAGTCACACTGGAAACAGAGAAAAGGAAGTTTCGAAATCGCCAATAAAACAGCTAAATAAACGGCCTTACTTCCTCTTCAATACCTTTACTTCAATGTTACATCTCCTGTCCACTATGCACTGGCGTGAGCGCGCAGCTTCATGTGCGTGCTAAGCAACACAGACTGTTTAAATTTAGAGTAATAAAGGTAAAGCAGGCAAAAGTTGTGTGCTGCTTGTGGGCTGGGCCGGTCTAACCACACAGAGTGGAAACCCCGCAATTAACGCATATAAATAAATGTATAAAATCCCACCGGCCAAAGTGGCTAGTGGAAGTGACTGTGTTACCGGCCACAACAGAAATCTACCCGCATTTGGCAGGGTGCCGGGTGGTAATGTCAAGCCCTGGTCATTATGCACACCCAGTTCTTTGTGATGTGGATATTGCAGTTGTTCTGCAATAATGCTTAATTTGCAATATATTGTGCAGTCCTACAGTATAGTGCAATGTGCTACAGGTTATGCAGAGCTTGGAGTTCATATTTATAACCATAATAGTTGAGGGTAATCTATATGGAAACAATATTAAAACCCTCTTCCTAGTAGGAGCATGTTCTCACAAGTTGTACTGAAAGTTTAATGTACTATTCTACAAAAAAAAAATGAAATAGTAATAAGATTGGTATTGGTTGTCATAAGTAGTAAAGCTTTTGACCAAGGATAGCTAGTTAGGAGTGAGGTAGAGTGGTGTTGGAGATGGTGATATTCCATCCTGAGTTGATTTCCCTCTGAGCAACTGGCGGCTAAAAGGCAGGATGAAATCAGAAGATGTATTGATTTAGTCAGGGGGGACAGGATTGGGTCTCCCTCTAATCAGTGTGGAAGGAGAAGCTCTTTGGGCGATAGCATTTCTAATGGAGAGAAGGGCCAATCGAACAGGGCACTGCCTCATATGAAATTCATCTTTAATCTTTATGAATTATGAATTGAACTGTGGTTGGCAAAAAAAAAAATGCATTTACATAACCCCTCTGACAGTGTTTCATGTTTTATGTGTGCTCTGTTTCTTCTTTGGCCTCTCTCTCCCTTTATCTGATTTTACAATAAAAATCATTTTTCAGGCATTAATTTACATGTGTGGACATTTGGTTTGTAGAGACATATGGGTATTCATATATTTAGAAATATATGCTCTATCCATATAGATGGCTATGTGGGGTAGTATAATATATGTCATTTATAATTTATGTGTGGTTTGTATACCCAGTGTATGTAAGCACATGTGTGTCCTATTCTGTTCGTTCCTGTTGAACGGGGTAAGTCGGCAGGGGAAGTGGCTGCTCCCTTAGGGCAGTATTTATGGCAGCGCGTGTAAAGGTATTTTTTGACACAAAAAGGTGTTTTAAATTTCAAATGGGATTCTAGAATGTGGTTGAAAAGGAGAAGAAGAAAATCTGTTGAGGGCTTTACTCCACTTTTGGCTCCTCCCTCCCCCTTCTCCATTCTCTCTCTTTCTTCTCTATCATTCTTTTCCTCTCTCTTCCTAGCTTTCTCTCTCCCTAGTGTCAACCTTTTCAAAAAGCATCTATATTCTCACACCGGGCTTTAAGGGCATGTTGTCATGTTGCAATGCTACCTGAATGTCAAGCAGAATGGCAGAGTGATGGCTGAGTGTGAATGTACAATCAAAACAGAGTGCCTTCTGACCGCTGAACCTGCCAGAGCACTGAAGGACTTTAGGCATCTAGGCTTACAGTTCATAAGAATTTGTGATTGTTTGGCCATTTTTTCAGAGAGTATAAATGAGAACACAAAAACCCTTTTTTCACTAATAGTGGTTGGGTGAAGTAATTTATTGACAAACAATTGTGTTTACTCTTTTTAAATCATAAAGACAAAAGACAAAAGTTTACATACCCTGGTGTTTTTGGCTTGATAACATGCACACAAGTGACCATGCTGCTTGTAACCAGTGTGTGTGTATAAAAGGTTAGTGAGTGTCTTGCTCCTAACAGACCCTTGCGTTTTTCATCCAGAGCTGCACTGATGTTTCTGTATTCTGAGTCATGGGAAAAGCCAAAGAATTGTCAAAGGATCTGCCGGAAAAGGTAATTAAACTGTATAAAACAGAAAAGGGAAATGAATAGATATCCAAGGAATTGAAAATTCCAATCAACAGTGTTCAAACTATAATAAAGAAGTGGAAAATGAAAAGGTTGTGTAGATCAACAAAAATTTCAGCCACAACTGACAGGAAAATTGTTCAGGAAAGACTCTCTGAAAAAAAGTGGTGTGGCTGTTTCAAGATGTACAATAATAAGGAGGCACTTGAAGAAAAATGGGCTGCATAGTCAAGTTGCCAGAAGAAGGCCATTACTACGCAAATTCCGTAAAACATCCAGCTTACAATACGCCAAACAGCACAGAGACAAGCATCAAAACGTTTGGAACAAAGTCATTTGGCGTGATGAGACCAAAATGGAACTTGTTGGCCACAAACATAAACATTACATTTGGAGAGGAGTTCTGACTATAAAACATGGAGGTGGAGCTGATGTTTTGGGGATGTGTGAGCTACAAAGGCACAGGAAACTTGGTCAAAATTGATGGCAAGAGGAACGCAGCAAGTTATCAGAAAATTTGCCTTCATCAGCACGGAAGCTATGCATGGGACTTACTTGGATGTTTCAACATGACAACAATCCAAAGCACAAGGCCAAGTCGACCTGTCATTGGCTGCAGCAGCTTAAAGTGAAGGTTCTGGCCATCTCAGACTCTTGACCTCAATATCATCGTGCCACTCTTGGGAGATCTCAAACGTGAAGTTCATGCAAGACAGCTTAAGATTTTTGCTTTTTGCCAAGAAGAACGGGCAGCTTTACCATCTGAGAAAATAAAGAGCCTCATCCACAACTACCACAAAAGACTTCAAGCTGTTATTGATGTTAAAGGTGGCAATACACAGTATTATGATCTGGGTTAAGTAAACCTTTGATCAGGGTTATATGGGTAGTTTCTGTTGTCATTATGATTTAAAAAGAGTAAACACAATTGTTTAATAATTAATGGCTTCACCCAACCACTATCTATGAATGAAAGAAATGTTTTTATATTATCATTCATATTCTTTGAAAACTGGCCAAACAATTACAAAATTTGCCAGAGTATGTAAACTTATGAGCATAACTGTATGTCCACACCACAATCTCATTGAATAATCAAGTAAGAAAATGGTTCAAATGTGGATCAGTTAAAATAACATATAATCATTATCAATAAGTTGTGGGACTATAAAAAAACAAGCCATATTTGAAGTAAAATTGTGTGTTTGCAGTGCTATTAAATAGTTTTAGGGACTCACATTTTAATGTCTCAGCAACTATGCTTACTAAATTTAATGCAGTGTAAAGCTAATGAAAATTGAATTTACACAGTGAGTGCTGTTAGACACCAAATAAAATCTGGAGACAGCTAATAAACACTGTCTTTGTAACAACAAAGAGCATTCAATATACTTCATTTAAGAAAACCATTTTTATCAGTGTAAGAACTTTTTATTCTCCATTCAACCGACTGATCTTTAGCGTCACCGTTATAGTTATAGTTTCTATGACACACTGTTGGAACCAAAGGGTAATGGGTCACAAAGTTAGTGCAGTACAGTATGCTTATTAGGGACACTTTGTTTTCTTTATGACAAGGGAAACTGACCCATGCTGACCTGCTCTGGTAGTAACAAGGATTTTGTTCCAAGAAGTACATGTTATGAGATCATGCAGCTCATAGTAAAAGGGGAAACACTTACAATGGCACTTCTGAAGCTCTGCAATCTACCGTAACATTAAGACTTTTCAAATACAATATTTAATATTTAAAAAGATCTTTTGGAATATACACTCTTTAAACATGTTAAACTAGCTGACCTCACATCTTAGCAGGGAAAAAACCTTAGACTGGAGGTAATTTGGCAGTGATGAGCATGGTGCTCATTACGTTGACATTAATGCCAATGATTATTGCCATTAGTGTTATTTATTCCTTTTATTCAATTCTTGTTAAGTCCAGTGATCCATCATAGATCCTTGTCACAAAGCCACTATAAGAATACCAGCATTTAATTTGGATTAATTGAAAAATTACCATAACCCGTGGCCATTACAGTTATTACAGTTGGGTAAAATGGTCCTTAGAGAGGGTCGGGTGGGGGGGTATCCTCTTCTAATCCAGTGTCACATTCATCCACACAAACTCAACCTGTTACTGCCCTGCAGCATTTCCTAGATTGGTTGTAAAAGTCTGGAGATGTGCTAGACAAATGTAGTACACAAACAAAAAGGGTTTAAAGGTTGATGGATAGAAGGACTGACAGCAGACATGACTGAGCTGGAGATGGAGGAGATGTTGGTTAGAGTTTGGCTGTAGAGTAAGTGATAGAGTGGTGAGATGGATTTTTTGTGGCGGAAAACTGCTGGTCACCAACATCATCAATGATCAGAAGAAGGTGAAATGACTGAGCTGTCATAAGAAAAGAAGGAGTAAAAGGAAACAAGTGGTAGATCATATGCCATGGGTGATTGTTCTAAGAAGCACATCCCATCTTGTTTACGTTTAGTGGAACAGTGGAAGAAACACATATGCACCAAGTAACGACCAAAAACTAGACAGAAGTGTCCACAGTTTACAGTTTAAATGGTAAAATCATTATCACAGAGGCAGTTAATCAGTGGATCTCCAAATAATAGGCCCCAGACAGAGACATTCATTATAAACAGAAACCTTTACTACTTCATGTCACTACTTAAAAGAATATCACATAACATACTCGTTTGTTTTAAGTTAAATGACACACCAATGCATTTTGCCCAGAAGACAAAGGTGTTTTCTTTTTTTTTTTTACAAGAGGATAACCTTCTCACTGCACAAAAATGCAAACAAAGTCACCAGTCAAAGTTAAATGCTTGTATTACTTTTGCTCCAATCAATAGTAGTTTCTATCTCAGAACTTTTCAGCCATTCAGCATATGTTTCTTTGTAGATCTGCTTTGAAAGAAAGTGAACCATCTTTGTGAAACCCAGTGCTAACCCCATATTTACCACTTTAACTCTTTAACACAGCTTTATACAACAGGCTGCACTCTAAAATGATCAGGTTTAAAATGTAAATGTACTTAATTTATATAGCACTTTACAACCAAACATAAGTGAATCAAAGTGTTTTACAAGAGGTCAAATGATTAAAAACACACCGGAAATCAAGTACATGAATAAAGGTCAGTGATGAGACGCATGTCAGTGGTGAGCTTATTTCAGAGCCTATGTGCAGCAGCTGAGGCTCGGTCCCCCCAGTGTTTCAATCTTGACCTGAATACTTCCAGAAAAAGTTGGTGGGGAGACCTCAATGCCCTCCCACACTCACTAACGGTTAGCATATCAGATACATAAAATATGGTGAGGCCATTAAGAGCTTTAAAAACAAACATGAAAAGTTTGAAATCAATTCTCAAATGGACTGGAAGCCAATAAAGGAATAAAGGACAGGGGTGACGGGCCCTCTTCTCATAGTGCAAGTAAAAAAAACAAGCAGCTGCATTTTGCACGATTTGAAGACTGGGGGACACAGCACACAGAGCATTGCAGTAATCCAGTCTCAAATTAATTAGAGCGTGGATAGTTTTCTCAAGGTCATGACGGCTCAAAAAAGACTCGACTTTGGCTAGAAGATGTAGCTGAAAAAAGCTTATCTTGACAACACTGTCAATTTGTTTCTCAAATTTTATGGAAATTTCAAAAATCACTCCTAAATTTTGTGCAGTCGGACTGGGTAAGGCAAGGGGCCAAATTCAGTCGACATAGACCCCCCCAAACACAATACATTCTGTTTTATTCCTCATTTGGGTGTAAACGATTTTTTGGGGCAAACCACTGCTTAGTATCAGCAATGCAGTCAAATAAAGTGCTCTGTGCATTACTAGGCTTCAAGAGCAGGTAGATTTGTAAGTCATCTGTGTAACAATAGAACGATAAGTTATGCCTAGCTATAATTAACCCAAGTGGTGGTCCAGCCCGGTTATTTCTTTCATAACAAGCATTTTCCCAATCTGCCAAATAAAAATTCAGACACAGGATGAGGACAGTGATGTACTCTCTTTTATAAAGGCTAGTATGCAGGTTGAAGAACAGTTTTTTAAGGTTATGTGCCACTGACCAACTTTCTAATGAAAATAAGATGCTATGATGAACTGACTGATGGCAACACTTGACACTTTTGGAGTTTTAACACAGCTCTCTTCCTCCAGAACTGAAGGAACTCACATGAATTGGATGATGTACTATTCTTAAGAATAGCCTCAAATCCCCAAAGCAAAGTGTAGAAACCTGTAAAATGGATTCATGACACCATTTTTCACACCCATGCGTCCCGGAGTTACATAAGCATTTACAGTAGAGCATGGCACTATAGACTCCTGCAGTTGCATTAAATTGGTCGGGTGAAGGAATGGACTGAAAAGTGATTCTGCTTTACAGGCCGTATCTCCCTCTCATCCCCGGCTAATTATCAACTCTTGTTTCACTTCATGGACAAAATTAGAAATTTGTTTTTCTATCTTGTCTCGGCCAATGCGATGTTGCTTTTTTAGGAGGGGGGGGGGGGGGGTGTTTTTCTGTTGCATCAAGGATCTCAATCTCATTTTCTGCTCTGAATTACAATCTAATGAATGTAAGGTTTTGGATTCGGAGACAGGCAGACTAGCTAATGGGTTTGTTAGTTTGTTGAGTAGCATGCCACACTCATTATTGCTTTCAATGCTGTGATTAACTTGATTTGTGGGGCAAATCCATCAGAGAGAAGATGATGTGCTCACATATATATAAATGCATGCACACTTGTAATGTAATTATCCGATTTAATAAGTTATTAATATAGTTTGGGTCTCAGTTGGAAATAGAAAAGTGGATGGCTGAAAATGCTAAGGCGACTGATGATCATGTTGTGATTGATTTAATTTAATTTGCTAAGGGAACATGATGTTACAACAGTGACTAACAGGATATGAAAGTCACCAAGGGGGCATCTTCAACAAAAAAAAAAATATATAAAATTACTTCTGTTATTGTGATTCCATTTTAAAATATAATTTCTCATTATTTTTATGGAACTTCTGCTTTACAGCCTTATGAAGACAGAAAGGACAATGATAAAGAAAGAAAAAGGATTTGTGCGGGGTTTCTCGGCTCAAATGCGCACGCCAAGCTTCAAGGGCATCTCATATTGTATCATTATTCTAGGACACAACTTTTTTTATACTTGAAACTGAGAGCGCCACATAACAAAAGCCACCCAGAGACCTATGAAGTATGCTTTTAACAATAATTCTATACTGAATAATGCTTTATCGGTGAAGAGACACATCTTAAGTGAGTACTGTATGAGTAAATAAGGCTCTTCTGAGAAAGTGATAGCCTTCTGTGTTGTTTGGATGGATAGAAATGCTTCTTTAACCAGCGCACTGTCAGTGACAAGGAAAAGCGACAGCCTCAAAATGACAGTTAGAGCTGCAGAGATGAAACGATGATGTGGGTCTTCAGTCATCTCTTTCATCTTCAGATATATGTCTGAGGGAGGTCCCTAAATGCTGCCTTAATGGTGTCACCGTGGCGATTATACAGCGTCCCCGCTTCTTCGTCGAGCTCGGGGCTGTCACTAGAAATGTCAGATGCGTCCCGTGTTACTAGTCATCAAGACAGTTACAGCAGAGAGGACAGCTGCGGAGTGCTCTCTTTAAGGTTAGCCATCTGGACACGGACCAAAGCGTTTTTCACCCAAATGTGTGTGCGAGGTGGATTAACACAGAAACTCTGACATAGGCAACAATCATTTGTATTTATGTGGAGCTTAGGGCTTCCTGTTTTGAAATGCGGCTAAATAACCCCTGTAAGGCTACATCCATAGAAATGTATTTGATTTTGGAGAATCAAAGTCAGTTCAGTGGTGTTTTAACTTTTGTACATTGATGTGTACATTCTAATCAGGCAAAAAAAAGAAAAGAATGAACTTTAGTACTGAGTACTGTATAGTTTTCCTCTTCAGCAATAAATAACAGTCAACCAAGCAGTGAACACAAGTACCTGGTCTTTCCACACTACAGCACAATCCAATTTTGATTCAATTGAAGAATTTATTTAAGTCAGTGCAGAAATCAAATCTTATTTCGAGTGTTATGAGCCTTATCCCAGTTATGACAATATTTGGCCTATGACGTATACAGGCACACAGAGAAACCTGGTTATTCAAATCCTTGTAGCCTATATATTTTGTGGAGTGAATGTGTGAAAGTCTCAAAAACCAGCTGCGTTAAGCGTTAATAACAGTTTTCAGTTTAGAACGCGCAGAAATAAGTTATTTATGGATGAAAGTTGCCACTGGAACCATGTTTGTTTTGCTGTGCCTCACTTGACTTGAGTTTACACATGGTATACCAGGTAGCATAACCAAGTTTCTCAAATTGAGGATATAATGTTGCCATGCACAAAGACAAAATTAGGATACTCAAGAGCATTTAAGCAAACTCACTGAGAAGCATTATATGTATTTCAAATTATTTCTTTAAACCTGATCTAAATGTACTTAGAGTTATTACCGGCAGTGAATATTCACTTACAGGGCGTGGAAGAGCTGATAAATAAGCCAGCAGTGTCTTCAGCTGCCCCCCCTATTCAGCCCCTACAGCCTTAACACCTGCCTGCCATGAAGTACATGAAGGTCACAGGGAGGGTATGGTGTGTGTGTGTGTGTGTGTGTGTGTGTGTGTGTGTGTGTGCATAGCATGTACCAATTTGGTTATGATTCAGAAGCACATGCTGGCACATACACACACACCCTAAAATGTAAGTTTAATGTCTAAAGTCTGGAGCGTCTCTTCTCACCTGTCACCTCTCATTAGACTGCGGCAAAGGACTGACCTTGTTCGTCTTTCCTAGGGCCGCTGTGCTGGGAGGTGTGTGCGTGTGTGTTCATTGAGGGGCCGGGGCCGCCTCACCCTAATGATGTGGCTGTGAAATCGGGCCGGAGCCCAGCGCCGTCTCTCATTACGCCCCTCCAAATTCATTTGCCACGTCGGTTCTGCCTGCTCGTGCATGCGCCGCACGCCAGTCTGCCCATGTGGCTTTACTTGTACCTGCTGTTAGTCTACATCTAATACACGAGCCAGACCAGTTAGTCCGACACAGAAATAACACGTGCTCATCACTGTACAATCGTATCTAGCTTGTTCTATTCAGAAGGTTTCGTTTTTATTGATTTATCTAGGACTGCCTTTTGATTTTAAAAGCTATAGGCCATGTCCAACATTAATGCAATTGACACATGTCCTTTGTGCATAAATGGGCTGTAGATCAAGCTAGCTACAACCTTAAATGATAAAGGTGTAAAAACTGTAGGAGTGTCCTTGTCTTGTTGGGGGATGGGTTTGACAGACATCTAGCCATCTCCCCTCATGACCTTGATAAGCCCGTTGTTTTATCATCATTCTCATAGCATAGTCCTGGACAGCAACGGAAACTCAATTTATTCTGTCCTCTGACCAGGAGACAGCAGGAGCCTGGACAAGTCCTCTTCCCGGATCTCCAATACCAAACTGCCTGCCGGGTCTCAACAATCACCTTTACTCTTTACAGGAAGGCTACATTAAACATACGGCAGGAGTCTGATGGTTGCGAGGCTGATGTACAGTGCGTTGTGCAAATGTCATAGGTTTCATCTCTTGACATGTTATCTGATCCGCTGCTTTCTGTTTCTTCATGGGCATGTGTGTGTGTGCATGTTGCGTCTGCCATTGCAGCAAACAGATGGTATCATAATGACATCATTGCACACTGGGGTTATGTTCTGCGAGGCTCAGAGCAAGAGGAAGAAATTAGAAGGAGGCATCACACGAGTGTTTGTCAATTAATCTAAAAGACACAAAGAAATAAAAAACCCAGAGAGCCTTTCAAAACACTTAGCTGCAGTTTGCCCCACTAAACGCCAGCCTGCGTTTCACCTTGCTTGCTAGGCTGTTACAAATGTCAGTGCTCCCAGTTAACTGGACTTGAAATGATCTGCCCCCCTCCACCCAGCCCCTCTCTGTCATGTTCTCCTTCATTTGTTAAGGGTGCCCTGAGCACCTGAGTTTCCCTCTAAGAGCATCTCTTTTCCCTCCTTTTTGCCTCCTCTGTTCTCAAGCTCTCTCATCTGTCCAAGCAGGGAGAAACCTGTCACCACACAGCATTAGTATGCTCTTTTCATATCTGTGCCTCTCTTCTTTTTTCCCTTTTTTGCTCCTCTTCCCCCTCCCCCCGTGCCTTTTCCTGCAAACATAAAAATAGTTTATGCTTCTGACAAGAAAATGCCTCTAATCCTGAGGTTTGTTGGAGAGCAAACAGACGCAATTGGCCACTTATTATTCTGTGTAGAATTTTCTATGTGGGGTGTTTGTGGTATCCATGGCAACAAAGTAGGGTGCACATATCCCCCCTGTCACTGAGCAGAATGGGAGGAGAGAGGATGAAAAGAGGCGATAAAATAACACACTTACTGAAATGCACGGGGCAAGCTATAACCTGTTAGTTCAGCGGCTGGTGTGTGTGCATGCCGGACTGTGTTTCTGCGTGTTTGTGTTTGATGGTATTCGCACACCAGCATATAGCTGTTAAGTCACACACAATCAGATTTCCATTTTTCTGATTGCATTCTTGTTTGTGTGTATCATAGGGAGGAAGGGCGTCTGAGAAATGATGATAAAAGTCAGAGAAGATAGGAGCCTTAATGTATGGAAGTACACTTGTGGATTCAGGTGCCATTATAGTTGCTTTCCAGCTGGGTCAGATGGCCTCTGTGTGTGTCACGCGGAGATAATCTTTGCCATAAAGAGTCTTTCATATGTGCTCTTCTATTCATTGGCCCACACAGGCCCTGCCGCTCCATCCAGCACCATGAAAATCAATGAGAGCCGGGCAAAAAAAAAAAAAAGAAAAAAAGATTGCGCTACGGTCAAGACACTTAGCATGCTGAAAACTAAAGTGTGCAGGAGGGGCGCGAGGAAAGGAAATTGTTGTGTTGCTGGGGAGGATTTGCATTGTGATTTCATGTATGTGAATAGATTGAACGATAGAGGTGCCACTTTTCTCTGTGTGTGAGTGCGTGGATGTGTACACATTCTGATTTAACTCACTCGTTTCCAATTTCCTGCCTCCAGATTGCTCTTTTTTTTTCACTCTCACATCTTTGGTTAGTTCTCTTCCTACTGTTGCATCGTTTTACTTAAATCCGCTTTGTCCACATTGATACATCTTAAATATAGTAAATTTTCCGGTTGCATCTATACTATCTGACATTTTGAATTAACATTAATACTTGGGATTGACCGATGTCAATTTTTTAGTGCTGATGCCAATACAAATTTTACAATTTCTATTTGGTTAGGTTTTCCATTTGGACACACAGACTTAATTAGCTATAGTTCATACCTGCAAACTCAGATGGGCTGAAAAAGGGGACTACTACTATTTTGGCTCAAATAAATATTTTATTAAATGAAACATTATGTACCTCGTTACGATTTATCTGCTGACTGCAGTACAACATTGCATTTCTATTAAATGTAGCCTTTTTCCACAAATGAATGTGATTTTATTTACAGGGACGCATATTCATCACCTTTTAGGCATATTTTTATTTTAACAGAGTTTTTTACTGAACATTATTAGTACTTGAGCTACAGGTTATTCTTTGCAGCTGAAAGGACTCTAGTGACTAATGTGCTGGGGTCATGTCTCTGTCTATCCTCCGTTCGTCTTTTGTGCAGCACGTTGTTTTCTTTGGAGCAATAATTCTATGAGTTTGTGTGAGTTTATCATGTTACCACAGAAAGGCTTTTTACACTGATCACTACTGGCAGTATATTCATTAACTGCAGTAAAATAACTCCACACATCTTGTCGCTGCTCTGCCGCTGAGTTACGTGACGACACCGCGAAACACACAGAGCAGGAGAGAAGGTGACAACTGCACACACACCTGTCTACTGTTTAAATGACCCACCCAGCCCTACGTCTCACTGGGCAGGATATGCAATTTGTTTGTTAATATAGAAACTTATAATGGTTGTTTTTTACATTTACATATAATTTCTTAAATAGAGTGAATAATTCATCAAAGACTATTACATTTATTACAGCTAAAGCAGGATTTTGTATATTGCACATGTTAATACGGCTGTTTTGATATGTTGTGCAGGCTTTCTGCAGATGCTGTTTTAATCGAATATCTCCTGGATTGTATTGTGTAGTGTGGATGGAAAATGGATGTTAACTTTACCAAACTTTGCTGTATCCAATTCCAAATCATGTGACTGACATTATCTTTAAACACTAATGTGAATGGATGTTTGCGATATGGTTATTGCAGCTGCTGATATTGCAGTAACAACACATTTTTGACATTTAGTACAGCCCTACAAAACCATAAAATAAAAATAATATGGACATAGGCAAAGATTTCCTGTCACTATTTGATTTCCGTTAATATGTGTTTTTGGCACGTGCTTGATCAATAATGACTATTGGAGGGTGAAAGGTCAAAGGTCATGGTGTGGCAGTATTGAATGTCCAGGCCCTGACCTCATCCTGCTGGACGTATCTTAATTTAAGGCCTTCACAAAGGAACCAGGAGTGTCATTAGGCGGTGGGAAGAGTGTGGGGGTCATTTCATCTGAGTGTATACGGTTTTATAAGAGGACCTAATTGGCCACTATGACCTCAAGTTTGATCTACTTTTGTGAGCTGAGAACCCCTAATGCAGTGCTTAGTATCTCACCTCTTCCATAAAGGAATCCAGTAAATGCCCAATCAACTTTTACAAATCGACAGATATACGTATGTTTAACTATACCTCTGAATCCCTTGAGCTTAAAAAGGCAAGTATCCCATATTCAAAATTCATGTTAAATAATGGAACTTGGAAATTTTAGTTCTAAAATGATAAGAGCGACAGTGGTAACATATTCTCTTATGCTTGTATTCCTAATATAGTAGACCAAATGGGAATTGTCTGAATTTGGGGATGGCAAACCAGTGAAGGTCTGTGTGGTGTTTCTCTTCTGATGAAAAGGAATGATAGAGGTTCTACTGGTCTCTTGTGGCTTTATTTGTACATGTTTTGTTAATAGACTAACCTAATCTTTTTATTTGAAACTGGCATTCACAAATCCAATATAAGAAAATATATCCAGATTTGGGTCTTTTCTCATCTCAGTGCCACGATTAGAGCAAACATCACACACACTTTAAATCTGGAGCAAAAAAAAAAAGGGAAATGATGTGCCGGTGTCATGTCGATGTTCCCAGGTGAGTTCCCCACAGCTGTGTCTCTTATCCAGGAGCTGCACAGCATGTTCCTCTCTGTTTCCTACACAGCTTTTTTCTGTCATCTTCCCTGCATTGTAATTGAAGATTAATGGACGCACGAGCCCAGCACTGAGTGAATAGTAAATAGCTTACATTATTCAGCGCTGACTTGTATCTCTGGTTTTTGTCTCACTTTTCTGTCTGTGTCAAGGGACTGTGGCCTGCGCCTGAGATGAATGCATAAAACCTTTTCACTCATCTAGAAATGTAGTTACGTCATCTCCACTGACCTTTTTCTGTATGTAAGTCAAAGCTAAGATTATGCGCAGGAAGCAAAGGGCACATCTTGACCTATCACCTAACTTTTGATTGCCCTGCTTTCCCTGCATCCTTTACAAACACACATCTTCACCTCTTGACTCTGAGCTATACAATACAGCTGTTCCATTTGCATTATTAAACAGACTTTAATTGTAGTCAGTTAAAAATTCCTTGTGTCCCACCTGCAATCCCTGAATCTGGTGAGTCCCCTACCCTTGTTTTCACCCTGTCCCCTGGCCAAATCCCCTACTGATTAAAGCTGGGAAGTATCCTCCAACATAGGGCAGAGATCAATAAGTGAATTAGACTCCACTTTCAGCTTCCTCTCAGGCCAACCAAACCCCTGCAGCCCCCAAAACCAGCTGGCCAGGATAATGGGCCTGGACGTGGGGGAGCGTGGCCGACAGAACTCAAGGCAGGAGACAAAAGAAGCTGTAAGGAAGTGTAATATATTGCTGCTGACATGTTATCAATTTATTCCAGTGTACGTCACTGCACACCACTCAGTGCCACATGTCCTATGTGGCCTGGCAAGTGCTACTTTGATAATGCCGTAACAACCATATCAAGGCCTCAAGGTACAAGTAGTATATACACATTACTGGACAATAATTTCTCAATGTGCAAAATTTGGTTTGGTAGTTCTGTTGTGTAATTTTTGCTCTCCAAAAAGAAAAGAAAATACACTTTTATCTCAACAAAATAAATAGACAGAAATTAAATCTGAGGTCACCTTTTAAGTCAAATTATTTAGTCATTTATCACTTCTCCTTATTGAAAACTCAATATGGTGTATACAATACCCAGTTGTAGTAGATTTAAACATATTATAGATGATTACTAGATTAAAATGTTACTTTTAATTTAATTCAGTTCAAACCAGTGTTAAGGCTGAAAGAGACGGAACAAAAAGACAGCTGGAACATACAAAGGTCATGACCCCAGTGTTGCCAGAGCATGTTATGGACTTTGACACAAGCACTTCATTTATACCAGATTCTTCAGAAATGGCTCTACTAACACCGCTTTTGCCTTTTTTTGTGGAAGATTGTATTATTTGCTCAACCTCTTCAGGATTCTTCTTCAGCCGTGTCTATATTTCAGTTCATGATTGTTACAAAAAACTAAATTAATTTTAACATGTGGCTATATTAGTCCCAGTCTCTTTGTGCTTAATCGCACAAGTTTACATATTTAAATTGAAAATAA
Organism: Neodontobutis hainanensis; assembly: GCA_024349245.1. Classification (NCBI taxonomy): domain Eukaryota; kingdom Metazoa; phylum Chordata; class Actinopteri; order Gobiiformes; family Odontobutidae; genus Neodontobutis; species Neodontobutis hainanensis. Next base: position 3,153,475 of record JALDNG010000026.1, read on the forward strand.
GTGACACATGTTAAAATCAGGAAATTAAATGTTTGTACAGACAATGACTGGTCTCGAAAGAGAGATTCTGAATCTGCTTGTTCTGGGCTCGGTGACATGGCCAGGAAAACTCATTACTCATGACTTTGTGTTTGTGTTAGCGCCATGTCTCTCCCTCCGTTTGGCAGCATAGTGGTTGTGTTTGTGCCACGCTCTTAGCAGGGGTGTGATGTCATATCACAGTGCCACGCTCTGCCACCACCATGGTGCATCTGTCGTTGATCTTAGTTTAACTGAGAAACGCCACGCCAAGTCAGGCCTGAATTAATGGGATCATTGCCAACCATAATCAGAGTTGTATAATTGGGCATCACTGTTGTCAGGTAGAAGTCTCCTGCATAGTTGAAATGATAAGGGTTCATCAACTCTATTCAAACAGCCATTACTGTCTGTATACTCCCAGTCTCTCCATTTTTCAACAAAGAGAGAATACCTTTAATGGTATGCTTCCCTCTCATTAGCCAACCAAAAAGAAAGAGCAAAACAGGAGCCCCGTTTCCACTGCGATGGTATGGTGTGGATCAGTTTGGTTCTGGTTTGTTTCACAAAAAGGGGTTTAAAGTGTACGATACGCTTTGGGTGAGGTGGAGTTAAACACTGAGGTCAACTGATTGGATGATAGACAGTCCTCACTCAAGCGAAAAACAAGAATCAAAAGTAAAAACATTTCAAGAAAACAGTGCTGTTTTTCTAGACAAGAAAGCTAACTAGCATTAGCAGCAGCTGGTTTCGGTTTTAAACGGTCAGCGCTGTACTGTGCTCTCACTTTATGCATTTATTTTTCTTGTCTACAATGCAATAAACACAAACAAAACCTGTGGACTCAAATAAGTAATAAATAATAAGTCTCTAAATGATAGGAAATTGGTTTAGCTCTATCAATTTAATGTTCCGAACGCTGGGAATCAACCGTAAACAGTTTAATCTTTACTGCAGCAAAATACTGTACAAAAGCTGGAGATACAAAAGCTGTACCTCCAGCCTTGCGCTGCTACACTCCAAGATTTACTATCTTATTTATATTCTATATGTACGTATATATATTTATTTATATTGACATCGTATCCAAGTTTCAAAATGTCTGCTAGCAAATGTCCCTCTTCAGGAACCAGCAGAGTGGAAACTTGTCCCTTTTCAGGTGATACTCTTACCCAACTGTCTCGTACTGACCCGACCCATTCCATACCCACAATGGAAACGAGGCTAACAAGCGCATTTTTTTTCTTCGTCCATACATTCACAGTTGTCAAACAATGGTGGACATGGTGATAATGGAACGTAGGTAAGCTGTATTTGACTCTGCAGTTGCCAAACGGACCCTTGTTAGCTCTTTATTATGGGTTTAGTTTGTGACAAAATTCATGAAAAAAGTGAAAGAAACATCAAAGTTGCTTGCATCTACTTTAAGTACAACAACTGTTGGTCTTTGAATCTTTTATCTGGCTAATAACTGTAGCATTTTCTTAAGTACAGAGGGGCACCTAAATACAAGCCGTCACTTTAAATGTCACACAGTTTTATATAAAAGCAAAAAGGCTTCTATGCAATTAGTAGTGGAATTGCGGTGTACATTTGATGTTTCTTTTCCTGAGAGTAAACATCAGCCCTTCATTCTTTATACGTTTTCTGTTTTGCTCAAGGCGGTGCTCCGACACGGCGATTGGGGTCCTATACTTTGGTTTGCAAGCACCGCAGACAGCAGGCAGCAGAGAACGCACGGCACCGCTTACTTGTGTTGTCTTTCATCCCGTCAGTCAGTTCAATCGAGTCAATTTTTTCTCGTTCAATTCTGACTTCACAGTGATGTAATATAAAAGAGCCGAGCGTGGCTGACATTTGGCAACATCCAATCTGCCGACGATGTTCTTGTGATCTCCTGAGCAACAAATGCAAAAAGTAGAGACGATTGTGTGAACAAATGTCAATCAGCCTGCAGCTAGTGAACAGGTTAGTGCGCTGGTTAATGTCGAGCGCCACTTCACTCCTCAAAGCCTGATGTTTTTGAATGTTTGAATTATATATGAAGCCGAGTGAAATTCTTGAAGGTGAACGCTGCATGAAGAGCAAACTTAGATCTCGCACCTCTTGCACCTATCAGACTTCACAGCAACTTCCTTTCACTATATCATCCATAAATAAGGCTGTCATTAATACTGTAAAGAGGCAGTGAAAAGAGAACCTAGAGATGTAGATGTTTAGATGGATTTAACTTGCGTTAACACTAAACTGGCATAGAATTTTGGGCTGAAACAAACCTTTTTAAAAAGTTCTGTGTTTGTGTTCTAGTGTGGATGGGCCAGAATACACTATACAGTAAGGTTTATTTCCACTAGAGTGATACAGTAAGGGTTAGGTGAGTATGAAACACTTAAAGAGTCATTCTCATTGTATTGTATGTATTGTTACAGTCACCAGCTTCAATTGTGAATTAATAATATGGTATTCGCTATCTACATGGCATCAACACTTGTCACATTCCTAAAATGTCTGGTGTAGCCTCTGACTTTAAAGTTTATAAAGGTGAAAAAAATAAGAAAAATTACTTCTGCAGTGTCTTGCACCACAAGAATTCACTCAAAATAGCAGTATAATAGGAAAACGCAGCTCTTGGCTACAACAAGCATAAAATACACTGAAATACACTTTGGCCAGTTTGTTTCCACAGAGTGCTACATTAGGGGTAAGGTGGGTATGGCACAGTTTGGTACAGTAAACCTTGCTACTTTTATATCAACTCCATGCAAGTGTGTTAATTCATTTATTTATACGTTTAAAATAAATAAAGTCAGCCTTCTGTCTGAAAACAATGAAATCAAAGGTGCACCATGCACGTGCAACCAACAATGCATTCAACTATATATACAAACATTGGTAGTGTTAACAAAAAAAAACCCCTACTGGAGTGGCATATGAACTACATAGTTGTGGGTGGCTTGTGTGTATGCGGATCCTGTTGTAACGTCGTTGTGCCATTGCAAATCGGAAAAAAACGTATTTCTGACAAGCCTATGCAGCACAGGACACCTACAAAACCCCAAAAATCATATCTTTTTTTTTGTTAAAATGTCCTTGAGTTTGTTAAAAAATAACCTACATGTAATAACTTATTCTTTATGATGACAAAGCACTAAAACGCCTTAGCACTTATTTAACACATCACGTGGAAGGTGGCGGCGGGTAAAACACAAGCTCACTTGTAAGTGCTGTAATGCGCCTGTTCTATGGGCCGCATAACAAGGAAAATAAATTCAGAAGCCAAAAAAACATTTTGGGCGTTCTGTACCAATGAGCAATGTTCTTTGAAAAGTTGTTTCAGTTGTTTTTTTTCACTCATTCAGTATCCTGTTAATAATACATCTATGGGTATGGCAAACAGTAGAAGAACAGGATGTTTTTCTGGTGTAAATTCAAAAAGCTGCAAGCTGGTGCTCTAGTTTAATGTGACTGTGAATGTAATGTTTTTAATTCACAAAAGTGAGAGCCACTCTATTTTAAAACCTCAAACTGCTGTTGCTCATAACTGCTAGCGTTGTCTTCATTTTCATTTGGGTAAAGTAGATTCTATATTGTCCAATCAACTGACAACATTGTTTAGCTTTAACACTTTGGAAATTGGACCACTCTGATTCAACCAAAAGCTGATGGGTTTCCAATGTAAAATGTTTTTTGAAAGCTGACCCATAGAGATTGTTGTATTCTTCTTTTAAAATGAAATCCCATTAGCGCTGTTATAGCTACCCCTAATTACTTTGAACTATTTTCTTTTCAAACACATTTCCTTCCAATTCTACAGCTCACTCTGTTGTACCGTGTGCCGATATGCAAATATTGGCACGTGTCTAACTTTATTTGTGTTTTGTGGTGGCTTTTGATGCGTGCACACACAAGATTGTGGAAACATGTCAGCTTAGTGTGTTGATGGTATGCAGCTCCTCAGTAATTCTCTCACATATCTGTGTTTGTGCATGTTGGCATTGTGTGTACATCTGTGACTACTTTGTGCGTGGAAAGCTGTTTCCCTTAACAAGCGCTCTGAGTGTAATATTGTTTATTTGTCACTGTACGTCCCTGGGGTGTGTCTGCAGTGTGTACATCTGCGCATCTCTAATGTGTTAGAAAAAGCTTTTTGTAAGTGTTACTGTGTTTATGACTCTCATTTGTAATTTGTTGCGATGCTTTCTGGAGAATCCATCTACCACTCTGCCATGTTCATCATCATTTGTGCAAGCGTCCTTTCTTTGTCTTTGCATTGAACTAGTTGCATGTTGTGCAGGCATTGTGAGCATGGATAGTTCCTTATCTAGATTCCATGTGCTTTTTAATCTTCCCAGCCTTGTTGATGGAGCAGGATCCAGTGCTTCTGGCTGTTTTCCCTGTCAGTCCTTCCACACACAGCCGCCACCCCTATTAACACTTCCATTAATACTAGATCACAGATGGAAATCATCCTCTCAGCCTGCAGATGCCTTTAGAGTTTGATGAGGGCTTTTATTCAACTCCCAGCAAGAGAGCAGCGGCAGAACAACTAGTTTTATTGATGGCAGTGAAAAAACATCCCACAGCTTTCTGGTCCTTGCGTTTTCAAGCTTCTTTATACCACATCTTCTGTAACAAGTCAGATTCTTGAAATTTTTATTGCTTATTCTTATCACACCAAGGGTGTGATAAGTAGCATTACTTTAAAGTGACATTGCATAACTTTCATAGACACACAACAGCACTCAAACATCCCACAGACTGCACTCGAACACAGCGAACAAACATCAGCCACCTGTAAAGAGCATGTGGCCTGCCATGGTATTATTTGTCCAGCCATTGTTTGCAAAGTTTATATGTGCCCATTGTTACTTTTTGTGATCCACAACAGTAGCTCACTTCATAATTCACTCAAGTGACAGATCCAGGTTCATCTCTTATGGCCGGATGAAGAGAAAGATGACATTTTATTCCCACAGTGCTTAGGAGGTTAAAGTATGCTTTTACTTAGGAGTACTGCACATTTTTTATAATAATTAGCACATTTGTGTGAATGCATTGGCAATATTTATCAGTTTTCATTTTACGTTTCCTTTCTCTGCTTATTTTTTTTTTCTTTTTGCACAGTTTTGTTGTGTAAGTTTCCACTTTTGGATTATTCATCACTGTTGATTCAATGTTGACAAGCTTTGTAGACCAACCAGTCAATGGGAGTGTCCCATATTCAAACGAGGAAGTAGACCACAAGTTATGGGAGCATCTTGGCCAAAACTTAACAGTCTCATTTAAATCTTTGGTATGGTGGTGTTTTTTTTGTTTTTCCCTAAATTATAATAATAATCTTAATCTTTACTTAAAGTTGTAAATCATTACAACCTCATTTCCTGTAAGTTTTCCTTATGTAATGTCATAACACAACTTGTTAATATGGTTGTATTTGTTGTGTATTTATAGTTTACTTTTTTGTTACATAGTTACACATTTGATGGATGGGCTTGACTTCAAAACCTGCTCAGGAGGAATATTGAGCATGAAAGGAAAAAGGGATGAAGAGAAAATGGAAAAAAATAATTGCATGAAAAGTGGCCATGAAGAAAAAGCTAAGGGGGTTTGGAAAGAGAAAGCAAGTATATTAGTCTCATTTGCATGCAGGCCTTTCAGCTCCTCAAACTTTCAATCTCTCCAGTTGTGATCCCAATGCGCGCACTTGACAGACAAGAGACGAGCCGCGTGGAATACCAAGTGGCTCCTCATGTTCATATTAACACGCAACATATAGACAAGTATATATGCATGCACACACACTGCAGCGCACACGTGGACTTTGAATTCATCCACGAGCGCCCAACACTTAGGCCGCCGCGCATACATCCTGATGCCATTACCTGAAGCCTTGTCACTCACAAACACACACATTAACATTCACGCTCACACACACACCTCCCCTCTCAGATAATTACTTGCACAAACATACATGCATTCACACATAAACAGATGCAAATTCCCTTTCAATCTCACAAAGGCATACGCATGTCACAAACAAACTATTCAAAACATGAGGAAAAATGAGGCATTCTTATAGATACAGAAAAAATGCACATATTTAAGAACATACTTACAGCAGCGGACACACACACCGCCGCTGACGTAGATGATGTTTAAACACATCGGCACAAAGCCCACATTGTGCTAAATGATTTGTTTCCTCCTCCTCTCTGATGCTCATGAATAATACAGGAATCTCAGGGGAACTTTTTGCTTCACATAAATAAGAATTTAGATAGAAAATTGCATTATTAATCTGTGGCTTCTGGCTTGGCTTTTCCTGTAAAGAATTCATACAGTTTCACAAGTTTGCAGCCTGGCAGAAATGAGGGCCTCGAGGGCCAGCAAGTTATGAGCTGGTGGGCTTCAGAAGCTGATGGAAGGTTACAGTTGTTCATCTGCAGAATTGCTTTTAAACAAGTCCTTAGTTCACTTGGCAATTTACATAACAGTATTTGTTGCATCTTGTGGTATTTAAATTTTTTTAGCATCAGTTTGACTGTATTAGCATGTTCCTACTTCCTACATCACATAATCATACTTTTCTAAACTTTTCATTACATGGTGTAATTTAAATGGGACTAAAATGCAAATGTATTCTATTGCAGATACATATCATATAAGAATAAAGTTTTCTCACCTTGCCACATGTGCCTTGTACTGTTATGTACCTGGCAGAAATAATTTGTAAGAGGGTTTGTGTGAAAACTTACAGCTGAGGTGTGAAGAATTATAGTTTTAATGGCAATGTTCACTTTATTGAAACAATCTGCATCTGCAACACTTATGAAGACAGAACGTAGGCACTGAATAAGTTGAGAGTTTATTCTCGTGACAATTACATTCTTAGTCTATTGTCTCCAAAATCACAACCTTGATTAGTTTGCTTCACAGAAAACTGCTGTCCATGGAGACTTCATACCTAACCACCTTTTTAATTCTTGCCTGTTTGTTTCTCTCTCTGGATGATTTGAGATGAAGAAAGCCTTGAAATGCTCGTCCTTCTCCATCCCATGTTTGGTGGCCTTGGCCCTTGAGGGCTGCTATAAAGAACAGATCAGAGAGAAAGACCATCTCCATTTATATGTCTCATGTGAGTGCTGCCACACTTTTACGACTGACAGTACCATTCAACCATAAAACTATACTGCCTTCATAGCTGTGGAAACGCACACATAGGCTACTCAACCTCTTTGAAACCTATGTGCTCAGAAAGCCGCTTATGGCCTCCAACATGTGACCCAGTGTGGCTGAATCTGACAAATAGGGAGAGTCGTAAAGTTCACAATGGCATGAACAGAACAAAGGAAAACACTTTCTTTGTCTTTATGTTTTGTAATCTCATTGACTCAATAGCTTCTGATAATATTTGTCACTATTTTACATCGACATAATTAACCAAAAGTGACATTTACATCTCAAACTCACTATAGTGTACATTCAAAAACACTTGATAACCTCTTTTTTTATAAATTTTTTGTTGTTTTATATTACGTGACACCCATCTGTTTTTAATCTACTCAATTTTATTTTGTCATAAAGTTAACAACTAAACATAAGACATAAATATAAACATATCTGTTGTGTAATTAAGACAGGTTTCCATGTATTTTAACATGTTATGAATAATGTTTGGAATGTAACTTCACCGTAGTAAAGTATTTAGTTCAAATGAAACCATTTGTGTTTAAGCATTAATCATGTGTGTCCACAGATACATATCTCAGAGTGTGGTCAGGAGGGGGTTGTGTGCTTGTATAGACAGTACAGTGCCTTATTAAGACACACAAAGGCCTCGGCAGGTGCTCCCTCCCATGCTTTGTCTCTCTTGGTCTCTGCTGTTTATTTGTTCAACTCGTAGAGAAGTCCCCTCTCTTTTAGCCCTCGGGGAAAACAAAAGAGCTGACACACAAAGACGGGACTGCCCCTTACATCCTGGCAGCAACAAAACCAGCTACACATGCCGCAGCGATGGCACGGCGAGGAATAGCAGGTGTTCCATGGACGAGAAAACTCTGAGCCAACTTTTCTTCTACCACTTTTTTCTCTTTTTCTTAATGTTGACAGACAGAGCCAGAGGTGTAACCATTAGCTAGCTCACAGCTGCTGACAGGAAAGGAAATGTGCAATTACATACAGCTGCATACATAAAGCTGACTAATGTATCACGTTTGGCAAAACTGCTAAAAAGCATTAGCGTAAGTGGCTCCATATTAAATTATATATAGACAAATATGACATATAAACTTCTTTGAATTTATTCAAAGTTTACTCTGTCTTCTTTGTTTGCTTTATGACTAATACGCCTGGACTAATTAGTGAGTTTGACCACTTGTAAGTCTACACGTGGACCAGAATACTATTCCTGGCATTAGCGCCTTGTCAATATGGACTGATAGACCCAGGATCAATACTTAGTCAATATTTGTTTTCCTTGCTCTTCGCTAGTGTGTGTGTGAACGTGTGTTTGTGTGTGTGGCGAGAGGGCTGCTTGCCAGCTGTGCAATCTGTTCAGTAATCTCAGGTCTGGTTTGTATACACACTCCACAATCTGCTCTGATAAAACTAGCCTCACCCTCCGCCTGTTCTCAAACACATGCACATACTGTAAATCCTTATGAACAACCTGCCATTGACCAGATTCATTTGTAGAAATCCACTCTGGGAACTAACTTGGTCTAACCAATTTAGTAATGACTAGAGGATTTTTAACATTATGCTTACATATTTTGATATTTTTAAATATGTTGTAACTCTTTATTCAAATCATCCTTTTGACTTTTTCACTACTGTTGCCTGTGTATAATACAAGTAATTAGTTTTCACATTGGAAGCATTGGCCAAAAATAATGTTAGAAATTCCCAATAAAATACAATTAATATTCAAAAACATTTCTATTCTTTTCAAAACGTAACAAAGAGATATATATGGAAACTTCACTTTTATAGAAAATGCCAAACGACATTCCTAGTCCTTCCCAAAAAATGAGTCTTCCTCAGAACAACTAATCGACTATTCAATGACATCTTGTATTATTTAATGACTGCTCTCGGTTACAGCAGCTGTCTTTTTAAACTATCTTTATTTTGGCTGAATTCATGACTTGCCTCTCGCTGCTCAGTTTAAACCTTTTATGTTATATTCCTTTTACATAATTGAGTTTCACAATTGTCTCCCTTTATGCCTCATACAAACTGGACTCCAGCCAAAAAACAGAAAACACACTCTCTCCCCACAGCAGTCACTAGTGACACACGCCTTGTGTTTGAGTGGACGCCAGTGCAGATAAGATAATTTTTATGAACTACATATTTGTAAATCTTTTTTTTTGTTGTAGTTAACTTTGTGCTAAACAGTAAGAAAATGTCCCTGCAACTTATATTGTTTTGCAACCAGTATTTAATTTGAGCTGTTCTGTGTTTGTTGAAACGGTAAAAAGTTAACAGACACTGAAGTCAGTGAGGGAAACCAAGAACAACATTCACCTACAGAAGAGCCAACTGTAAAAAGAGAACCACTGAGATTTTAGTCACATCTTTGACCTGTTCATTTATACTAACTTTTCATACACAAGCTAAAAAAAACTGGTATCAGTACAATTCTTAGTGACGTGAAAAGTTGTGTATCAAATTCACTTTTCATGGATTTCCTTCTCTGCTGTTACTTTTTTTTTCTGGCATTCAGCATGCCATATTCTAAACCTCCATTCTTTCAACTATGCTTTCTGTTAATTAATGAAAACACAACCAACCTGCTTTTTGTTTGCTTTTTCAAATTTCATATAGTCACATGACCATTGTGAGTGCTGTCATATTCAACAATATTCCTTGAGAATATAGAAATCACTGCTCACCACGCACTGCTACTTCCCAGCAGCTAACACACTCTCTTCGTGATTCACAATAACCCTTATCAGCCCAATTTCCCTTCTCTCTTGCCTTGCCCATTTTAACACGACGCCCTGTTTGTTGTTTAAATGGAAGGGAGAGAAAATTGGCCACTTTTGCCTGTTCAGAAACTCCCGCAGCTGTCGGTAATCGCTGTGTGTGTATGTGTGCGTACGTACGCGTGTGTGCGCCAGTGGTAATGTGCAGTTACCACAGTAGGGGTGTGTGGTGCGGGGGCGTGGAGAGAGGGGTCATGGCGTGTGGCGGAGAAAGCGCTATTAGGAGAAAATGATAGGCCTGTCCCTGAAACTCCATTACACACCAAACACTTAAAAGACTGGACTGGCTTCATTACAGGGCAACATGAATCATGTAGCACTCACACAAGCTCTGCCCTCTTCCTCTCAGTGCACACTGCTCTCTTCCCACCAGAGCCTTCTGTTTAAACTGGACGACCGCCAGGAAACAGGCAGCGGGACGGGCACAGTATAGAGGAGCAGAAGAGGCCTGAGTGATGCCTAGAGCCAAGCCTGTTCGCCTCAGGTCTGATGAATGAGAGGAGAAGGGTGAAAGACAGAAGAGGAATGGGAGGAGGCAACGATTTGGGGTTAGTTCCTCAGAATCAAAGATGGCCGTAGTTTTTTATCAAGTTGGTGCTATTGGCTTTATTTCTGTGTCCTGAATTGTATAGAGCATGCTCAGTATGTCCTTTGTGCATGCAAAGTTTAACCTTCTGACCTATAGTCTAATATGGATGTCATTATACTTTCAATGGACAAATTGACACATTAAAAGTTATCAACATGCCGTGGTCATTTTTGAGTTCTTATAATATGTCTATTGACCCTTAACATTAGAACCAACAATGGCCCTGCATACTACATTATGCTAATGTCAATAACTTTTTTAATAGAAAAAAACAAACAAAAACAGAACAGGTGTTAGTAATTGTAGTAATTGCAGGTTTGTGTTTTGCATATATTTATTTATCCACTGAGGTTAATTTGGGCCATAGGTAGAGGATAACCACACAAGAAACTAGCTTTGACATGCATTGCACATGAAGTGTGATGTTTGTTGTGTTTGAGGAGCATCCGCGCTTCTGTAAAGAAAGTCTGGTATTTGTGTAAAGCACATTGCATTGTGTCTCTTTATGTGTTCCTGCGTAGGGACCATGTGTTTTTATTGTATGTGTCTTTGTGTGTGTGTAAAGCAAATTTTTTTTCTTCTGATGAATGTGTGTGTTTGTGCACTCCAGAGCATGTCCCAGCATGCTGCCAGAGGGCCGGGGCAGTGAGCCAGACCCGGAGCACAGCATGACACTCTGTCCCGATCTGTGTTGTGACTGCCTCAATTACCCATCAGCCCGACAGAGGGAGAGGGAGTATATCACTGTAGACACAAGCAGATGATTCCTTATTTCATCGAGTTTATCTCTGTCAAACTGATGCCTCCCAAATCTGCTCTCATCTTTTGAGTGTTCTCATCGTCTGCCATTTCACAAGCACTTTAAAGCCAAGCTACACTTCACGCAGTAATTTTTACAACTTCAATAACTGACTAACTTCAGTACTCTCCGTGAACCCATAGACATCAACAGGCTTAGTAGAGTTTATTGAGTCAGTGATGATTGTCAAATTTGGACATATGGTTTTGGAAAGTGCAAAGCATGACAGGAACAAAGTTAGCACTAATTATGACAAATATAGTTAGTGGGCTAACATTATTTAAATACTACCAAACACCATTCATTCATTCATTAATTTTCTACCGCTTTGTTCCGTTAGGGGTCGCGGGTGACTGGAGCCTATCCCAGCAGCTTTGGGCCTGAGGCGGGGTACACCCGCCTCACCCGAGACAAACATTGACAGACAACCATTCACTCTCACATTCATTCACTAGGGACACTTTAGAGTTGCCGATTAACCTGTACATACATGTCTTTGGACGGTGGGAGGAAGCCGGAGTACCCGGAGAGAACCCACGGTAACACGTGGAGGACATGCAGACTCCTCACAGAAAGACCGGAGACGGCCCAGAATTACCAAACACCATAAATTAGTAAAACATTTGCCTCACTCAGCAATAATCTACAAATAGACTTTTGTAGATTGAAAACTGTATATGTATATTATGTTTGTTTTAGTTTTTAGCATGGAAATCAGGGTAAGCCAGCCTTCTTGGAGCCACTGCTTTATATCATGTTCCACTTAAACACACTGTAAAGTTGAATTATTTGGATTCTTTTCAACTGAAAATAAATTATGTAATTTTGGGAAAGATTATATCATATCAAACCCTAGCTATCATAACTTTTAACCATTGATGAAATCTTTATTTATGTGAGCTACAACATACATTTAATTTAACGTGCAATTAAGATATGTTAATGCAATGTATATTAGGATGGTGTACGGCACAAATCAGGAGAGCATTTTCACCCTGGGAACTGTAGTTCTGATGCGTCTGATGGCAGTAAAGATAAATATAGCCCTATGTGGTTAATTGTTCTCTTTATGAAATAACTGTAAACAGCACATTGATGTTTGTGGAGTCCCTAATGGCCAATTTTTTCCGCAGATCATCGATCAACATAATAGTTATAGCAATAATCATCATAATAGAAATGGCAGTTATCACTTCATGGGCAGAGTTTACAGCAATATTCTGTTACCTCCCTGGTTTATATTCTTCAATGTATACGTTTTTAAAAAAGAAATATGAAAAATAGACCTTGATGTAATTAAAACTACTCCTCCAATGGCCGAGTTGTTCGGTTTTATTGGGAGACATTAAACGGAAAATGGAAATTTGTGACAGATTTTGTCTATACACATTGCTAAGTCTTTGAGGGCCATGTATTTGCAGAATTCTTAATCCAGTTTTTGTGTCTTCTCCCAAATCCTCAGCGAGAGGCATCCAATCGTGGTGTGTAAAGTTATCCAGGCTTACAGTGGCCTTCTTCCATGGCAAGTCTTCAAGCTCACAACCAAACACTTTGCACATTTACTAAGGGTTATAGTATGTTGATTTATTTGTAGAGGTTATTCCAGTTTTCCATTTAAGAACAGTCATGTTAAAAACCTAGCTCTAAAAGACCACTCTGTATTGTTTAAGGCCACAGTCTCTTTGTACACTCACAAGAGCATTTGTGCCTTTTTCTTTGCCTCATTTTACATTCCATTCTACCCTTTTTCTTGTTGTCACCATGGCACGTACAAGTCTGCCATTAGAGCCAGATAGTTTGACACCGAAGTGCTCACTACATTCCACGCGGTCACTCACAAATAGCTGAGGAAACGGCCTTACATGCTGTCTTTCAGCCACCCAGGTTTGCACTACATTTTTCACATACAGCCGACTCAATAGGTGCTGCGCTCTTCACAACACCTGGGATTATTAACATTTTTTATCTCGCCATGGAACTGGAGCATCTGAAAGAAGGATTTGATATTTTATTCAGCAGTCAATGCTGTATTATCAGTGTCAAGAGATGATGAAACAGTGTTGATTGAGCTTGGCAAAGGTACACACAGCAAGTAAAACAAGTGCAGCGTATGAGGATGGAGGAAAAGATAAAAGATGACAGCTTCAGTGCACCATCTCTGAAGCTGGGTTAGTTGGTTACTATGGATACCATACATATACGCACCAGCTCTTGACATACACACTTCTTTGGAGCCCGACCTTCTCCAGTCCCTTCTTCACTAGCATAACATCAGTCCCAGCCGGCCCACCCCGAGCCCCCTCCCCTTCAACATAATGGCATTTGCATACAGATGTCTCACTCCCGCTGATAATGTGAGCAGTGTGCGAGTGTGTAAAAGGCCGCAATGACTGCAATCAGCTGACATCTGAGTACAGGTTAGGACTTGTATGGAAAGCGCCATGGGTAACCTTGTGAAAGAAATCCTCATTACGAGCATTATCACAAGTACTGCAACAACTTCTGCGTTCGCCAATTCAGAGAAATAAGCAGCAATGTGAGCGCACTGAAAAGTGAGAGGTCGGGGAGGAAAAGAAGATGGAGTGAATTAATGGGAAAACAGACTTCTAGTTTGCTGGAACAACTGTACCTGGCAGACACAACTAAAAAGGGGATTGAGTTGGACTCTTAAGGGCCTCGTTCCAAATCTGTGGCCCTGCCCCCACCCACCCTCTTTCACTTCTTCTTCTTCTTCTTCTTGTAGCGTTTTCTTCTCTTGCCTCATGAAACAAGCCACCTACACTTTAGGACATCTGCTAAGCTGATTTTCTGGAGCTTAGCAGCACCACAGTGGTATCAAAGAGATTAGGTGAAACAACATCCAACTCTGGCTTTGTGCTATGTTTCAGTAATGCAGCGCTTGGCGGCTGCGTGCACGAGCCCTGTGTCTGTGTAGCTCTGCGTGCAAACTTGTTGTGTATGTGCGTGGGTGCGTGCATTATGCTCTGTGTTACAGCGCCATAAGTCATAGAGCTGGTGTAATGCAGTTGGATCTGGAGTGTGAGTGCTTCTTTACCAACACAGATTCATAAAGCGTAACGGAGAGCTGCTTCAGAGGATCTTTTTTAGTCTTTGTTTTCGAGCCAAACCTATTATCACTGGAGAAAAATCATTTCCAGAAAATAAACTGTCTTTTGGCGCTGCTGGAAATCCACTAAGTGTTTGGGCTCTTTGCAGACATCCTCCTCATATATTTGTTCTTTTTGTTGCTTTAGCAGTGTGCCATATTACATTGTGATATCACATTTTGATCATATTGAAGTCAATAATGTTTTTTAAGCTTTTTATTATTTTTAATATGGAGGGGTATATTTAGTAACTTAATGTAGTCCCACAGTTAAGGGCAAAATATATACTGTATGTACTACTGAACCCCTTCTCATTCTACTCATATAGGCCTTTGCAAAAAAAAAAATGTGCAGGGGGGCTTAACTGTAGAACTACTCAGATTTCTCCATATTCCTACATTATTTACAAATACAGCCACATCCCTGGGTGTGTAGCTCATTGCCAATCACAGCTCACAGTAGTACCAGATAAAGTGTCAAGTGGCACAAGTTCATTCAGAAGACAGAAATGTAATGTTTAAAGAAGGGAATTGGCCATGGGACCATGTTTGTTCACAATATACCACTAAGAATGCTTCATAGTGTGCCTTTAAGGGCCTTTGTGACCCATATTTTTTGTCCTAATTTGAATTGTTTGCTGAGTTACCAATGAAGCATCTAGATTTAACTTTTTACTTACATTTGCATGAAAAAAACTGCAAGATACGCAGACTTTGCTTACAGTATTCTGTTATTGAGATGGAAATAGTTGCAAAGAAAACAAAAATCTAATAAAATGTTTTTTGGCACATTGACCAGCCTTAAGTGTAACTGTATTAATTTGTTTTTCTTCTGCAAAACAAATTCAGCAATGAAAGGGTGCTTTATGAAGCAAGTGACTATATCTTGCCGCATTATGCATGCATGATGGCTAACGCTTAGTAACTATCCACACACGTAATTAAGTAGTGAAATGTAATAATGTCATTTATCCCTCTGGGTTTTCGGGTTTGAATAATTGCTGCAAAGTCAGCCTACTGTGCATTATATTTGTGTGTGCGCGTGCATGTGTGACCATGAGTGCTTTATTTAACCCCCCTCCCACCCCACCCTGGTGTGTGCGAGAGATCAAGAGCGGGATTTCTCATTTAGTTTTTTTTTCTCTTTCTTCCCAACAGCTTTCACTTTTTTGTGCTCGCTAACTAGAGAGAAAAAGAGTGGAAAGAGAAGTGTGGAGGCAGGAGGGGGCCGAGAGAAGAAAAGGGAGCAAGCCAAAGAGCGTCGGGTGCTGTGTCAGTCTGATATTTTCCATAGTGACAGCTGGGCCCAGAAGCTCAGACCCTTTTCTTCTGGCACACAAAGCCCATTAAGTATGCCACTCGCTCAATGGCCCCCGCAGCCTCCAAATTGCTCCAAGCTCCTCCCTAAAGTGTGGCAGCCTTTGTCATTGTAATCAGGCCGTGTTTGTGAAGTGCTGCCTGTATTTACCACTGCTTAGGGTGCATATTTGCCCAGCCTGCTACTGCCGGGCGAGCACAGGAGGTAGACAGAGAGGGAATGGATGGAGAGAAAAATTTGGGAAAGATGGATTGCAGGACTCAAAAAATAGTGAGCGCTAAGAGTGAGAGTGACAAGATGGAAGGGTCAAGTGTGGAGAAGTGATGCAAGGCGTCCAGACGGCAGTAGAGAAGTGGCCTCAAAGAATGTGACTCAGTGACTTTGGAGGGGTGACAGGGGGTCAGGACGTCGAGCGCGGCGGGGGACATAGACATGAGGGGGGAGCGAGTCTGGACCGTAGGGCGGAACGGGAGGGGCAGGTGTAGAAGGAGGGGTTAACTTTACAACTCTTCAGATGCTCAGTGCCTCAAGGTCATGGAGTGCAGATTTAGGCTACATCGGCACTATTATGTTTTCATTTTTAAAAATTTTACTTAGGCTTTGTTTTTGGATACTGTCCAGTTTTAAAGTGGGAATAAGATGTCATGAAAAAGCAAGGCTTGCAATAATAAGTTTAATACAGTTAAAACCTAACTTGACATGGCTAGTTTGCACAAATCAATATTGTAATTAACACGGCAAATTACCCATGCTATTTGTTCTTTCATTCCTTTATAGCTACTCTTGCACGTACAGCTGCAACACGTCATAGGGTTTTTACAAAACCGAGAGGGGCTTTTATACATTGTCTCTTCTCTTTTACAAGCTTCCTTTGTGAAAAAGTTATACTAAAATATATCTACCCATTCTGGATCTGTACACAGGTTAAGTCTAAAAGGTTAAGTGTAAAAAAAAAAATAACAAAAATGCAATAAATTGAGAACTTTAGTTTTGTTTTTTGTGTTGTGTGACAAGACTGACAAACTTTGTAAAACAATAATGCAGATTTCACTCTACCTTGGTTTTATCTAAATGCATTAGTGTGGAAATAGCCAAAAGATTCTATTCAAGTTTGAGCAGGGAAAAAAAAAAAAAAAAAAAAAAAAACTCTGAGAACTGACAGGCGCTGACACCGAGGTACAGCAGACAGACAGAGCAGCAGATGACGCGTGGAGAAGTGCAGCGATGTGATGCCTTTTGGCAGAGCTGACCCCATTCCCCTCACACCCTCCCACCCTCAGTGGGGATGCCCAAGCTGTGGATCGGATGGGACAAACGGAGGGGGGTCTCAAGAGATGATGGTCATTCAAAGTGGCACCCAGACTAAACTTTGTCTGTCTCTGGACCTTCACTAACGCACTTCCTTTCACTTTGTGTATATGTGCTCCACTGTTTAATAATCTATCATTTCCACAAAAGTCAGGAAGTAGAAGTGGAGGTAATGAATGAAGAGCCACAGGCAGCAGCAGAGAGTATATTGTTAGACACCATTGGAGCTGGCGAAAGATTAGTATAATCTTTTTCTATATCAATACAACTCCAGATTTGTGGGTTTGTTCGCTGCTGTAGATACTTTTCTCATAAAATGGTCTTACAAAAATTAACACTATATCACCAAACTCAGCATTGATATAGGTTTACCCTAGATGTTTGCAAAATCAATTAAAAATCTGTATATTAGAATTAAATATAGCACTATCCCCTTTTCTATAATGCTTGTCCTTTGGATGCCCACCTATAAAAATCATATTGAGGGCTATTTTTTTTATTCATTTTAAAGCTTAATGCAAACTTGTATTCAATCTAATAATGATGAATGAGCGCTTTTCAAGATATCCAAAGACGCTTTACATAGTCCATTATTCATTCACACCGCAGTCACACACTGGTGGTGGTAAGCTGCCCTGGGGCAGACAGACATATACCAAAAAAAGTGTGGGTTTTACAAAAAAAGGCGTTGTCTTGCCAAGTGGTGGCCTGTTAGAAGTAGTGCAATGAAAAAATTCCATATGATCCAAAAAGCATTTTCTTCATAAAGCACTGTAAAAGTCACATCTGACACATTCATATACATGTAATAATTTCTGTGATCAGCAGATGACTTACAAAATGTGACATCGCCACAGTGCCTGTGATTGAATGGCTTTTGTGATCCTGCTGTGATCATATTTAAGACAAAAACATGAATCTAGAAAAAGTTTCAGCAAAAACCTTTCCACTGAACATTACAGCAGCCATGTTTTTTGGTCTCAACTTTTCTTACAGGACAAAGTTAGATGGACACTTTGAATGAAAATGGCTCATTCATTTGAACTTTGATTAATAAAAGAATCCTGTAAAAGCCCAGGTTTGAAAACCATAAATGAAGCCAAAGCCGAATAGTTATACTAGTACTGTAAATGAGTGAGTGAAGTGCTACACTGTGTCTAATGGAGCTGACAGATATGGGTATGATCAGGCTGCATGGATATTAAGGTGAAAGACTGCGTGAGGTTGGGGGGTGCAGAAACTGAACGGGATGGAGTGACGGAGAGTGAGAGGCCAATAAAGCCTTCGTGTTATGAACCTGATTGTTATCACGAGACCGGGAGCAGGACTCTGATGTCAAATGTCCATCTGTGCACGAGGAGAGCCCAGGGTGTGCTTTTGCGAGTTTGCGCATAAATCACACAAATATCCCTGCATCAAAGTATTTCCCCAAATTACACACCACTTCTATTTTTATTACGGCTTCAAACACAAATCTGCACATTTATTAAAGGCAAAACTTTTCCCTTCCAGCAGAGCGGTGACCCTTCTGTCTCTCTAGCAAGTTGTTTTTATCTGCGATTGTGCATAATGATAATGAACGCGTAGGAGTGAACATTTAAGAAGACTTTTATTTTTTTTGATGGAGTGAAATATCCATTAATTAACTAGCACAGGTCATTTTCTCAACAAGGTCCTGTTTCCTGCTCTTCAGATTGTGTATTTGTTTAAACTTTATTGTCACCATCATCTTCAGGACAGCTGGAGGCTATGTCAGAGTTCAGCTGCTTGCTATGCAGAAGAAAAAGAAGAAGAAGAAGAAGGGAGGGAGGGACAGGGGGGTACGTGTGATTGTATTTTGGTGTTTTCGTTCATTTCTGGGCCATTGAATAGGCTATATGTAAGTGTGTGTGAGAGTGTTGGTGCTATCTGGACAGGGGAACAGAAGGGTGGGGGTGAAGAGTGAAGTTAATAGGCTAATGAGAGCACTGTGCTCAGAAAGAATACAAGAGGCTGTCTGGTATCCTCAGATAAAAAACTTGCTGTGGCATTAGCGCTGAGCCGTCGGTGCTCCTTAACGACGACACCTCTTTTGTCCACGTAAAAGCCAGAAGCCACTTTCATGAGCACTGATTTGATTATGGTCTGTGTCCTTTTCACTTTTTGAAACAGCGAAGGAGCTGACATCGGGACTGGTGTAACATCAAGAGGTTTTCATATTGAGTTCATGAAGCAATATTACAAATACTAATTTTGACCTCACTTCTCTTCTCTTGAATAAAGTTGATACAGTCAAAAGGTATATTTGATCTTTATGACGTCTAGATGTTGTGCAGTTAATTTTCAAATTGCAACTAGGAAAAATATTTACTTAAAAAAGCCATGACATTGTAAAAAAAAAAACGTTTTACTCTTCCAAAGGAAAAAAAAGTTTCACTACACGTTGATTTATTTCTGTTTAGTTTATCCTCTTCCATGATATCAATAGTGAAGTTTTCTCAGAATGCTCCGATTTTTATTTATTTTTAATGGGTATGAGGCCCCGAGGCCCAATACTGGCCCAGAGCTAGGATTTATACTTTAATGAGTCCAAGTAATTGAAGATTTAATTTTGATTTTTGGTTTTGGTGTTTTATTAACTTTTTTAAACAATTTTACTTTTTTTATGTTTATCAGGAATATTTTCTCAAATCTGTAAAATTTGTTCTAGAGCCAAACCAGCACTAGTGTAAAATAGTACCAAGAGTGTGTATCTTTGACATTAGTATTATGATGTACATTTTTGGGTGAGGCTGTAGTATACCAACCAACTTCATAAACTAATTTTGTGGTTAAATGTATAAAACCTAAGTGAAGTGTCAGCAGCAGAATATGTTTAGGTTTAACTTTATCCGGTCCCAGGTCGGGAGCTGGGGATGGGGGTAATGGGTGCAAGCAATGGGAGAGCTCATTATCTGGCAGACCATCTGCTGCAGGGAGGGAGGACCTGTCTGTCCCAGACTCTGCTCCCTCAATAGGCCTCAGTTACACTCTCAATCTTCCCACAACTTCACCAAAGTAGCTCCAGATCTGAGAAAAGTATATATATATATATATATAAATATATAGTGTATACTAGTACAAATAGTAAATTATGTTGTATAAGGCTCTTTTTAAATTACAGATACCAAAAGAATGTCAAGACATGAGTAAAAAGGTTGACACATAACAACACAGATGATGAAAACTTTATGAGCCAGTTTTTGGCTGACTCCTTTTAAAAACAATGCCACAACCAACAGTGGAGGAATATCTTATTATTAGACATTTATGCTCTTATAGTTTTATTTTCATAAACTTGTGTTTCCCAGAGTTTGTTTCAAAGCCTGTCAGAGAGTCAGGGATAAGTCCCAATGAGAGAGCACTGATGAATGACGTGTGGATAAGTTTGAATGAGATGCCTGGAGGAGCGCACTGAGTGTGAGAAGTCGACCTAAGCAGCCGGCTGCAGCAGATGCTCTTTGTTGGCCTTCATTCTATTGTTGTTGAAAGCTGACACTGCTCGTCTGTGATTGGCCCGTGTCCCGGCAGCAGGACGTCATAACGCTCTCCCATTCGCTGTCCCTTTGTGTCGGTCAGCCCTACTTACCTCCCTATGGCCCCCCTCCTCTCGGTCGGGGAAGTTGAAGTAAAGTTTGAGTAAGTTGTTTGGCAGAAGTAAACTTGTGTGCGGCTTAAGGCGGTCGCCGCGGAACGGAAGAGAGAAAAAGAGGAGACCGCAGACATGAAGCTGTGCCGCGTATTTTTAGGTTTGTATCTCTCACTTACTAATATCACACAGCAGAAACTTAGTCTAATGTAACTTTGTGCTTTGGCATCTGCGTCTGTTCCGTTGACAGCTCGTGTTGCGTCTGAGCGCGTAACCTATTTCTCTCGCATTGACTTTATAGTTTCTAATCGAGTTACGGCTGTTATTTCTTTTTTGGGCGATGTCTTCAAACAACTCTTGTCTAAAAGTTGTCTGTTTGTGGGAATTTTTGTCTGTCAAACTAAGCTTTGTGTAGGACGTCGCTACAGGATTAGAAAAGGCTTAACGCTCATCCGCCAGCTTTAACTTTAAAACTTAAGTGAACGCGCGTATAACGTCTCCCACAACTATCTGGTGAACTTGCAGCCTTTAACTGAAGCTAAACTTAAGTCCCCTGAGGTAAAAGTGTCCAGACAAAGGACAGTTGGTCTCTTAGGGGACCGTGTGGCCCCGGTACCGTGGGGACAATGCCAAGCTGCGGCCTTATTAAAAAGTTTTTGTTGTGTTAGTCTGTCGGCTTGTTCCATCTGTCGAGGGACTAGAGGGGCCTCCCCCGGTCCCAACCTCTTGCGCTCAGTCAGCTGCTGCCTATGTAATATTTATACTGGCTCTACGGCACAAACTCCCACCATACAAACCGACGTGACCATTCATTTGTGCAGCCATCTGCATCTGCACTAGAATCAAAGAGAAAAAGTTTTATCGTCACCACTGCTTGGAGACTTTTACTATGAAATAATAAAAAAAAACTTTTTTAGGACGCAGGACTAAAAATGATCACAGATGTACAAAGACTTAAGCGGCTAATTAAATGTAAAATTAGCCTTATGTTTGTATTTATATTTCTGTGATGCAATTAACCGTAACCTCGTGCCCCGCGTAATAAGGCAGATATAGAGAGAACCCAGCGTGGGACAAAAGCCTTTGTGCACCAACAATGCGCTTACGTAAGGCATTGTGTGCAGCCTCAGCGGGCCAGGCCGAGAGCTGTCCTCGGTCCTGATCCCACTGCAGCACTTGCTCAGCACTTTAGAGCTGTCCAGAGTCCTGAACTCACTTCAAACACGCTTCCTCCTGACAGTTTCGGGGCCCTCGCGCACCTGACGCACAGACTCTCCTCTCTGGATCATCGCCCGGCTTCCGCCATGTATTTTTCATATCCCTCTCTTTTGTTTATTTGATTGTCAATGGTGTTGTGTGAATCCTCTGCGCAGCCACGGACTGAAATCATCCTGATGCGCCGTGCACGGCCGGTGATTGATTTCAGCTCCAATGCATAACAATGGGATTGCACAAAAAGAGCCTGCTGCAAAGAGATAAGAATTTAATAGAATTTCTGAAAGCTGAAGGTTGGGCTTTTTGAATATTCCCTGCGTACGCGGCGTGGAGACAGCAGATAAAGGATGGCATTTGTGGGGACTATTCTCAAATGGCTTGTAATGAATGGTTGTCATTTCTACTAATGGTTTCAAAACAGCAAAGTAAAAAACACGGTATGAGCAACATATGGGAGCGACTCCAAGTTGCACTATTAAGACTCCCTTTCTGCTGTTTGCTTTGACAGCTGACACTATAAGAGTTTCCAAACTTATTTTTTTTACAGGGATTACTCTTTAAAATTCAAAAGACAAGCCCCATCTTGAATGGCTCAAAACTTTTTATTTTTATAATTCAAACTGATACCACTAAGTACTTGCTTTTATATCTGATACTCTCCGGAACATTTATAATTTTGTGCGTATAGCGTCAAATCCCCTTTTCCATATCCATATCCACTATCAGCGACTGTTATATATAAACTCTGCATACTATACTCAGTCCACAGTCTTGGAAAGGAAAGAAAATGTTCCTTGAATGAATTATTGGACGCTACCACTTTCCAATTTGTAAGGGGGTGACGCATCACAGTGGATATACCCTCCACCCGCTTTTGCGCAACGTCAAGAAGTTGTCAGAGGGTGAAATGTATAAAATATGAGCTTCTGGTGTGTAATAGCTAATATCCATCTTGGAAATCCCAGAAGCGTAGATATACACCCCTCTGGTAGTGATGTTATGATCTGTGTAGTGTTTCAAAAGGGGGGTCATCTTAAGAAAACTTTTGGGGAAAAACCTGTTTTTGCGTATATAGATCTAGCATGTAATTTATGATGTATGCACTGTAGAAAGAGCGAAAGGGGGGAGAAAGTCAGTGTGTGTACATATGCCCAGTGAGTAGTAAAGGGGTGGGGGTGGAGTGAAGGGGTGGGGTTTAGTGAAGGGGGTGGGGGGTGGCTGAAGCCCTGCCCATCTGATACAGGAGGTTTTACTACAGCTCCCGTGATGTCATGGCAAAGGGCGGAGGGAAGGATGAAGAGGAGGAGGAGGGGGGTACAATGGCTCATGAGGGAAAGGTAAGTCAATATTACGTTTTTTTTTTCTCGCTGACAAAGGCAAATGAAGCCATGTTTTTGCTTACAAACAAGTAAGATCTGTAACGCCTCGGATCGGGGGGAAGCTGTGCGTTGTAGCAGCGGAGGAGAAGGAGAAAAAAAGGAGCTCTGTTGTGCTTAGGCTGTGTACGAAAGGCCGATCGCTCTCATTCATCATCGCATTTGGACGTTTTGGATCGCTTATTGAAAAAAAAAAACCTTTACTCGGGATATCTTTGAGCAAAGTACTTTTTGACACAGAGCTGCAACTCCGCGAACGCCACAGGACGCAGCGCCAAAGCCTCAAAGGACAGATTGTTGGATACAGGTAAACTATAAAGTGATGCTATGATCAGCTATGGATTTGTAACTATTATTAATAAGCTAATTTGCACTCTTTAAAAAAGAAACTTATACTGTATGTGTTCTATTGCTTTAAAACCCAAATGTCGTTCTGGTTAGTCTTCTTTACAAATTTGGATTTTTGCTTTGTAACTTCTTTATGCTGCACTTTGACGTGACCTGGTTCTTATTTTAAAAAGTGGATGCACGTTTACAAAGTGTATTTTTTACTCGTGCCCTTTAAACGATGCTGTGTAGCCCTGTATTTACTATAACTACGACTATGGCGCTTCCTCCTCAGCGCTGCGAGTTGTGTTTATACCCACTTCTTCACTTGACGTGGGCTTGAGAACGGTCTAGAAATGGAGCGCATTGGACTGCTGTTTTTTTTATTTTTATTTATTTATTTTTACGAACTGTGCTACGTCCTTCCTCTAGTTTCACCTTCTGTTTCCAGGAATAAATTGGCTAGTTTACTGTACTCGTAACACATACGCAGCCCGCCACTGCGCGTATACTGAGTCATTCTTGTCTTCCCGGAACGCTGTAGTAAAGTGCGATCCATATCTGGAGTTCGGAATTGTGTTATTATGGTGTTAAGGTGGGCGTAGAGCAGGCAGGACGTTCACGGACAGATGGATGGAAAGATGGACTGTTTGAGGGGAAGAGGCAGCGAGAGAGGCAGGGAAGGAGGGAGGGGTTGGCCATTTGATCCTCTGCAGCAAAAAAAAAAAACAGAGATGCTCTCTTCAAATGTCAGCCGCCTTTAGTGGTGCGCCGATAGAAAAAGAAAAAGTGCTGGCAAATAAACACCGCGCGTCGCAGAGCTGTGATTTTTCCAAAGTGAGCATCTTGTCGGATTCTTTTCCCCGGAACCAGAGCAGTGCGTGGCGCATAACGCGAGCCGTGCGTAGAGTGTTTTCTTTACTATGCCCTAGTCTTTGCTTTGCTTAGATGGCCACGTAATGTGTTTCTGTGTGTGTGTGTGTGTGTGAGAGAGAGTGTGTGCCTCACGGTCTGTCAAAGCACCTGCGTCCTAAGATGGAGGAAAGAGATGAGGGATGAGGATACACATTGGGTTGTGTCAGCGGCACTTTAAGTTTCTCTCTGGAGGAAGTGGGCGATGTGGCAAAAAAATGTACTCTGTCACTAACTTTAGCTGGAAGTAAATGTTTAGAGGCCTATGGAAAAAGATTCGTAGGCTATTTAGTTTGCTGTGCACATTATTCCAACCCTTTATCTTGTAAACATTTACTGATACTAGGAGTGGCTTCTTTCTGATGATTGTGTTTGTGTTATGATTATGAATTATCAACATATGTCATAAACAGTGGCTATTATTTGAAACCTCTGAGACTTTGGCTTTAAAGGGCTTCATAAAGGTGCAGTTGGCCAGTTGTAAACAAACAAACAAACAAGACTTCAATCAAACACACATGTAGTAGTGGAAGTTCCAATGCTGAATGCTAACCTTGCTAAACTATATTTCTGGAGTTGTATTGTTTGAAGAGTGGCCATGCTGTTTATGTGATGCATTAGGGAAAGTTAAGTTTAATAAAAAAAAAAAATAATTACGTGAAAAAATTATTATTGATGTTTATTGACTGTGCACAAAAATTGCCTACACCAGCTTTAAGTGAACAATATAAAAATAATATGACTGCAAAATAGGGACTGTATCCTGTTAACAGCAAGCTACTTATTGTATTTCTCCTTTTAGCCATCCTTTAGTCTTACATCAGAGTAAACATACTGAGCTCAAAGTATATTGTTGGCTCTAATAAGTGAATAGCTGCAGATTAATGTAGCATTGTCAGAAATGATCAAACATCTATTGTTATTTCTTGTGCGGACTTCTCCTGTGAAATGTAGCCTAGTTTCAGAGGATTACAGAATTAGGTTATTGGGGCCTTATGCTATTGGCACTGCTGGCAATAACAGTATAGCAAGTATAGTGAGTATAGAAAACCTGGGCGTTGATATGAAGTTGTCTTTTTCTGTAGTTACCGTGTTAGGAGCGCTCTCTATTTATGAAGGTTTGAATAGCCCGTGGTGAGGACAGCAGGTGCCGGAGGAGGGAGTGCAATAAACATGTTGGAGGAGCAGCTGGGGCCAAATTGCACCCTCGTCATTCAAAGCCTATCAGAAATCTAAGCAATACAAGCAAAGGTCAGGGTCGGCCAGGCTTTGAATGGAGACGAGCCATTTAAAAACGCACGGCTGGAAATAATGAATTTTATGCCCTGCGCTCAAAGAGAAATAAATAAAGAAGTACAAATTAATTAAAAAGTGAGCTCTCCAGTCCAGCCAAATGGGCACAATTCAGAGGAACAGTTCTACTGGAACAGTGGTCTTCAGGTGCACACATTTTGGCAGCTTCAGTTTTGTAAGCATGTAGTGACTGTTGTTTCTGAGGTCACTGTGGCCCTCGGGGGAGCTCCTCCAAAAGCTGGTTACCATGGCGCTGCCTTCCACACCCTCAACCCCAAAAACTCAAACTGATCAGACAATCCATCTTCACATACAAAGCGTTTTTTAGTCACTTTTCTCATTGGATCTGACCCTCAAGCTCTCAGAGTTTGACATGATGGATTTGAAAGGAGTACCTGTGATTGTTTTATACAGAAATCCCATCGTTAAAAAGATAATCTGATCACATTTTCCTCCAGTGTCACATTGAAAGTGAGTAACATGAGACGCACTGCCACTCAACTTTTGGTTTCGTAGGCTTGTTGTAATCACACTAAGTTGTCTCTAAATCCTGCTTAACGGGACCAGAGCAGACCAGGAGTGTACAGCTGGCCCCGACCCTGTATGTACGCTAATACTGTTACAGACAGTTCACCATGGTATTTAATCTAACTATGGATTTAGGCCTCTTTGCTCCATTGTAGCTGCCGGCCTATAATGGAATTACTTTTGACCAAACTTTTTTTTTTGTCTCAGCAATTTTCTGTTTCTAATTTCTCTTTCATTCTTCCAGAAGTACTTTAAATTACATTTTTGCGTACAGGCAGAAAATAGAAATCATTTCTAAACTTTGCACCGTTGCTCCCTCTTCACACAAACTCCGCCTTGGATACAAATGCAGTATCCTGGCAGCCAAATATATTTTTTTAATCCTTTCATTTTGTATTCATCCACCCCACACCCACTCACTCTTCTCTCCCTCCCCTCCAGCCCCCCTTTTCCCCCTCTCCCCTGGCCCCCCTCACTCCTGATTAACCAAATCTCCCCTGTGAACACCTAATTGTCTCATACTCCTCCAATTTTCAACGCAAAATAACGAGCTGCGAGTCTTTTAGGTGGGAATGAGCAGCATCTGATCAAAGAATGAGAGAGAACAAGGCCTCCTCTTAGATACAACTCAAATTAGCTTTGTTTTTTTTTTAACTGCAGATGTTTCAGGTTTTGAAAGAGTATATTGTGAGGTCAGTGGAGTTGCTTTCTTTGTATGTGAAAGCTTCCAAAGTGAGCAGGGGCGGTATAGCCCCAAGCAGAGCGTCCTAATAGAGCACTGCTATAGTGTATGTTTTAGGATTGTCTCTTAGCTCCGTGGCTTTTGCTGACCCCCAAACCAACAATACGGCACTGATGCTCACTTCACTTGACTTTAAAAGAAGGATGGCAATAAGAAAGAGTTGGCGTGTATGTGTGCGGAGACGAGGATAGCTGAGACAGAAAGAGACAGAGATGCCGACCAACAGTATTGCTGGAGTAATCACTTTTTGGCTGAGGGGGAGTGAAAGTTGATAAACAAGCATTTTGCAGAGTGCTGGCTGGGCTTTGGCGAAGTGCACGGGCCAGGCAAAGTAGGGGGGGCGGGGATGAGAGTTTGATGGAGGATAAGAGAAGGGGGGGGGTTAAAAAGGGGGACGAGGGTAGGGCCGGTCTGCTTTGGGACCCTCCTCGCATATACGGACGTACTGCCTTTTGTTGTCTGTTTCGCTTTGAGATTGCTTTTGCTGTGCACTCTTTATGCACCGCACTTGGGTTCACGTGCAGGACAGTGTGGCTCCTTTGTGAGAATTAACTTGTATCTTTGAAAGTGGCGAGGAACCAAGATGAAACTGTGCAGATAATAGCCTCGAGTAAATTAGATGGACAGACGTAGCTAGTACTTGTATAAAGGCCAAGGATTTGTTCACAGTGCGCGCAAAATAGGTTTATGTTTTGACTGCCACCGCAGGATGTTTCAAAAGCTCTGTATAAACTTAAGTCATTTCAATTTAAATTTAGACCTCAATGAATTTTTATCTTTGGTAATTATCATATTTTCCTTGGATTGCAAACCCACTGAGCATGAATAATTACAGTTCCAATAGTTCTCTGGCAATTTACATTTTCAATAGAGTGCATTGAAAGTGCGCTGACCCAAACCTCCGTGTGTTTTGAGTGGGATTTCTTGAGAACAGACAGTTACCTGATACAGAGAGAGGAGTCAGTGAAAACTCAAGGGCACTTCCTCTTCCTCGTGCAATTCACACAGTCCCTATAAAGGTGATGCTAAAGGTTACTGATGTATATAGAGCTGAAAAAGAATCACATTTCAATGTACCAGCTCAGCAGGACATAAAAAGACCAAGTGGAAAGAGATAGAGCAATGTGTGCGCTAAAATCCAACAAGCCAAAATTTAAAAAGTGCCACTGCTGCAAAGTTCAGCCTTGGGCGTTCGCTGAAAAACACTTGGCACTGTGTCTGAACCCTAAACTAAGAGAAGAAACTCCTCGACAATCAGAATGAGGACAACTTTACGTCTTTTGTGTCCGAAACTACAAGCAAAAAGAGATGAGATGTTTCTCTTGGAAAATGAAGCAAAGAGCTATTACCTTGATGAAAATAAGCGAGAGAGGGTCTTGATTTATGGATGATTCATTATTTACTGACCATTCTTCACCCCCTGTGCTTTCATGTGCTCCCCTATCACGCCCATCCCCCCAAACACACTTATATATGCGCTCGGAAAGGCTTGATAAAAATGCGCAAATTTGATTGATTCTAATAGCGGACTGACAGGGACCCCAGCTGGGGCACTTAGCCGGGCCTTGTGTGTGTGTGAAGCACTGTTCCTGTAGTTAATAAAGCAGTGTGCGCAGCATGCTTGAGTGGCCCGCCCGACCCCCTTTATCCAAACCTTTCCAAAATCACTGCCCCATCCCCTGCTTCTGATGATTTAATATGACAACTCTTTTTTTTCTGTCTGTTCTTACTCCCCTCCTCTTCTCTCCTTGTCCTTCATCTTTGGCTTCTGTCTTTTTTTCTGTTGTAGAAAATGAGTTTCGGGGCGAGCTGGTGAACCAGCGGTGGACACGAGGGGAGAGAACCAGCAGCCGCTGTCAGGCCTCCCAGAGACTGCAGAGCCGTCAACCAATCATGGTGAGTGACAAGAACCCCTCCCTACCCCATGCCCCCCTCAACCAGATTCTGCTTCCTGGGCATTTCCCTCAATCCCTAACTCAGCGGGGAAAGTATAAAAAAAAAAAAGAAAAAGGTGGAGGCAGCGAGAGATGGAGGGTGAAGCCACAGCGGAGTGAAAAAAACATGAATCAAACAGCGCATCGCATCTCATGCCTGGCCCTGCCCATCGTCCTTTACTTCTGAGCCATTCAGCTGCGTTCAGTTTAGTAAAGCTCAGCATGGCACAGCTCAGCGTTTTCCCACTGCTGACTACACTTCACAAGCTCTTCTTTTTTTTAATTTAAACACAATAAAAAAGTATGTCCTTGAGCTGCTCATACTTTACTCCTCTCTATGATACTCAGAGTCAAAATAATTCATGCACTCTGTCCTTCTCTTTTTCTTTTAACAACATAGTTTCTTATTTTAGCTCTGTGATATTGTACTTGTATCTGATATGTTTGAGCTAAAGTACTACCCTTTCAGTTTAGATGCTGTGTCTCTTCTAAAACCGCGAACTTGGAAAAGCAAAATTGGTTAGACCATTTTGGGGGATATAAAATGCTAATGTTTAGGCACCCAGAGTATAGTCCTTTCGAAAAACACCAGCCAGACCAGTTCCAAGTAAAAACATAACCCAAAAAAATAAAGTCCTAATCCACTTCATCTATGGCTATTACATTTTACCAGAAAACACATATCGTTCAAAACCTTATTTATATATTTTTTTGGTTTGTAATCATTGACTGTTTGGCAATGGCTTGTACAGTGCCATCTACTGGCCTGGCATGCATACTACAGCATTTTGTTTTGGTGTAAACAGTCCCCCGGTGTCATGCTCCAAAATATCAGCTTCTTCTTTTTTCACAACTCAACAAAGAGACAGAGGGATTGAGTGTAGATTGAAAGAGAGCGGAGTGGTAAGGAGGAGGGGGCAGGGTGTAAGTGGGGTGGGGGTTGTTTTCCCTTGAGCCCAGTAAAAGTAGTTTTGCTTCCCCTGATGGCTCAGGTTCATCTGAAGAGATGACTTTTATTGATTTGGTTTGATTTCTGCTGCTAAGGGAGCTGAGGGAAGAGGCGTCGGGTTTTGAGCACTACATCATCTGAAGCGGCCCCCGTCTGTTTGCCTTGGCACTTACGTTACACTGAAGCTTCTTATTATCTTTTTAGACTTCCACCGAGATGAATGGAACAGACAGCCGGCGTTATACGGGGGGAAAAAGTCGTTAAATGTTTTTAGCGATGAACGTAGGCCGGCTGGAATCGCATCAGAATGATTCATAAATGGCAAACCCTTGACAGCCGTTCACTCGTCCTGACCATTACGTGGTCACACATGCATAGTCATCCGCATAAGACTAACTCCCCTCCTCCTCCCTCTTCTCTCCTTACTACAGCACTCTGCCATGTTTGAATTATTAAAGTGAAACTGTGGAAGGCCTAGCCATGTGGCAATCCAACATGGAGGCCTGTTGAGGGAGCTGTGCTGCAGCCTGTAATTGGCAAATGCTGTCCGTAGGTCCTTTTGGAGATGTCACTCTCCGTTTCTATCATATTTTCATTAGTTGTTTGACCATAGGTGTAACACAAAACTTTGTGTTTGTAATAAATATATATAGTATGTTATTAATTACAAGGGAACAGAGCCTGTCCAAACTGAAATCACCAATACACCGTTTCATTTTAAGTTTGTTTACGAGTGTCAGGACTATTTTCAAATTTTGCCTCCTGCGTGTTAACCCCCTCCTCATCCTTTCTTGTAAACCTGAAAATTAATAAAAGAGCCCTTTACGTGCACCGGGGGACATAGGGTGACCTTCTCTCTGAAGTCATTGCCCCCAGCCATTCATTTACATAGAGCTGGCCCTCCTGCACTGACCGCCGAACACAAAGAAGGACATAATTGATAATGTACTACACAGCCTGTAGGAATGGGCTTCTTCTTCTTCTTCTTCTACTTCTTCTTCTTCTGCTACTCCAACCGTATTTCACACCAGTTAAACTATGACACACACTAGCATATGCCACTATGCACATAAACAAAATTTACACATGCTTTCATGCAAATGTACAGCCCATTCTCCTTCTTCCTTGATTCATCAGGCATTATCGTTGCATGTAGGTCTGCCCACATACATCATTCAGTGAAGACAACAAGGTAAAGGACAACTTTTGAACATATATTAAAAAAAGAGGGTCCCTTTGAAAAAGATTATGAAAATCAGTGCCTGCCTGGCTGCATCTGGATTCACTGGCTGTGTGACTTTGTGTTCATACAAATTTAATGAGCTGGAATTGAGAAAAAGGACAGGAAAAAGAGGCGAACTCAGATGTGCTTACCTATTTAAATGTGCGTAGCTATGGTTACGCAAACATGAAAGCAATAGGGGCCCTTTTCAGTCTGGGCTTTTGATTCATCTGATGACTATCAATGTAAGGAGGAGGCAAAGGAAGGATGATGAAAAGTACAGCGGTATTAGAATAGTATACAGGCTTTTCATGCCCTGTCATTCACGTGCACACTTTTGTGTCTCTCTCCGTTTCAAACATATATACTGCTTTCCTTTCCACACAGGTTAGAGCTAGTCTTACTAAGTGCTTTAACATCATCGCCGCAAGACATCTTTTACACCACTTTGTTTTAAGAAGTGTCCTGCATTAAAACTATAAATTAACTCCTTTTGAAAGGATTCCAAAACTTTCTCCTCAGAACATATACTAGTTATTTTCCACAGCAGCTTCTATTCATTATTGACCACCCTATTGCAATATTCTGCATCATTATGGCAGGGTATCCTACTATAAACATTTTTAAAAAGCAAAGCTGTTTGACGGAACTAGTACACTAGCAAGGTAACTGAGGAATTCTAATGCACTTGACAATTTGAAAGAATCTATCAGCACATATAGGAAATTATGAGAAAATCCTCTGTGAGCTTTGATCCAGGCAGCGAACCTGTGTAAAACACAACCACCCAACCATTTCCCGGCGCACTTAGCCTCCTCCAAGACACTGAAGAAGAAGTCAACCTCTCCCTTCACTGGGGAAGGGGGGAGGGACACAAAGCTGCTGCTTGTTGAGCGACTTCTACATTAACGCCGACACGAGACTGGCTGGAGGGAGAGTGTGAGATATTGAAAGAGTTGAAGCACGGGGGCCAATGGCAATGGAGATGCTCACAGGAAAAGGGAGGGGCCCTTCTGCTGCTGCACCTGTACCTCCGGTCCGCCACTATAGACGCTAATGAATGAAGTGGAAAGTAGAGAAAAGCCCTTAACAACAACCCACAACAGCGTGCTTCATCTTCGTCTCATCCCTCATTCCCTCCTTCTTTTCATAAGTAGTCTATTAGCAGGAAAGGGCCAATGCCAAATAGACAGGGGCAAGACAGGGACCCCGTGTTTGAATCCCACTGTGGCCGTGCCAACTTGACTATAGAGAAGCAACAAAGCAGCTAAGTGCTTGAGCAAAAGGAAGAGAGAGGAGGTAGCGACAGGGGTGGTTGGGGGTTTATTAAGCAAGTTAAGGGAGGGGGGGTATACAGGAGGAGGAAGTGGGACGCAAAAAGAATGAATGAAAAAAAGAGGGGAGACCTACGATTTAAAAAACCCCAGAGTCCAGTAATCAAAGCTAATGGCTCCATTGTGTATAAAAAGCATCTGATAGCTTTAGAGTACAGCGGCGAGTGCGGCTAAAGGAGGTGTGTCTGGGGGTCAATATGTGCGTGTGTGTTGTTAATGTGTGTGTTTCAGGCAGCCGGGTTAACACCTGCTCCTTTGTGACTTAAAAGCCGGGCCTGGAGTAAGCAATGGGCATAAAGCACTGCATACACAATGTCATCTGTACGCACAAGTCTTTTCCTTAAAAGGGTTATTACAGTGGCTTTTTAGAAGCCTTTTTTTTTTTTTTGCTTTATTATTATAGTTATGATTGTCAGTCTCTTTACTCAGCGAGGCTGAGACCGCTGGTGTGAGGGCTGCTTGTTGCCTCTCTTTATAAACATGTACACCAGTCAGGTGCAGGAAATTACAGGGAGCGCTCCGGCAAAGCAAGCTGTGTGGTAATGGCAAGAGCGAGGTAGCTCAAACAACAGCGCTTCTTTTTTTTTTTACCCACCTTTTCTCACGCCATTGTAGTTCAGAACTTTTTTGGTACGTTTTTCTTGTTACCTGCGGTGAAGGCGAAGAATGAAAGGAGCACTGTTTTGTAACAGTTACAGATATGATCACATCTGTGTCAGTGCTACCCTTGGTGTGTTTCAATGGGAATATTCTTAACTCGAGTTATTACAGCAGCTCGTTTGAAGCGGAGCTAGGCAAGGACGATAAACCCTGCATGTGTGGCAGAATACATTGAAAGAATTGAGAAATTACTACTCATAAAGCACAGTGTCTCTCTTCCCTGCCGCACTGTCTTTACTGAACACTCTTTGACACTTGTTTTGTCTTCCTCCTTCGCAGATGAGTGTGGAGGGTGACGACAAGCGAACTCGCACTCGGTCCAAAGGAATCAGAGGTGAGTGTTTTTCACTGCTTATTTCAATGTCCAGTCTGCTTCTCAAACTTTCATTCTCTCTACATTTTTATACAAAGACAGTCAGTATCCCCACACATAAACGGAAAAAGAAATCTCTGCCAGTTCTATATGTTTTGAATTGTCAGCAGATTTTACACTGGATTCTTCTTACTGACCATGACCAGCTAACCTAAAGTCAGGCCATCAGTGTCTGTCATCCCTGCAATACAACTGCATGGCTTTTAACTGAATCTCATCCTTGGATCTTCATTTTCTTTACCCCACTCACATTGGTGGGGCCATTAGAGGGTGCTGTGGGCTGCAACTCAGCTACCCAGTAACTCAGGAAGGTTAAAGGTCACATCCATTAGAGCTGCGTGTGATGAGTTGTATACAGTTGTAGTGGTACAATTAGACCCCGGAAGAAGATTTTTACTCTCCACAATAACAGTGGCACAAACAGCAATACAAACAAAGCACTTTTTCCATTAATTTAGTCCAAATGGCGACCAAAACATTTAAAACAGAGAGAAAAAAAAGTGTAGAAAAT
Source organism: Neodontobutis hainanensis (assembly GCA_024349245.1). Classification (NCBI taxonomy): domain Eukaryota; kingdom Metazoa; phylum Chordata; class Actinopteri; order Gobiiformes; family Odontobutidae; genus Neodontobutis; species Neodontobutis hainanensis. The sequence goes on from JALDNG010000026.1 coordinate 3,187,585, forward strand.
TTAAACATTGTCCTCATTGTTGCACTATTTAACAGTATTGCAGGTTTTTCTTTTATTGTGCACCCCGTTTATTTTATTTTCCAATTTTTTCCACGTGGGGAAATCATTTTTTGTTAGCCGCCAACAGGGGGTGCCCAGGTACCCAGGTCATGTCCAATTCTTAACCCTGGTCCCATTTTCTCAAAGCCCTATTGTAAAAATATATTCCCAACCCCTGTATGTGTGCATAGAGTTTATACATGCGTGATGCGTATGTGCCATTCTGGGTGTGTTTGTATGAGTTTGTGCGTTTGATGTTTGGTAGGGAGACAGCAGAGCAACAGTTCACAGCGAGTTGAGCGCGCAGGAAGGCGTCCAGTCATTCCAGCTGCATGATGAAAGATAGAGAAACTCAGATTTTGCATTGACTCCCCTGAATAGGCCTGTTTCTCTATCTTAGAGAGTATGGTGATACCCGGGGTGCTGACATGTGATTAATGCATCAGCCCGTCCAAATGAAAAGAGAATATTTCTCAGGACTAGTTCTATTGCTCAATTTCTAATCGAAGCTTCTGCCAGCCCAGAGCTATGCATGTGTGCTCTGTTTGTTTGTGACTACAGCTTGATTTATGTTTTGGAAGCAATTACTATAAGTTGTCCCCAGAAAAAAAAGTGCTTTTTTTCTACTGATGAAGGCAGTTTTTCCTTTTAATTTCATTTTCCCAATTATGATAACTAAAGTGCAACAATTAATCATGTTTTATTGCTGAAGTATGCATATAATTGTCATTTTCTTCCGAACAGCACTATGCAATTTGGCTGATTTAGGTTTTCTACATGGTTGTGTATGGTTGAGTTTAACTTGCGTGTTTTTTTAAATTTTTTTATAACATATGTTTGCGGAGGCCGGCACTAAAGCTCTGTTTGTTTAGTGTATGCCTTTGTGAGTGTCTTCATGTGTGTTTGGTAAAGTGTAGGTGTGTGTTTTTCCTCCTGATCATGCAGTGTGTAAGCTTCTGTGAGGACGTCTCTGGGGATTCGTATGCATTTGTGATTTATTGATCTGAGTTTCTTTTAGCAGCGCAGCTTTCTAAAGCAGTCGTTCACCTTTGTTCTTTCTTCCTGTATCTTTCTTCTCCACCACTACCTCCCTCCCTCCATCTACCTCTCTCTTTTCCAGTTCCTATCGAGCTCGTAGGACAAGAGCTGAGGTAAGGAAACACCTTCGTCTTTGTGCTAATCCTTTTCATAAACTTCTTTTATGTGCATTACAAAGCCCCCCCGGCACTTGTTGACTGACTATCAGCGCTTCTTTAGATAGCATTGTATATTATTTTTTTATTTCTTATCATCAGCACTTCTCAGCTCATGGTCAGTGCCTCCAACAGGCTGCTATTGATTTCTCGCAGCCTTTTGCTATTTCCTGCTATGAACACATACAGCCGAGGCAATGAAAGAGGCCTATGATCTCTTTGCGATCGAAGGATACAACTCGAGGAGGGAGGATGGTGAGATTTCTGTATTTGGGTCTCACCGGTCATCACACCCATTGTCCTCTCTCCACCCCCTCCCGCTCGGCCTCTTTCTAAATTACTTTCTCTATTTCTCTTTTGGTCACACTTCACCTCTGAGCACTGACCGGTGCTCAGTACTCCAAAGAAGCCGTAATGTTTCTAGATTAAAGGGGGGAAAAAGTGGCGAGGCCATTGAGCGTCTCATTTAAAATGCTAATGCTGCATTTTTTAATAAGTGAAATTAATAATAAGGATAATTGGAGTAATAAAGGGCAATTGCTGGGGGGATGTTAATGAGAATTGAAATAGACCGTCCTGAGGGGTCATAGCAACGCGAACGGGAGCGGAGAAAAGATAGAGAGAGTGACGGGGGGTGGTTGAGGCAGGGGTTTTGGGGGGTTCGGGAAGGGCATTTATGATGATGACTAGTGAGGGGAGTAGAGCAGGGGAAATTACAGCAGGTCTGTGCTGATCCTTATCGCTCATAGTAACAGGATATAGGCCAGGGTTGATGTACGACACAATATTATGTTCTCTCCGGCTTGATGCCACCTGCATTCATGCATTATGTGTGTTTGCTCCAAGGGGGGGCTGACATATCAATGTGACCAGTGTATGAAGCTTTGTGCATGTGCATTTGTGTGACATGTGTGCTCAGTTTGCATGCCCCAGGCCGGCTTTATTCCTGACTTTGATTTATCTTTATTCACTTCTTTGTATTGCTTGTGGTTATCATTGCTTCTGCGTAGGGACTAAAATGCACCCTGTCTTAAACATATCTCTAACCTCCATCCACCCCATCCAGCTGCCCCACCCCTGGATGCAATGGCTCTGGCCATATCAGTGGGAGATACGCACGACACAGAAGGTAGGGCAGATTCAAAGCCGCCCTCTGTCTGTCCTTCTTCTCTGTCTGTCCTCCTTGTCCTTATGTACTTCTGCATCTCCATCATAGCAACACATTTCTCTTATATATTTAATATATAGAGTTTTTAATGTAAAATCTCATTTTAGTAAGCAGGACAATGAATTTTCAAGATCTGTGTGCAGCACAAGTCACATTACAGTCAAATAATGCTTTTGCAATTGAAGTGACTCATCTTGACTATCCTCATTAGTACACACAGAATAGGGCACATCGTAAGCCTGCCTCCTTGTTTTCCCTAAAATAAAAGCTCACTCTCAATATTTTTTTCTTTTACAAGGTTTATAACATTTCTGTATAATTTATTTACTGCTTTTATTCTATCATTTATTGTGTACCTGTAGTTTTATAACATTATTTTACATATACTATGTATGACTAAAGATTTAAAAAAATGACAGTCTGCTGTTCATTTCACTTTCAATCCAATCAGATAAGTGCTCTTTGCAAAATTTAGATACAGTTTGAATATTGTTATATTTTATGTAAACATATAAACGATAAAAACATTACTCAGTTGCATGCCCGTAAAACTGTCTAGTTTTGGAGTTTTTGTATTAATGCAGGTAATGAAACCGCTGCGCCTCCTGCCTCTCCTCATTCCTTTTTTCTGCCGCTTGTCCTGTGAGACCCCGTGAGACTCGGGGCAGCTCACTGGCTTGTGACTCCTCTTTTATTGAGGGGCAGATATTAGCTATTTGTTTACATGTGTATTCGTTCAGCGCCCAATTTCAGATGCACTTTGTTTATAGATCGCCCCTCAATCTCCTCGCGCCTCTCCCAGGTGAGAGTAAGAGGGGTTTATTGGATTTCACCCTCCACTGCCTCGCCCGCTGCCTCTCCATACAAGTTGTTCATTAAACGTTCCAGTCAATTGGCTGAAATTGGTTGTGATGTGAGCAAGCATGGCGCCCCCTTTAGGCCATATGTGTTGACTCATATTCTGTGATAAATGACCCGCTCCATTCCTCCATGCACATTTATTTTGTTTCTTTAACCAACACATAGATGAGCATGAAGGTTTATCAAAGTTTGCAAATGAGATTTTGACTATAACCCCGTATTCACACTGTTCTGTTCTTCCCCTTTATCAGCATTTTCGGATGCCCCATTGCAAGGAAGCGCCGTCTCGAGGAAACGGAAGCAGAAGCAGAGGCAGAACAGGAAACAGAGCGGCCCGCCTCCAAAAGGAAGTCTCACCCCCTAAAACTGGCACTTGACGAGGGTTTTAGTGCAGACAGCGACGTCAGCAGTGAAACAGAGGGTGAAGGAGAGAAGGATGAAGAGAAAGAGGAGGAGACAAAAAAGCAGGAGGTGGCCGTAGACCTGGAGGCGACAGAAGAAGTCAAGCAGAACGGTCAGTCAGAGGGACAGGAAGAGGAAACACAGGACCAAGAGACAGAAGAGGAAGAGACATATCAGAAAGAGGAGAATGCATTTGTAGCAGATGAAGGTACACAGATATTGTCAAAGGGCCCTCAATATATTTTTACTTCGAGTACAACTTATAATTAATATCCACATTGCAAAAGAAAAAAAATTAAATTACGAGGATTTAAGGTTATCTATTGACTATTCAAATTACTGTAGCGATGGGATCCATATCAAGGCTTGCACTCTTAACAATTATTTGAAATGTTTTATTGTGCAAAATTAGAGGTTTGATGTGTCAATTTCAGTATTTTTTTTAAATCAATTCCCCTGCCCTAAGTGTGAATCACTTATTTTCTCAGTTTTACCGACACTGACAAAACACTGTTTTATATTGCACTTTACTTTAGTGACAGTGAAATGGCAATGACCGTATTGCTGACAACAGCCGTAGCTCATTCAGTGACTCACAGTGTGCTGTGTCACCCCTCTGACCTTTCCTTTTTATTTTTTTTTTTACAGAGGAGTGTTTGATCATCGATTCTGAAGTCAGCACAGTGCCCCCTGCAGTTGAGGAGTGTATGTCCCCTTCCCGCAGCGCCGAAGAGGTAGCCAACTCTCTCCTCCACCTCGGCCGAGTCTCTGACACTGACAACAATGCACCGACAGTGGCTCTCCAGCAGTCTGTTGCTATGGAGACCAAAGAAGATGTCACAATGGCAGCAGAGCAGGGTGAAGAAGAGATGAGGGAGGAAGAAGAAGAAGAAGAAGAAGAAGAAGAAGAAGTAGAAGAAGAAGAAGAAGAAGAAGAAGAAGAAGAAGAAGAAGAAGAAGAAGAAGTCACACAGGAAGAAAAAGTGGAGTGTGAAGACAGGACAGAGCAGAATTATTACCATGAGCAGACCACAGAGGAAGACCAGGAGGAAGAGGAGCAGAGAAGGACCCCAGAGGAGGAGGAAGACAATAATGAGGAGGTCCTTGACGAGATGAACCATGTCCTGTCTATTTCCGATGTGCCAACTGCCGTCCGCACCATCACCAGCACAGCCGCAGCTCAGGGAACACTCATTAGAACTGAAGACAACAGAGCCAGTCCACTGCAAGACTACAGCTCACCCAGGGCAAGTCCTTTAGATGACTACAACACCAACAGTCCCCATCCAAATTACAAGACCAGCCCTTCTTTAAGCTACAGCTCCCACCGGGCCAGTCCACTCGAGGACTACTTCCCCAATCCACAGGTCGAGAACTACAAAATCCATCAAGCCTCGTCCTCGGCCTCTCCGGACATCATTGAGGTGCGTTCCGACAAGTCCGAAAATGGCGGCGACGGTGATGATGAGCGTGACGATGAAGATAGCCTTTCGCAGCGCTCCACCATGACAGAGGAGTCGGAGATGTTTGACATGACTCGAGGGAACCTGGGCCTGCTGGAGCAAGCCATTGCACTCAAGGCGGAGCAGGTGAAGCCAGCTGGGCCCAGGGAGCTGCTGCGTGCCCCAGATATTCACCACCAGCGATACTTTACCATTGATGACAGGCCCAAGCACCTGGACGTCATCCGCAAGAGCTACTTCAGCAAAGGTAGGGGCCAGTAAGAAAAGAAATGCAAGGGCACAATGACAAGGCATGAAAAGGGCAATACATCACTGAGAACATAGATTCTACCCGCCTTGTTAAAGCTTCATAGTGGTGCTTTTAATTAATTTTTTGTCATCTCAAATAGAAACCAATAGCTGCATTTACTGAAAAAATACTTTATAAAACACATTGTACACTTTGGAGATGACACTTTTATGACCTTTTGAGCGTACACTCGGGTTTAGAGAAAATTTGTACTAATCTGGTGTTGAACTAAATGTTGAGAGCAGAGTGCACAAATAAACATAGTGTACCAAATAAATAGCAGTGAGTCACAGAGCTCTGTTTAGATCCTCCCCTCTCCATTGTAATGGGGATGAAGTGGTTCCAGCTGAATAGACTTTCTATGAAGAGTGGAGAGGAAATGCTTGAGAAGAGAGCAACAACAAAACCAGGGACAACAGGGAGCGGCAGCACAAGAGAGATGACAACATATTAGAGGGAAAGAGAAAGAATAACACAGGAAAGCGAGGGAGTGCAGGTTGTTTCACAGTCATTCATGAAGTGTTTGTTTACGTGTGCGTTCAGGTCCTGTGCACTGCGGTTGGCCCGCTGCCCACTCGCTCCTCACAGTATAGCGCTAGTGTGATTACATGCCTAGTAGTGCTGCCCTCTCCTTGGCCTCCGCTCCCTCCCATGGTTACGTTCCCGTTCTGCTCAACACTAATTAGGAGATGCATGTCTCGTTAACATTCAATTTGAAGGCCAATAGAGCATCACGCCATGCTCTTGCTCCTTTTTCTTCTCCTCAGTGCCACCGATCCAGCTTACCTCTACTAGCGCTTCAGACAAGAAGAGGCACATTACATTGTGCCTAAATCATGGAGGCCCGCTTTATTACTATTTTTCGGGTTATGGTCAAACAAGACAAGTAGGTCTGCTCTTTGCTCGGATTAAAGTCAGAATATATACATTTACTATAAAACAAATCACATTTAGATTAATGCAAGAAACACAATGCGAAATGCAATGGCACGGGGAGAAGATACAGATGGTGTTGTCTTCGTACAGTTGTTTGAAATGTGTCTAGATTTCATGCTCTGTCAAGCAGACCGTCTGATGGCATTAACCACTTGCTTTTGTCCTGTTTTTTATCCTACCTTCTTTCCTTTTATCCCTCCCATGTCTTTCTCCTCACTTCCGCTTCTCCTTGCGCCTTCCTCCAGAGAGCAGTAGGCCTGAGAAGAAGGAGGTTAAGTGTCCCACCCCAGGGTGTGATGGAACAGGTCATGTGACTGGTCTTTACCCCCACCACCGCAGCCTGTCAGGCTGTCCACACAAGGACAGGATCCCCCCAGAGAGTGAGTTTTCCTTACCTGCAAAAATGACATGAAAGAGCGAGTCTGACAGTGAAAGCCACTGCCTTGTTTACTGTGGAGTTACACATCAGTACATATTCAGATATTCAACCAGCAGAAATACAGTTCAAATTTTTTAATCTGACCGGTCAAAATAGTTAATATGCTAAAAAAATTCAAAATTCAGAAACCTTATGCAGATGCAGTATTGAAGTTGGCTTTGCTCCATCTCTCTACATTCCCACATCCACATTAGAGGCCATCTCACTGTAGCCATGACTACAGGTCCATTAAATGTCATCCACTTCCTTGCTGTTCACTTTCTCTGATTACGGTTGGCTCCATATTCCTGCTGGTGTTTACTGTACATTTACATGAATACGGTGTTTTAAAATGTATATCTTCTCCGCAGTTCTTGCCATGCATGAGAATGTGCTGAAGTGTCCAACTCCTGGCTGCACTGGACAGGGCCATGTTAACAGCAACCGCAACACACACCGCAGGTAAGCATCCATGTTGTTATACTTCAGTTTGTATTTTTACATATTCACGGGACATATACAGGGCATGCACCTCCCTTTGTGTATTTTAAAACAAATATATATTCATATATGCAGTTAAGCAAAAATGTCAGCCCACATCAGTTTGGTGCTGATTTCCTCATTCAGCAACATGCTCCACTTTAATATTCATGCTCCTTCTCTTTTACTACATCTACAGTCTTTCTGGATGCCCCATTGCTGCTGCAGAGAAGCTGTCCAAGACCCACGACAAACAACATCTTTCTCAGCCAGGCAGCGAGCACCTCAAAGGCAGTCCCAATGACAGAGTCTTAAGGTGGGTTACTGAATGCATTACTTAAAAAAGCTTCTGGAATATATATTACCTTTCACCTAGATGCAAACTGCCTCTTATTGAGTCCTTACACAGTTACAACCTTTTCAAGGTTGGCCACTTTACCACTGCTCTACATAGAAACCTCAGAGACAGTCCCGACCTTGGTTTCTCTTTCCCTCATTGGAAGTACAGATGACCTGTGAATGGCTGAATAACAAGGGAAGTCGTGGTGCATCCACTCTGGCTTCATTACTGTCACCTCCAACACTGAGAACTCTTTATCTTTATTTATCTAACCAAGCGGCCAGCCGCAGTGATCACGGCCAGAGGAATGATAATTAACACAGACCAGACACTGGTATTATGCTAAGTCCACACTCTTCCTCGTTGGTATTTTAATTAATAATGCAGCCGATAAGCTAATTATGCAAGTTATAGGGGCATTGTGGGGGATAGGCGAAATAATTGCTTTCCTGGAGGAAAAGCTCATCAGTGGTTGGACAGAGCATCAAGGATTAAAACATAATAAGACTTGCTTTGTTTCTCCTCCTCAGATTGTTATTGAAATGAGCTCTGTTCTGTTTGGTATGGAGTGCACGGCTGAAGTATTCTTCATGCAATCCATGTTCTTATTTTGTCCATGGTGAATACATAAAAAGACAAAAAGCCCCTGTGATCAATTGTAAAAACTTGTAACTGACATGAATCATGTGAAGGCCACACTGACTGCAGTGTGACTACAGGCCAGGTCATGAAGCCTGTTAATGAGCTTACGGTGTGAGAGCAGGGGCTGTGCGTAAGTGGTGGAGGATGCAGACATAACCAAAGAGGGAAACACCTAGCCCACTCCTTTTCCTTACTCTGCCACACCCTTCTCTTTCTTTTCTACTTCTCTCCCCTCTTTCGGTGTTCTTTTCTGCCTCATTGTGGTCTATCAGTGGATTTATGCCAACAGGTCTGACAAAATCCTGGCTCTCCAGGAAAACGAGAGGGCTTAAAGCTCATAAATTCCATGCTGTACAACATGCAAATGTGCCCTCTGCTGATAAGAGCGCTTTTAATCCTGCTGCACTCCTGCTAAGTACACCATTGCCCCTATCTTTACTCTATGTCACTCTGCCTTCCCCTCACAGTCGCAGTGTTGCCCTCTTGCTTTTTGTGTTGATTGTGTGGCTCTTTATTTTTCAATCCTCCTATATTTACTCTAATATACAACCCTATTCTATTGGATTCTATTCTACTCTATTCTACTTTCTCTATTTTAGTTTTTAATCCCCCACTGCCCCTTCTCTCTGCCTCCCTCTTTATCCCCCTCCAGCCCCACCCTGATGTCTTTTCGCTCTCCCTCTCCTCCACACAGGCCCATGTGCTTTGTGAAGCAGCTCGAAGTGCCCCAGTATGGCAGCTACAGGCCCAACATTGCACCCACCACTCCTCGAGCCAACCTCGCCAAGGAACTGGAGAAGTACTCTAAGGTGTCCTTCGATTATGCAAGCTTTGACGCTCAAGTGTTTGGGAAGCGCATGCTTGCTCCAAAGATTCCCACCAGCGAAACCTCACCCAAAGCCTTCAAAAGTAAGAGATAGAGTAGATGCAGATGCCTTTCACAAGGCTTTTGAAGTGTAATAAGTCTGAGAGGTCAGCTAGAGTTGTTCCTTATTGTAACCAGTGTATTTTTCCTGCAGCCAAGCACTCTTTCCCCAAGTCATCGTCACCCAGCCTGAGTCTCCACGGTTACGGGAAGAGCTCAGTTTATGACTATTCCCATGATGCCGAGGCCGCACACATGGCTGCTACCGCCATCCTGAACCTGTCCACACGCTGCTGGGAAAAGCCAGAAAACCTCAGCACTAAACCCCAAAACAAGGTAAATACACCTGTTTGTAAAAAAAAATAAACGTAGCTTGGATGTAAAAACTATGAAATACATTTTGTGCAGATGACCAACATAGTGTCATCACAGAAAATTATTCTAAAAACTAACTAAAATAAATAGTAATTTAAAGGTGGCGTTATTATTGTTAAGTGTTAGCCTATGCTGGCCCCCATTCCACTCAGAAAAGGTTTATTATGTGATTGTAGTGCAGATTGAATCATTGCATGCCGCAGCTGCTTAGATGCGAGGCGATATCAGTGGGCGTGCCTCCCCTCTCCTCCTCTTTGCTCTTTTTCTGCTCATCAACTCGGCATGAATATATCAGGCATTGGCTTACAGCAACAGGATGGTGTTGAGATGCAGTTGCATCACCTCTCCCATCCTCTTTCATCCTTTTCATCCCTCCATCCCACACACTTTTCATGTTGTTATTGAATTTGGCTGACTGCCAGTTCCCTGGATTACTTTTCCACCAGGTAGCCTTTTTTCATTATCAGCCGGACGGATCTCCCACTCTCTTTCTCCTCCCACACCACTCGTTCTTTCATTTTCCTTACTCTCTCATATCTTCCACTCTTCCTTCTTAAAGCTTCACTCTGTGTTTCCCTTCTGCTTGTACCTTTCTGTTTCCCACTCCCTCTGTCCCCTCTCTGTGCACAGGAGGTGTAATTGGAGCACCACTTTCCCCCATATTGTGATTTTTAAAAGCTTTTTTACCTCACAGTTGAGAGAAAGTGACTGCTTCATCATTTTTGATGATCTTGACATGATTTTAGGAAGATAAAAAGTCAAGATTAATGTCTCTGGCAGCACAGCAGAGCAAGGTGTTGATCGGCAAGGCACTGATCCAAGAGCAGGCCTTAGCCACACCATATTACACTGCCGATGATTCAGCTACTGATCTGAAATCAGACTCACAGCCAGATGAAATTCAATATTGAAACCTTGGAACACTGAGCTCATCAGCAAGGGACATTTCTGGGAACTGTTCCCGTTTCTCTCCTCCTCTTTGTAGCCTTTGATTTTTTTTGGCCCCTTACCAGCCCATATAAGAGCCATTTTAGATGAATGCTGAAAACATTGCACATCTCACCCTTCTATATCTGTTCACCTGCCAACACTATAATAGAGCGCAGAAAGATGAACTGTAATGTTGTTGCTGCTGGCAAAGTATAACCAGAGTGCATTAGTTATCATTACTGACATAAAACGTCAGAAGCATTTTGTTTGAAACCTGATACTGTAAAAACTGTCTGTACTTAACAAGCTGTGCAAGTATGTACAATTTCTGTAGAGTTCTCTATGTCTTTTTGTTAAGGATGTGGACATTGAGGTGGACGAGAATGGCACCCTTGACCTCAGCATGAAGAAGCCCATCAAAAGAGAGGGCAGTCTGTCAGGCACCAGCCCGGGGGTCCGCTCCCCAGACCCTTCTTCATCCTCCTCTTCCTCCCTTCACCATGGAAGCAGTGGGATGACCTCACCAAACCTCAGCCACACCTACAAGCAGGAAGAGTGGGAGGGGCCTCTGGATTACACCAAACCCAACCGCCAAAGGGAGGAGGAAATGGATGAGGTTAGTTTGACAGAGTGAGCCTCCAAACACACAATATTTCATAGAATATTATTCACAGAGGAAGTATTGCAACATAAATAACAACAGACAAAATCCCCCCGAAGCCTCATGATTAAAAAACTCCTGTTTACATTACTTTGTCTCACTTGCTTATTTCCTGTCCCCCTTTCCTCTTTCTATTATTCATTTATTCCACTGAAATGGGAGAGTTACTGTACCGTTAAAACACTGCATTGTGCATCAGAGGTGGTGTGTCAGGTACATTGCACCATCCTGGCTTTGGCATATGCTAATTCTCATCCTTTGAACTTTTTCAAAAGAAATATAAAGGGCCTTGAATATTAATTTTTATGAGGACAGTCTACATTTGGAAACATCACTTGTCTACAAAGAATAAAAAAGGATCACAGTGTAGACGAGAGAGTTAGAAAAGTTTCTTTTCTCTTATGCAAGTATGCAATAAATTCAAAATATTGCAAACAATACTTCAAGTTATTTGTATAATAAACAATAAAAGGGCAATGTAAATGTCTTTATGTTTTTGTTTTTTACTGTTTTAGATGGAGCACACAGGCCAGTCTTTTGTCTCGTCTGATGCAGAAGATTGTGACATGATGCAGGAATGTATTGAGGAGCGGAAGTATCCAGGAGAGGTCACAACCCCAACCTTTAAAATCAAGTTCCACCCCAAGGATGCCAAGAAAGAGCTGCTCTCGTAAGTTACAGTAAAAGCTTGTTTTCTTTTTTTACCTTTTTTTCGCCGGCTCTCAACTTGCTTCTTTAACACTTTTCTAATCCTGCGCAGGTGTCCTACACCTGGCTGTGACGGCAGTGGCCACATCACTGGAAACTATGCGTCCCATCGCAGGTAGGGACTGCTTCCTTCTGCTGCTTACGTATCACAGCTCTATATAAACTGTTGTGTGAAATACTAGACTGCTGAGAGTCTGCACATGAGTCCAAACCAAGCACACAACAACTAATTCAAATATTTTATTTGATCCTGACATGCCAGAGGCAATAATGTAGCGTGAGCCTGGGAAGCAAAGACGGTCATTGACTTTGATATGCATCAGTAATTTACTTCTTGCCGTCTGTCCTCTTCTTCCTAAATGACCTTGGTATGCCGTGCATTCTTGATTTCCCTTCACTCATGCCGTTGTCTCTTTTCAACCCCCTCGCTTCTGCCCCTGTTTTGCCCTTCTCTTATGCCCTTCCTTCTTTTCCCTTTCTCTTCCACCCCTCAGTCTGTCTGGGTGTCCTCTCGCTGATAAGAGCCTTCGGTCCCTCATGGCGGCCAACACACCTGAACTCAAGTATGTCTGCTCTACATCTTCACTGCCTTTTCACTGCCACTTCAAATGCACTGCCACTGACACTGTCCAATGCCACAATGCTTTACTCTGCTGACGTTCACTTATCTTTTGTTGCTGGTTGCTGCCTCGGCTGCTGCATCTGTCACAATGTTTTTCTGTATCTGGCTTGGGCTATACTTGCTTTTCACTTCAATCAGCCCATGTTAATGTGAAAATAGACTGCAGTTCAGTATATGTGCATCTCTAAAGACTGAGCCCTTACAGCCATATAAAGATAGATACAAATTGACTTAACTACAGAGAACATAATAAAAGTATTACATTGTAAAGACTCCATTTCATACCTCTTCAAGACCTGTCATGCATGATTTCATTTACATTGAAAACAATGATAATGTTTAAAAGCCAGCATTAAATTCCACTCTTTCCTCCCCAGATGCCCCACTCCAGGCTGTGATGGCTCTGGTCATATTACTGGAAACTACTCCTCTCATAGAAGGTAACCATCATCATCATCATGGCTGCAAACAAAAGACATAAAAATACATACACAGAGTGAGTCAGAGAGGCCTAGAGACAGTTCAAGGTAGAATTAGACAGGGACCCTTACTCACACATTTCCACACCTTATCATTCATTTAGGCGCTGATTTGATTTGTAATCTGGTATAAACCTTTGTACAATTATCCTTTCTTTTATCTTCTTCACCGGACCTTTTTCAACCCTATGTTATCAACTCCATACTTTCTGTTTTCAGTCTCTCTGGGTGCCCGCGTGCCAAGAAAAGTGGAATTAAAACTCCTACCAAGGACAACCAGGAGGACTCGGAGCTTTTAAAGTTCGTACCGCTCAGAAAGCCATAATGTCTGCTCTTAGCGATACTGACGGTAAAAGTGAAATGCAATAAAAAAGAGAGAGGTAGAGAGAGAAGAGAAGAGTCACTGTGAATCATATGCAGAGGTAGCGAGTTGCTTCCGTAATTGAATCAAACAATCAGGCCCTGCTCATGGGTAAAGACACTTACTGCAGAAACTGATTTAAGAGTATTGTAGACTACAATGTCAATACAGTTGCATCCTGCACATGGGCTCAATGTGCATTTACACACATGACAATTGATGAGTCGCATGTGCCGCATGAGCTGCTTTTAAATATCTAAGTAAAAGTCTTGCATGATAAGCAATCATTTAAAGACTTATATGTATAAATTTGGCCCTGACGTCAAAGTGCACTAAGTATATCACAAGATTTACTCTATTCTCTAGTGTCTTACTTAATCTTCTAACAGTTGTTCTCTTGTTTTGTTCCCCTCTCTTGCTCTTTTCTCTTTTTTCCCACTCTCCTAAACTTGCTGCAGATGCCCAGTGCCAGGCTGTGACAGTTTGGGCCACATCAGTGGAAAGTACGCCACACACCGCAGCGCCTATGGGTGCCCGCTGGCTGCCCGCAGACAGAAAGAAGGGCTTCTGAATGGAACGCCCTTCAACTGGAAAGCCTTCAAGACAGAGGGGCCCAGCTGCCCAACGCCGGGCTGTGACGGCTCGGGACACGCCAACGGAAGCTTCCTCACACACAGAAGGTAAGCATCACTCACTTGCATTCTTAGCTGGATGGTTCCTAGTCAGAAAAGTTTGGTATGCTTGGCTTTTTCTACTTTACTTGAGAGTGATGCAAATTTATGGAAATGCAAGCAACTCAAATCAAGCAATTAGTATTCTAAGAACACCCACAAGTGTATAAATTAAATACAAAATGCAATGTAATGTCATTTTGTTTCCTTAATTTGACACACTTCCATTTAGAAAGTGGATGCTGGGTTTTTACAGAGTTTATGGTTAAAATAAGCCAGCAAACTAACACCTTTGTACACATACTAGTCTGTACTGATTCACTTTACTACTATATTTTTACATTTTACTGCCTCTGTAATTGGCTCTCTGTTGAGGAGAATGGTAATAGCTAGTATGAGTTCTGTGAATGACCTCTATGTGTGTCCTTCAGTCTCTCAGGATGCCCCCGAGCCTTGTTCGCCAAGAAGAAGGCAAAGTACTCCACAGAGGACTACCTGAGCACCAAGTTCAGAGCCAGTGATGGTGAGAATAAAACTGAAAACTACTTTTAGATACTCAAAAATGCTCAGGCAATATACATTAGTTCAAAATGTCAGATATACTGTATATATGAGAGTCAAATTCAAATGGGATAATGTGTGAGTTAATTCAAGCCATTACATCATATTATTATTAAATGGGAGCATGTAGGACTGACCTATAAGCTCTTTGTTTGTGACTATAGCATCTTGTTTTTAAACTTAGTTCTGGACAACGATGAGGACATCAAGCAGCTCAACAAAGAGATCAACGACCTCAATGAATCCAACAACGAAATGGAAGCTGACATGGTCAATCTTCAGACCCAGGTATGTCCTCCGCAGTTTTCTGTGCAGTCTTGATAGCCATCTGCTTTATGTGACTAAATGCACAACACGCTGTTTGCTGCAGATCTCCTCCATGGAGAGCAACCTGAAGAACATCGAGCACGAGAACAAGATGATTGAGGAGCAGAATGAGGCTCTGTTTATGGAGTTGTCTGGTCTCAGCCGTGCCCTTATCCGCAGCCTGGCAAACATACGCCTGCCGCACATGGTGAGTTCTGTACTATAAAACAAGGAACATATTGGAACAGTAAACTCTGTTGGCATCCACATTAACATAGACTGGACTGTGTAGGGTACAAAACTTGACATTGCAAAGTCAGGTGTAGCTAGCTGCTTATCTGTTGCTAGTGATGCTAATGTCCAGTACATCAAAATTTATAAACACATTACAGAGGGTGTAGCTGAACACACACACAAACACACGCTAGCTGTAGTTTAATCGTTAAATCTTGAAGGAGTTCAAGCATGAGAAGAGTTCAGTAAAGCTAGCAATGGGCAAACAAGCAAGCTATCAATCACACCGCTTAACTGCCATGTTGAAAAATGAAGCACTTCAATTTTATATTAATACAGTGAAAGTGTGTCAAAAGCCAGGTTTCTTGGAACCAGCCCTCACTTCTGTACACTTTAGCAAATGATCCCATGGGCCACCATTCTATACACAGTCTATGTAGAAGTCATTAGCTGAAAACTGTAAAATGTTATGTATTCATCTAGAGACCAGTTTTGTGTTTTTTAGCAAACGCCTAGCCCATTGCTTTCCTGCTCTTCTCAGTTGAAATTGGTTGTCATTTGCACCACAGCAGGAGCCAATCACCGAGCAGAACTTCGACAGCTACGTGAGCACCCTGACCGACATGTACACCAACAAGGACTGCTTCCAGAGCCCCGAGAACAAGGCGTTGCTGGAGAGCATCAACAAAGCTGTGAAGGGCATCAAAGTCTGAGATCCAAACTGTCCTGAAACACGGGAGCGTGACAGAGGCATCGGGAGATGAAGGAGAGAGATGTTGTAATACTTTACAATATGTTGAAATACGATTCAAAAACAAAAAGGGAATTCAGGTTATTTAAATAAATGGCAACTTTAAAAAAAATCAACCCAGGGAGCACTCTGTTTGAAGACAACAAAAAGTGACGCGGACCAAATCTACACCATGCTGCTGCTGGGATTGGACGGAAGCGGAAGAAGGAAACACGAACCAAAACCTTCAGTCAGAATGAATGGAAAAGAAGAATAATGTTATTATAAACTGTATCTGGGGGTTTTAATATGCTGTGTGTTTACCCGTTGTCTCTTTTGTGTCCTTAACTGTTTTCAGAAGGGGGGGGTCGCACAGTTGATCTGTTTTACTTCAACCAGAGAAATGTTGGATTGCTCACACAACAATGAGGACGTAGAGACTCTCCGTGCTGTACTGTAGCATTTGTTGTGGCGAGTACATGTTCTCCGAAGGCTCTCTGATCCATGACCACACACCCCAGCAATATGGAGGAGGCACTAAACTGCATCTGTGTTTGCTTTGTGGTATTACTACTGCAAGGTGTCAACAGCACGATGTTGACTCAGTTTAGCATGGAAGAATTCTTCAAGCAAGGTCCTGCAACAGATCCAGAAGCAGTATCGTTCGCCTGCTGTTTATTTTTCAAGGGACAGATGCATCTTTTTTTTTTTCCTTTTAATTTAAACTTTAGTCATAGTGGGGACACATTACAACTTGAGTTAGTCATATCAATAGTATTTATCGACATAGGAATTGCACTTCATTTCAATGAATAGTTTTGTGGTACAATAATTATTGTTATCTATTAATTATTTAAATTTGTGAACTTTTAAATTGTAACTTATTGACTTTTATGTTATTGAGGTTTATTTATTTGAAGCAATCTATTTATTAATAACCTTGTTTTGTAAGACAGAATAATGCATCTTAACTGGTCAAAGCGGTGTCTTAAGCGTATGTCTTACGTCAATATTTTAAAAGACTATATAGATAACTGACAAGGCATATTTGTTTTGCATACTTTTTAAAGAGCATTTTTAGGTGCAGATGTTTTATAACTGACAAAAAACTTTTTGATAATTTTACAAAACACTTATTTTTTTGGTTTGTCGTTTGTTTTTAGCCCTTTGTTTATATGTTCTTTTCTGTTACTGATGCATTCAGAAAACCCACTGCTGAAAAAAGAAAGTATGTATTTATTATTTATTTATAATGAAAGAAATGAACCAATATGGCTGTATATTTATTTTGTTATTTATGTGCGTGATGTGACGGTTGCGTCTGAGTAGTCTTAAAAATCCACTGCTAATATTTAAATAAAGAAGCAAACTCAATACAACAACTGTTTGATTACTTAGGCTTATCCCTAGACATGCCAGCAGCTGATTGTAAAAAAGAAAACACAAAAGCAATCACTGTTCTGGTCTTATCTGGTCTCTGTGTGTTTGAGCCATCTTGTGCTTTAGTCAGGTCAAAGAAAAGCAAGAAAAGAACAAAAAAAATCTGTTACCTCTCCTAAGCGCTTTGTAGCGGCCAGCACTGGCTCATCCAAAACCTCTGTGATGTACCAGAGTAAATACCAGTACTTCTCTCTTTGCATTTGCTTGGATACTTTGAAAGTTGATGGTATGTTTCTTGAGCTCTGTTCCAGCAGTTTTTTTTTTAGCCTGGACAAATGAGCCTAAAACACAACAACATATCCAACCCTTTGACAAACTTCTATCAGATAAACATACACACCCTTGTAGCCTTACTCTAGATTTTAATTTTTTGATGCACAAAGTGCCACTAAAAACACTTTCTTTCCTGATTCTTCACGTTCAGCAATGTAACAATGTCTGGTCCCAGAAAGACCACGGCATCAAGAGAGTGGTGATTGTTTCAGATGCCTTTATTTCTCTGCCAAGATGGCCATAAGTACACTATATATACATTCTGTACAAATAGATTTTAAAGATGCTATATATATATGAATATAAACATACATATATTTTTCCAGTGTAATTGTTGACTTGCTCTTCTTCTTGTCTTACCTTCTCAAAGGATCACTAGCTGTCTAGAAGAGATGTGAGAGACGGTATCAAAGGGAGGCAGTTACACCTTATTTAATATCGTAATAAGACCTGCTCTACTGTGGCTTTAAACATACCGTTCAGTCAAGCTGAAGGCTTGTAGGTGTTGTTGGTGATACAGTTCAATAATCTGGATGTGTTTTCATAATTTTTTTTCTCTTTTCTATGGCTTTTTCTGTCTTTAAATCCAGAAATGTCAAAAACACCTGCTGTATGTTGTATTACTGAATCTGAGAATGACTGTTGATTTCAAACTCAATTTGTGGCTCTTTGTTCCTAAGTGTCATGTGAGTTCATGTATAGTACAAAATGATGCCTCTGAATAATGTTCTGCACATAGTGTTTGACTACATTGTGCAGTTATTGTATTGTTGAAGGTATGGTCTGCTCGCTGTTAGCCAACTAATGTTGAAACAAACAAGTAAGAGACTTTAGTCTGTAACCTGCCTTTGAGTGATGTGTTGCAGTTACTGTGGTGTACAATATGTTACCCTTGTGTAACGCTGATGTCAAAGGCATGTTGTCAGTGTGCTTTTAGCCAATGTAGAATGAAACTCCTTTGTGCACTTTCTGAATAACCATTGAAAATGCCAGCATTTGGGTCTCGATATCACAATATGGGCAATAGCAAGTTTTCCCCCCACTAGAGGGCGCATTACAAAGCATTGCTGTTGATGTACAGTGCAACATGTACATTATGTCAGATTTCTTAAAGGGAGGAAGGCTTCATTCAGCCTGTGCTGTCAGAAGCATGAAAATGTAGAAATAGGAAGAATTACTTTCTTTTCCAAACAAAACCACTTTGAGCAAACCAAAAGAGATTGACGGGAGGCTGAGTTTGGTTCTCAGGTGACTGGAAAGAGCTGCTAAAGCAGAACAGAGCAATGGCATGGGTCAACCAGTCAGCTGAGGCTCGGGGCGATAGCAGCGGCTGGATCAAGGCCTCATGTGAAATGAGATGAGCGTGTGGGAGTGGGAAATTGATTTGCCGGGGCTACACAGTCTCCCCTTGTTTTAGGAGGGGGCGTTTGTTGCATAAATATGTGTCCATCACTCAAAAGAATGTCAAAGCTTTTTATGACTTTTAAACCCCCTTCCCTCCCTTCATGTTTTGTGTAACCTTTCCTCAGGAAAGATAGTTTTGATGCATTTGGTTAACAAAGTAGCATATTCTTCTTCTCTTGAATGCACGAGAATACTACCAGAGAGTGTTAAGACTGTGAATATTCGCCTAACCTATTTGATATGGCATGACCCCTTTTAAACTGCTTGATGGAATTGTCTACTGAGGTATGTAAATGAATAACACTGAGGCCATGAAAGCATAACATTTTCAAAAATGTCAGCTGAGAAAGCAAATGCAGCCTACGGTTGGTTTTGTGCCCACGCACTGTATGTTTTCTTATTTACATAAAAGTCCTGACTAAAGAAGTGAAGATTTTTTTTTTCTAAATTGCAAAGAAAATTGAAAATCAAACTGGTCAGGGCCCTGTCCCTAAAGTACCTGGGAAACAATTGAGAAAATAAATTTAAGTCAATGATACTTTGAGGGTAACCAGCCCAGACCAAATCCAGCTCTTTGTTAGCGACAGGGGAGGCACACCATTACATTTTGGTTCCATTTTATTTTCAGATGCTTACGCATGTCAAAAACAATGCTGAATGAATGCAAATGTATTTCTGACACGCACCTTCCTAACGGAAAACTGTATTAGAGTGGCACTTTTCAAAAAGCTGCGCAAAACCAAAACACCCCCCACAAACACCCCAATTTTCCCTGCTGTAGTTCAAGCTGTGTGGTCTTATCATGTGTGCCTTTCTCACTGCTCATTTCAAAATAGAATATGTTTACACTTGGCTAAAAATGTTCAAATCCTGCTCCAAACACAATATCTGGGTCTCTGTACAGTAGAGATAAGTGTGTGTGCGTCTCTGTGTGTATCAGGGTGGGGTCTTGCAATGTATAGGGGAACAAACTTAATGTGTCTTTTACATGCAGGTAGAGGCCATAGTGACACTATAACTTCTGTGACAGAGATGTTAAACAACACGCTTCCGTTAGGGTAAAGAAACTGTGATCTCATTCTGTTGATTCAGGTAACAAACTGTCTAAACAGTTTCTGTGAAGGGACATGAAGAACACCCTTGTCATCTTAGATAATGCATCAGTGTGCAGGGCATTATTTTGAAACAAGTGGAAGTCTCTGTACATATTTGTATTAAGAAGAAACAGTGTTATTGTTGTTGTATTGAAGACAAGTTGAAAATGGTTTTAAAAAAAACAAAACAAACAATAGTTTGTGACAAAAAGATAACTAATCCACAGCCAAGGGATGTCCTGCTAGCACATTTTTACAGAGATGAGCTATTTTTACTGGTGTTTTTCTAGGTGTTGATATTGATATCCTTTTAAAAAAGTACAAAACTTCCAAAATTTCAAGCACTTCTACAACAATAGATTTTAAGGTACTTTTTTGTTACTTTTGTAGATGTGGTTGTTACTTTGCTACTGCACCATTTTGTAAAGTGGGACAGGCCTTGGCTGTGTGTCCTTGGGGTGTCATGTTTTTGATTCTTTTTTTTATAATTCTTTTTGGGGGGGAAGTAAACACTGTAGATGGGCTGGTTTTGTGACTGTGTGTTTGTGTACTTGTGTACATGTTCCCCTGTTCCTGTGTCAGTGTAATAAACCAGAGAAGTGATGTCAGTTATTGTGAGGGTATGAACCATTTTAAATGTTCTCTATGAAAAACACAAATAAAGAACCATAGACAAGTATGTCTCTGCCTGTGTGTTTGTGTGATGGAGATTGATTATATGATTCATGCTGCCTTGCCCCACAGCAGACTGTAAAGAGAGGCCTGTTGCAGTAGAATATTTCACATATGCCAACAGACATATGCATGATACATACATAGCACACTGCCTTCCTGGCTGCTGTACAAAATGGGGGAGTTGACTGTGTGCTTTTAACATGTAGATACATGTAGTTCTTATGTTGACTAGCACTGACATCTGCTGGACTAATGGATGAACTTACACTTTTGAGCACCAGACTGTCCCCTGTGAGGCTGTTATGTAAAAATATTACAAGAGACTTTTGTACTGTTTGGTCTCAGCTCCTTTGACAGATGGATTTATCAAATATCTGACACAAAAAGGTATGAATAATTCATAGAAGTAATAATATTTCATAGACAGCTCCCAGCTCATTAGGTAGGGTGACTCCACAATGAAAAACTCTGCTGAGAGGGCCCTACTGAGAAAACATTTCACCAAATCAACACACATCTGATGTAGAAGACAATGTTGATTGAAAATCCTGAAAAAAAATACATAGTGGTGCTTTAATTGACTGTTAATACAAATTCAATAAAAATACTTTGTTACTGTACTTAGGTACAGTTTTCAAGTATCTGCATGTATTCTACTCAAGTAAATTTAAAAGGGGATACATTTAACTTTTACTCCACTTTGACTTTTAAGAGCAAAAATTGGTACTTTCTACTTCTATACATTTTTATTGTCTTTACAAGTAGGCTACAACTAAATTTTGTTAATATAGTGCTGAGTTTTATGAAGGAGGTGCCATCATCAAGTAATTTCTCTAGCCACATTTCTTATTTTTTTTGGGCCATATTTTTAAACTGTCACAGTCCGGTACCTCTTTGTGCAGTAGGCTACAACTAGATCTTACTCTTAGTGCGTTGCTAGTTTAAAATCATTCACCATCAGTTCATTGTAATTATTCAGATCCATTACAGTTTGTGTCTCTCACAGTAAACTGATTGCAAACAGGTGAAAGTCAACAGCGGTAACAGACATGAATCAGTCATGTTCCCATGAGCCACAAGGATACAGTCCTCCTGTGATTCTGATATTAATAAGTTTTTAATCATTCTTAATTATTCTACACCAACCTGTTTAACTGACAAATCAAATGAAAAGCAATTGGCGGGTTTCTGTGTTTATAGACGTGTTAATAACTTGATGTTATCAGTTTTGTAAGTGTCTTTTTTAAAAAGCTATTGTAGGTCAGTGGTCTGCTGGTCTAAGGAATGCTAAATTGAAGAAGACAATCCTAATGCCTAATTTATTAGTGCATTAGCCTTATTAAAGCTCACTTCCGGGTGCAGCCAGACCGCTTCTGAGACAGGGGATAATTCTCCGCAGTGTTAATTAGGTCGCAATTTCTTTAAAAGCCGTTTAACTATTAAAAACACGTGACCTTTATCGCATGCCCTCGCGGAGAATGTAGGCCATCCTCCAAAGCCGTAACTTTACGTCTCCTACGTATTACGTCAGAACGTCAGCTGGCCGAATGTTTACATCCAGCAGTGGTATATCTGACTGCATATCACCTACAACAAAAGGCTGAGCTCAAGGATAGACGCTAAGCCAGAGCATTTGACTTTGCATCTCCACAAAGGTACGACATTAACTTTAAAAAGGTTGAATACGGAAACACGGTGAGAACTGCTGGTACCCTTTTTTTTACACCGCTAGCTGCAGCTGTTTGTCATTCTCGTCTCGATCTTTCTTCTCTTCTAGCGAGCACAGGGAATGCGGCGGTCGTTTCTCTTTTTGTTGGAATTGCCATCTTGTGACACGCCAATATAAATTAGTTTCTCGTTTTGATTAGTTTTTTATGCGTACCCTTTCAGCCATTGTAGCTAAATGTAATCTAGTAGAAACTGGAGCAGCTGAATGGCGCAAACGGTAATCGCAGCAACGTGAAGGCTGGTGAGGTATGCTAGTTAACGAAACATGCTGGGCTTTTAGGTTGTAACCTGACAGTTGACGCTGGGTTCAGAGCATTCTTAAAGAAACAAAAAAAAAGAGAAAACCCTGTAGTTAATTCTCTTAGTCTGCAAATTAACTGTGAAGAGCAACTGGCACTGTTTTGCAGGAAGTATGTACCCTACTAGCCTACTAAACCAAATAGTTAAAGAATGGGTTTTTAGTGCCCCCCTGTGGTTATATGTGCTCATTTTACTGTATACTCATTTGGGGACTCAGGGCAGCATACACTATTATCTACTTTGGGTAAAAAAGACATATGAAACAACGGTTCTATTCTCTTTATTCGGACCCTGAACGTCTTTCTGGTATTATATTTTAACCAAATGGCATCAGAAGGATATGGTAACATTTAATGCCCTTTGTTCTTTTATGGCCTTGTGTCTACAGCCAACATTTTGGCTAGTGTGTATTCTGCTTTCGCTGTCTTTGTCCCTAAGTGTTGTTTTTAACACTGACCTAAACTAGTGAAGCATTCACACCTTGTGAGTTTCAGAAAGTGTTATTACAGTTACTGTTACTATCAGTTTGCCGGAGACATTGTTGCACAATTGAAATAAGTACAAGGTAGATCTAATCATCCTTGCTTTGTGCGGTGTGTCTTCTCTTTCCAGGTATGACATGTTTGTAGACTGCTCATTTTTAGTTATTCTCATTTCCTGTTACTATTACAACTAAACTAACACAAAGCCGAGGCTTGTTGAAGTTGAAATGTAGACATTACGTTTAAATGCATAATTTGAGTATTACTTATAGGCCATAAAAACAAAATTTAATTTTATTTACTGTTTCTGAATTTAGTCCTCAGGCATTATGGGTGGAGCTGTGAGTGCTGGTGAAGACAATGATGATTTGATTGATAATTTGAAGGAGGCATACTACATCCGCTCAGACCTTGTGGAGCGCGCTTTTCGAGCCATCGACAGGGCTGATTATTATCTAGACGAATATAGGGATAATGCATACAAGGTAAGCTTGTTCATGTATGTTAGTGTTTAGAATACAAAAAGAGCAGTCCAGTAGATTTTTACAACTTTGTGTTACAATACAGTCATAAATGAAGAATATAAGTGTACTAACAGTGTTGTTCTAAATGTACAGTAGTTTAAACTGGAAACATTTTATTCTAATATGAGTGGTTTTATATATTTGCATTTGGACTTTAAAAGGGTCTTAGCATTTTTAATGGGCCTTGAAAGGTTTTAAATGGTTATGGATCTTAAAATAATTTAAGTCATTTTACTTTGTTTCAGTCTAATATTTAGTATTACTGTATACTTGCATGAATTAAGATTTACTTAATTTCCACTGCTGCTTTAGGATTTGGCTTGGCGGCATGGAAATATACACCTATCCGCTCCATGTATTTACTCTGAGGTCATGGAGGCTTTAGATTTGCACCCTGGTCTGTCTTTTCTCAATCTTGGCAGTGGAACTGGCTACCTTAGCACCATGGTTGGTCTCATACTAGGTAGGTGGCAAGCTGCAGAGAATTTGAGTGTGTTGTAAATTTAGTGCATACATTGCAAATTATGCTTTTTGTTTTAGGACCATTTGGAGTGAATCATGGTATAGAGTTACATGCGGATGTGATTGAGTATGCCTACCAGAAGCTGGACTCCTTCATTAAAACCAGCGACAGCTTTGACAAGTGGGTATCTGAATGTGTCAGACATTGCACTCTCTTCTGCATTTATAATCATGCCTCAAATTTCATCATGTCTCCTCAGGTTTGAGTTCTGTGAACCATCTTTTGTTGTGGGCAACTGTCTGGAGATTCCCCCAGAGACCCGCCAGTATGACAGGGTCTACTGTGGCGCTGGTGTACAGAAAGAGCATGAAGATTACATGAAAAACTTGTTAAAAATTGGAGGGATTCTTGTAATGCCTCTTGAGGAAAAGGTTGGTATCTGCTATTAAAGATTTGATACTAGTTAATGGTATGTACTACTAGTTATCAGCATAATAGCATTACCTTCAAAATATTGTATATTAGCTTTGTTGCACCAAGTTTGATGAAACAGTCAATCTTGCTGTAAGCTTTAATTTACTTTTTTGCACCTTGCACTGCAGTACAAATTACTCAATATCTGTCCTCCTGTCAGCCATTGGGGGTAGTAAGTATAAATATGGAATCCATGTTTTTTTTTTTCCCCCAGTTGACCAAGATCACTCGTACTGGAATTATCAACTGGGAAACCAAAAAGATAATTTCTGTGTCCTTTGCTCCTCTGGTGCTGCCCAAACACAGCACTAATGGCAGACCCAAGACTGTCCCATTGCGTAAGTCTCACACAGTTTTTATTGCAACTCCACAGTTAAGGTCCATATGTATTTTGTAAATTTTGTTACTTTGTTTTGTTTTTTTTTTTTATTGTGTGCAGCAAAGTATGAAGTACGAACTTTACAGGAGCTGGCTCGTATCTGTATCCGTCACACTCTTCGCGTGACCACAGACGACGGCAGCAGCCAATCACGTGGCAGAGGCTCCTCCTTCAGTGTGGGCAGGGGTCTAGCTGTGGCCGGCCTTCACAAGTATGGCCCACGTTTCAAACGCCGCCGCGTGCACCGGCGCCATTGTAACGCGCTGGTCCTAGCCACCCGTCAGGTGGTGGCCAGCAGCGGGATAGGCCCCGCTCCACCGGACAGCAACAACAACCAAGGAGGAAGAGGGGAGGAAGAGGAGGAGCCGGGGGAACGACCGGTGAGGCGGCATATGAGGGGGAGCAGAAGGGCTGGGAGGGGGGCAACAGGGATGATGGAGGAGGAAGAGGTGGTCGAAGAAGAGGAAGAGGAGGAGCAAGAAGAGGAAGAGGAGAAAGAGACCGGGGAGCTGCTTCGACTCCAGCCCACTGTGAACATCCTGAGAGAGAGGATACTGGGCCTGCCGCTGCCTGAACCCCTCAAGATGTACTTGCTGTACTACAGAGAAAAGTGATCCTCCTGGAGCTGCGGCGTGGTACTGAGTCTGAGCCCAGAGCTGAAACCAACAACCAATCAGAGGCTGAGGCTTCTGCTACAACCCCAACTCTACCTGCACAAGGCAGGACTACATCTCAGCGACTCTCAGCTCCACTAAGAGTATCTTCTCTTTTATCAGTCCTAATCCTGTCCATCCAGCGTTACCCTTCCCAACTCCAGTTTTTGCTCTCTACCTTCACTGTTCTTTACTTGACTATTTACTGATGGTGTAAAGAGTCAGTTGACCTTGTCCAGTGGAGGGGTAAGGTTAGGGGGAAGGTTATGCTACTCAGTGAACACAAATGATTCAGCAGCTTAACTGACTTAGTATTAACAACACAACTACTCACTAGTAATCTAGCATTACCTAGCATTACATCCAGCTTAAAGTTGAAAACAGAGCTGAGAAAAACTTTGGGGTTTAGTCATACAAACAGTTTGAATACTGTAGCAACAATCACAGAGGCAGGTCGGTTAGATTTGAGTGGAAGGAGGTCAAGCATGGGGCCTATCCTATCTTAAATCAAACAGCTTCCTAAAGATGAAGCCAGAGGAATGACCAATTAAGAGCTCATCTACCTACGGGTTGTTAGTGATGTCACACAAAGTGAAGAGTGTAGTTTGAGGGAAGACTGATGACACGGAAAGGTCTGGTACATTTGTGCTACTATACCATGTAATGCTATTGTAGCTTACATTTATTAGGTTTTGACCAAAATTGTGTTAAAATTTATGTGACTTTCAAACAAAATGGGAGCTTTATGTTTGCATTTATCCCATAATCTCATCATTTACTTTAATTATCTTATTTTCCAAGAGTTTCTCGGCATCAGACACATCATGTTAGGGTTGGTCATCACTTTAAAGTTTCCTTTGTTCTATGCATGCCATTTAATTCCAAGTCACACTTTGATAACCTTTTTCCCTACAATGGCCCATTTGAGCCTTACATGTATTGACTTAGGACAGCCTCGCAGTCTTCTCTACATTCCCTCATAATTTCTAACGGTAAACGTTTTGACTAATATCACACCAATAAACCAGCATGATGTAAAGACAACTTTCTAAAGACTGACAGTGTGCAGTTTCTCTTTATTGTTTCTGTGCTTGTAATCCTTTATTTCCTCTTGAGACTTGAAGTGGTTTGTACATAAAGTTATGCTACATGGGAAACAAAAAAGACATGAGTATTTTTTGCATTTTCATTTTTGCTCTCAAATAAGGGGCATTATTTCTTTCCTTCATCTGCTTTCATTTCCCTTCTGTGCCAAACTTTGGTTGCATTAACTTTGAATGGAAGGCTATCTTTGAGCCACAGATCAACATCATTTATCCTTTTTCCAAATATACTGTCACTGATCAAATTCAAAAAAGGCTGCTTGTATGGCTTAAGTTTTTCTTGTGACACATCCTACATTTCAAAGCCTTACATTCTCTTAAGGAAGGTTGTACAGTCATAGCTTGATGTCGAATTGTTACTCAATAAATCTCAGTCCCCCAAAAGTCCATTTAACTAACTCTGCTTCACTGCTCTGTCTTCAATATGGTGCAGTACTTTTCATTCCTTTGAGTACATTTCATGTTCGGTTGTGCTGTTGTGATTTTCTGCTGAATGTATATGATCATGATGTATCTTTTGCACTTAACATCATGCGAGAGTGACTTGCTTGTTATAGCGCTGTATAATTGCTGTCAATAAAGCCCATTACAAAGGCCAAACAAAGATTCGGAAGGTTATTTTTAGACAGTGTCCACATACCTGCTCCACTGAATTGTCTTTAATAATTAAAAGAAACTAAACAGTAAATGACACAGATGTTCACCAGCAGAACTGCCATTTGGCTGTAAGACAATACCAGCTCATTCAAGTTGGTCACAAAGTCTTTGATATGAAGCTTGTGCCCCTGTCATTAAGCAATGAGATATAGATGCAAATATATTTGATTAAGACATTCATGACACAATTCATGTTTTGGTTACCAACTACAATTGAGGAGTACTCACACTAAGTAGATTCATGCAGAGTATACAGCATAGCAACAATAGTAAGAGCTAAAAATCACCTTTGTCTTTAATTGAACAGTGGATGTGTGACTAACCAGCTATAATAACCTTGTTCTGAAAAATAAACCTGTACCTTTCTGAAAAGCCTGACTGAGGCAAAAAAAAAAATAAACAAGTACACATTAAATCAAAAATAAAACCACAATCTATATTAAAGACAATGCATAGAAAATTATATCTACATCTGTATATAAAATGGCCAAATATAATAAGTTAGATTTAAAACAGAAACCCTACTTTTCATATTTTACATTTGCAAAAGTGACTGGCTATGAACATTTAATTCATTGTTACTAAATACAAAAAGGTGAAGGCACTGGCCAAACAGTAAGTATCCTATCCTATAGACACAGATTTTAATTTTCTCAGTGTCTCTTTAAAATATTTGATTGCATTGACTACATCACAGCTTTCTTTTCACCAAAGGGTGTCATTTGCTATTTGGCCCAGGCCTTACAAAATGTCCCAGCAGGTTTTAACCCTACACAGTATCAGGGAGAGGAAAACCCCTCACAGTTAGAAAACGGGCAACTGAGAGCAGCAAGGAGGCAAATTTATCAAAACTGTGTATTTGGAGCCATTCAGATGGAATGGTTTATATATTTAGCGTCAAGTAAGCAGTCTTCTGACTGAGCTCTAAAGCCCCACACTGTGTTGCAGAGTTTAACACTCCCAACTTTATGTAAGAACATCCCCCCAAAACATGCAGACCTTTAATAGGTAGATGAGGTAAAAAGAGAGGGGTATATCACTCTGCACCTGCACCTCTCTGTTCCTTGATGCTGGAATGAGTCAGTAAATGAAGTAATTAATTATTGGTCAAAAAGCACTACTCTGAAGACAGGACCAGACACAGCTTAAGGCACCTCGAAACCCTGATGATACTGGGACACATTTCAAATACATTATGCTAAGATGATAAAGTCTCTGGATGTGGGCTGCCTGGCTTTGCATCATACAGCAGGAAGAACAGCATCTACTGATTACAGTGACTGGCGGAAGCGGCAGTGTGCTTTAACAATCATCCAGATGCAGGTGTTCCAAGCAGAAGAAACACAAACAAAATATAAAAACAGCACATTGCGACAAACAAAAAATTCCAATATTCAGGAACAAAAGCAACATAGATCTTCACAAAACACTGTGAGTGACAGAACAGCTGAGCTGCCTGGTTCATGTATTTTCATGTGACCATACCTTACTTAGTATGAAAGACTACAACACCAAACACACACCACAGACCTGGGCCAGATAAGATGAAGTGTATTAGGTTACTGCAGTCCAATAGGACTACCTTGTTTGTACATTAAGAACATTGTGAGTACATTTAAGACAAAAATGGCTCTGTCAAATCAGAAAAAAATGTCAGCAGAGTGAGGTGAGACTTCATGCAGCAAAGTGGCCATTGGTATTCTGCTTAGTGTTGTTAATGTGTAATGTTAAAGGCATGTTATGTCTGGTAGTGGTATGGTGAGATTTAAAACCTATACAGCAGCATTAGTTAGTCCTAAAGTGGAAAGGTGCACTAAATGAATGATGGTGTGGGACGCAGGTGTCATTTGGGCACCAAGCCACGAGATTGTGGGTAAATGGAGGGTCCTGGACTGGAGGGGCTGTATGGGGAGGTCGGTGTGGTAGACTTTTTGCCTGTTCGTGGTCGCCTATGTGACAGAAAACAAACATACAAACAATCATTGACAGTAAAAGAAAACTAAAAATACTCATTAGGTGAGCTCATGTAAATAATTACCCAGACTTAGGTTTCTTGAGGCTGCTGCTGGCACTGACAGGTCTTCTTCCCAAGCTGCTATAAATGCTTGATGCATCTACCTGGATTTCATCCTCGTCCCTTAGAGCATCCTCCAGAGCTGCCGCCACCATTGGGGCAATAACAGGCTCTTGATACTCTTTTGTGTTTCGAGTAGGCAGATCCAGTCCCAGCAAAAGGATGTTGTCAGCCTGGGAAATTATTGCAAAAAAATGCACGTATTATAAAACTGTACATTTGTTTTTGCAGAATAGCAGTGTTTGTGGCTTACACTGCACACAAAGTATGACCTTTTGGTCATATAAATGTGGTTAAATTAATGCTGAGCGAGAATGTGCAACCTACTTTGTATCTTATTTCAGGCTTCATCATTATAGCCAGACGAGAACGGTGACTAAGAGGCCTTTTGTATCCAACAGCAGACAAAGGCCTGGTCATCATGTGATGGTCACTTAACACAACAGAGAGTACCACTGCTAATTAAATGTAGGCCTTAACACAATTAAAGAGGATGAAATAATCCAGATGTGAATGCACCACAATACTGATATTTGGACTTACTCTTCTAGACGAGTGATGGGTTTCAGTTTCCAGTAATCATCATCATCATCATCACAGTAAGCCCTGTGAACTATTTTGTTTTTCTCTTCCAAAGGAATGAAATTCTCTATGATCAGCTGCCTAGAAAATCAAAGAGCCATGGACAGATGCAAATAGGTGCATTAAACAGATTAAAAACATCTACACAGACCTGAATACTCCCTAGAAAGCATCCATTAACAATCAATGCAACAATTTACAGTACATGTTGCAGAAAATCTACTGTATGAATAATGCAGATAATACTTGAGTTTGAGGTCTCTGGTGAGTTCGTTCTGGGTCTGCTCCATTTCCTGTCGATCTCCGATATGTGCCTCGTGGATATCATTGATCTCATCCTTCACAGCCTGCAGCTTGGCATACAGCTACAGGACAGAGAGGGATTAAGTGGGTCACAGAAAAATAACAGCACCTTCAAATATTTTGCCTCAGAAGGGCCACAGCTGTTGACATTTACTTTTTTCAGTTTCTTTGTTTTGATGTCAACTTCTTGTTGAAGAGAACTGTAAGTCTCCTTCAACTCTAGTGTCTCCTCATCACGACTCTCCATCTGCTGCTGCATCTCTCGCTCTCGACGTTTCTGAAATCAGGAACAAAGGCACTGGACCATGGCATTTTTAAGTTTATCCAGGCTATTTGTGATGTAATATAATACAGTAAAGAAAAGGTCACTGCCAGAGTTCATTTTTTGTTTTTTATTCAGAAAACGGTTTATTGACCCCATCACCACAGCACATTGTAATAAGAATTATTCACATCATGGAGACAACTGCTGGGTTGTAGTGGTCTAAGGCTAATCTCAGAGCTATTGAAGCAGTTAAAAGTAAACTCTACAACTAATGTATTGGTATTTTGATGTGGTTCAAGGGCTGGGTATGGAAAGGTAAGGGAAGAGTGAGGGGAGTTTTTAAATACAACAGCCTAAAGCTTCTAAGTTTTGCATTTGTCATGGAATTTATGTTATATTACCTGTTCAGCAATTTCCTGTCTCCTCAGCTCCAGCATTCTCTGTTGCTCATTTGTGTGGTCCACAATGTTCTTTCCACCTACAAGAAGTTTACTCTCCATTGCCTATGATGAATAAACAAACAAACATTTCACCTTAGCAAAATATACAGTGGCACATTCTTATTTACTTAAATATTTAACACAAAAAAACAGATACCTTAACTTTAGCAGCAAGCATCTCCCCTGCCTCTTTTTCTCTCCTCAAGTCTTCCATTTTCTTCTCTTTCTCCCCAAGCAGCCGTTGCTTTTCCTCAGCCACCAAACTGTGATCCTCCATTATTGCCTTTCTTTCTCGCTCCAGCTTCTCTTGCTGCTTCTTCCAATAATCCCCTTTGTCGTCCCCTTCTTCATCATCATCTTCCGTTTCACCTTCTTCATGGTCCTCTCCATCGCTGCCATCGCCAGCCCTTCTCCTCTGCTTTCTTTTTTTCTTTTTTCCTGAACGCTTTTGCAGCTGCTCTTTGAGCCTTGCAATCTCCTCCTGAAACTCCCTGAGCAGCGCCTCCTTGGGGTCCTCGTTGATGCGCGGTTTGTTTTTTATGTTCTTAGCTCTATTGGCATAGCGCAATGTCGTCAAGGTCTCCTCAACATTGTAGGAAGCCGGGCCAATGTTTGCAACCATAACTGTGCGAGCGTTGCCCCCAAGAGAATCCTGCAACAGACGAGTGAGTTTTGAATCGCGGTAGGGAATATGACTGCTTCTGCCGTCCACCAGAGCAGATATAACATTTCCCAGAGCAGAAAGTGACAGATTGATCTTGGTGGCTTCTTTGAGCCTCTCTCCCTGTGCGCCTGTCTTTGTCTGCCTTTCACTGCCTGCTAAATCCACCAGGTTTAGTTTGCCAACTCTGATATGGTTCTCACCATCCACTCCCAACTCACTGCATTCCACCGTGATCACAAAAATGGCATGAGATCGAGAGCTGTGTTCATTCATATTAGTCGCTCCCACTGAACGGTTTTGGTTCCCCACGTTCATGACATGTTCAATTTCCCGCACGCTCTTGGTCACAAATGACGAAAGGTCTTTCACATAAACACCTGAATCAGGTCTTTCCCTGAGCTCAAGGCGGCGAGACTGGTCTTTGGAGAGCAAGTCTCTGATCTCCTCTTGGTAAATCTCTAGATACGAAGCTCTTACCAGATACTGCTGATTCTGGGACCTTGAAATGTGTGTGAAGATGTGCTCAAACGAGTTAGGTATCACCCCTCTCCTCTCTGGGTCATTTCTCACCCCTTCCATTGTGTATGTTTTCCCAGTGCCAGTTTGTCCATATGCAAAAATAGTCCCATTGAACCCAAGAAGTACAGAGTCAACCAGAGGCCTAAAGGTTTCATCATACAGGTCTAATTGCTTGGAGTTGCTGTCATAGACTGAATCAAAAGTGAAGACTTTGGGGACGTCGCTCGCTGAAGCCTCCCTAGGGTTCCTGACCATAATTTGGCCCAGTTTTACATCAACAGAAACCACTCTCTCAAACTTGGCTACCCGCTCTTTCTCATTCATAGGGCGGCAACGCACTACCACCTTTACCGTCTCGGCGCTCTTGCTCTTGGACATGGTGAAGGACAATGCCAACTCCCAATGGTTGACACTTGTCTCAAAGTGTTTCCTGGGAGCAGCTCCAGGAACAGCTCAATCGTAGAAAAAAATACATTCAACCTACAAGAAAGGATATTTTAGTGTACGTATACTCAAAGAGTGGGGATAACACAAAAATACAAAACTATAAATGGTATTTCAGCACATTTACTTTGGTTTTATATTTTTGTTTCTGTTAACACTGCAATAGAAAACCCTTATAAAAAGGTAACTTAGGTTTCACTGTCGTTGCTAGCGCATTTCCTACATCTAACAAAGCTAAATAAAGCTGTCGAGAACGTGCCATAAGCGTTAACGTTAAGTAACACCAATTTAGGCAACTAATTTTAAGCTCCCACTTACAGTCGCAATTACAATTCCGGACAGTTAACGTTATATGATGCGATGACACCCATTGAAAGCAGCCTGATCTTGTCGATATGCGTCATTAATTGGCACTTGACTACTTTGTACCAACCAGTCTTGGAGCAAGCAACTGCTAATGCAAATTTCAGCCACTCAAAAGAGCACAAAACCGGCC
This sequence comes from Neodontobutis hainanensis, assembly GCA_024349245.1. Taxonomy (NCBI): domain Eukaryota; kingdom Metazoa; phylum Chordata; class Actinopteri; order Gobiiformes; family Odontobutidae; genus Neodontobutis; species Neodontobutis hainanensis. The sequence continues at coordinate 3,220,755 of JALDNG010000026.1, forward strand.
TAGCAACGGCAAACACACTGGTAACCTTAGCTACGAGTCAAGTAGCATTGCATTGCAATCAGTCAGGAAGGTATTACAATATTATTTTAATAAATTTCGAATAGTAATCACTACTTACAGGCCAGGGGCACATTAATACCATGGGAATGTCGTAAAAAGATTCCCAATAGTGAACATTAGCTACTGCTAATCCAAATTTCTCAGTACGCCGTTAGCCACAGATCATCCTCACAACGGCACAACCGTGGGTTGCCAGATTTGTGGGGAATATCCCCCTTAAACAAAACGGAGTAGGCACAAAGTAGAGCTTAGAGTCAGTCATGTAGCTATAAAAGGATAATAAATTATCCGAAAACGGGACAATTATGACATACAAAAACACAACCAAGTTGAGGAGTCACGCACTGATCGAAATACTTCGTTGACATTCGTTGAGTTATTACGTATCTGGCAACCAACTCTCAAGCTTGACCCACACAGCTCACGTATCAGCTGATTCTGTATTCACAGATGAACCACCTAGAAAGCCATGCAGGAACAGTTTATTTTTTTTATTTATTTATTTTTATTTTATAGTTTTTTTTAATACTGTTTTCCTTTATTGATTTAAAACATTTATTACTAAAATTACCCATCAAGAGTAACATTTCTTGCATTCACACATGAGTTATTCTCTCATTTACAAAAAGGCAATAATGTCTACATAACACTGTATTCTGACTATTTGGTCCTGGTAAGCCAAGAGGTGGAAAGCCCATCTCCTTTTCCTTACTATAATTAGTATGTACAGTATTCATTAACTGTGCACTTCATGGAACGTAGGAAAGAGAATTATAACATAAGCAAGTTAAACAGGCAAGGTGGGCAATACAAATTGGAGGACCAGAGCAAATCAGAGGAGAACATGATCACTAACAACAAAATTAGTCCAACAGATTTATGGGGTTGCAAAGATTTCTGGATTTTCAAGAGACAGTGATATCAACAGAATACAGCAGTAACTAAAGAAGACAACATTAAGTGCTAAACACAGGCATGTTAGCAGCATAATGCAGACTTGAATTATGTATAACTATTTAACCAGAACAGGACAATGTATTGAATAATAGATCAATTATGTTAACATTATACATATAAAATAGGATAAGATTTGGTAGCAGCTTTAGCCCAGATTCAGGCTCCAATAAAAATATACTATTTAACTTACCAGACATTACCCTAACATCAACTAGTTTGACTTATTTCAAAATGTTTCCAACACTTATACAGTAAATACTGTCTTTTACAGTCTCCTCATGACAGTCATCCAGCTTCAGTGTTCACAGGGTAGTCACATGACGACCTTACTCAGAGCTCATCTTTGTGATTGACTTTGCCTGGCTTGTCCAGGCCAAAAAAGGATGAAGAAAGACTATTGACGTCCCGCTCTCTTTTTACAAAAGCAGAAAATGATGAGACACAGTTCCCGATGAAATGGTCAGCTCTGCCTAAGATATAAAGGTCCATCTGAGCAGAGTCTGGCTGGAGAGTCACAACTTTAACCTGTGTAAATACACACAGAAACAACCAAGACAAACTGAATATTATTTGCATTTAACTCCTGAAAGAGTACCAAAACTATAATAACAATGAACAATTATTTTGCTGGTCAACAGTAATACCCATGTCTAAAGAAAAACAAATTGGCTGTAATCGGTTTATCTAATATGAATTATATCATAGGAATGTGACAGGAATTCCCAAAACCCACCTTGCCCTTAAAAAACTTTTCAATGTCCCTACTGTGGGATTCGGAGTCAGTGGCAATATAGACAGAGCGGGCAGCCGTCTTCTTCACCCAAAGTTTGACAGCCCTACGGATTTCTGCCAGGTCAGGTAGGCACATGGTCATTGTGAGAGGTAGGGCTTTCTGACGTTTGTACCCAACACACTGAGGAGAGGCCATGAAATGAGGCCCAGCATCTCCACTTTTTAACATTTTGCAAGCATTTTGCTGCAAGTGAGAAAAAAATAAATAAATTTAGGGAAGGAAAGTATATCCATATAACAAATGTGGCCCTGACCATTTGAAAGGTCAAAGCTGTTGACTCACCCAATCAATGCCAATTCTTAGATGAATGCCAACATATGGTCTGGTCAGCAGTGTATTAATGCGTTCCTCTCCTTTTTTTACCATATTTTGTGACCACACCACAAATCTCTGCAGACCAATATGCTCCTCTATGACTGGAAACTGTGCTGGAGCCCCAGGCAGTGCCAGCACTGGATGTTCAGAAGGTGGAAATCTTATTGTACAGAAAAATGAAAAGTTACACTTTTACAACATTGTTAAAATGTGTGTTTGTATGTTAGACATGTTTAATTGACACTTTAAATGTTCTTTTAAACTTTTAAACTTTGTCTTACTTTTTCATCCATTGAGGTTGGTGGTAAACACTAAAGGAAATGCCACCAAACAAAATAGACTGGTCAAACTCCACACCAACATAATCCCAGAAAGGACCAAAAGGGTTTCCATCCTAGACAGACACACATCCAGTGTTGGGAGTAACGCATTACAAAAGTAATGCATTACAGTAATATATTACTTTTTCCTGTAACGCAGTAGTGTAAGGCATTACAAATTATTTTTTAGTAATATTTTACTCGTTACATTTTCAGCAAAGCTTGCGTTACAAAAAAAAAAAAAAAAACTTTTGCGAGATTTCATTAATGTCCCTCTTGTTGGTGTAACTTTGTTATTGCGTGACATAATAGTCCAGTGAAGGCGGGTTTTACCGGAGTGGCGCGAGGCATGATTTCTGCCCCTGCTGTGCTCGCGAGTTGCGCTAGCCAGTGGAAAAGCGGCTAATGAAGATGGCAGAAGACGACTGTACATTCACGAGGTGGGCGTATGCTCCACCTCGTGAATGTTAGACTTTTTTAGAGGCAAAGGCCACGGTCCGGAACCGAACCCCGAGAGACTTTGATCTGGACCGCAAGACATTATTCATAATTACAAGCGCATTGTGTAAAACATATTTTTGAACCGGCACTTCTAGGACAGCTAGGTCAACACTCGGGTCTTCAGGTTATTATGGTTACGGACAGAGCGGCGGGAAAATCAACATGTTTAGCGTAGCCTGATAATGCGTTAGAAACGACTAAAATCTAAAAGTTGAGCCTTGGCAAAACATAACGAAGATTCACTGACGTTATGGACGGAGAGGGAACGTTTATTTTAGTTTATTCATCTCCTAAGCTCCGTGTCAGAGTCAAAGCTGAACAACAGCCCTTTATCGTCCAATGAATCCAGACCTGAACCAGGACTGGACAGTTTTCATGTCTGGATTAAAAAGACTCAGAGGAAAGTGAGGACGTCTAATAATGTGGTGAGTTGTACATTTGTCTGTCATCTTCTCTATTGTGTTGTAAGTGTGGTACTTGACTCATTTGAACCCAACACATGTTCATTTGGGAGATTAAATACAGAAAATGTGTTAAAGGAGGGTTTGGAGATGAGTGACATGCTAGTACAGCATTTAGGATTAATTAAAATGTTACCCGACACGGGGAAAACAAAGGATAAAATACAGAATACAGTGGACATTCATCTCCAGATTGTTTAAGAGGCTGTAGGTGTGGAATAAATGAGACTTTACTTTAAAGAATTATATTCAAACACATATCCTTTTATTTTAATTTTCCGGACCCCTCACTTGAGTAAAGTTAACTAAGTGGACTTCTGCTGATTTTAATTGAAGACCCCTGGCCTAAGGGTTTTTTCTTCTGTGTTATCTTACTAAGCAGTTGGGTTATGTTTAGCCTGTGGACTAAAACGACTGAGGCTAAGGTGGTCCTCCAAGTGCACTTTATACTTGAGAAAGCACAGCCTAAGGTATGTTCATCATGTGCACTTTGTGCATGACAGTTTTGTGTTATGAACCTCTTGAATTCAAAGAGAATAAAGTAAAACAAATGTGCATCTTGTCATGGCATTAGAGTTTACTTATGTTGTGTCAAATATTAATAGACCCAAGCTATTGCCAGATAATAATTTTACCTCGACCATACTTTAAACAGACTTTAATCATTTGTGATTTTGTCTGTCATCCTTTCTTGTCTTGAGCCTTCACTTTGCCAATTATATGCTTTATTGTTAGTAGCCTGATAGCCCAGTCATTATGTAACATCAAATGTCTTCTACTGGATGTAAAATGCTCTGTATTACATTTTAGAATTTTAACTTCTACCTTATAGTTATTTTCGTGAAAGTAACTCAAAAGTAATACAGGAGTAATGTAATGTATTACAATTCTGAGACAGTAATATTGTAATGTAAAGTATTACATTTAAATAACAGTAATAAGTAATCTATAATATATTACAGTTTGGAAGTAACTTGCACAACACTGCACACATCACAGCAATACACAATTCTGCTAAGCAATTATGTGGGATTCTTAACTTTCACTGAACCACCAGAGGGCAGCATTTCAAACAGTCAGACATCTTTACTAAACTAAACTGCACAACTCTACTCATCAGGAAAGCGTATTCTAAGTTTGATCTCCTTAGAATTTTACCTTCATAGGGCAAGACTTATGGTCTGCACTCCTTTGTGCAGCCGTTTCATAACAGTAGGCCTTTCGTTGACCTGGGGGCCAGTACTCCGGTGCCAATTTCTTCATGAAATCTTCTAAACTGACCACGCGATGATAGGCCAGCAATGCCTCCAACTGGAAGAACTCTCTGTAGGGAACGTGAACCTAAGCAAGAGAGTAGAATGAATTATCAAATATAGTGCATATAAGTATAAAATGAAGAGTCTGGAAGATGAGATGACATTTAGAGTGATAAATTGAAATACCAAACTAGTTATTACATGTACAATTAAGATTCTAGTGTATTAATAGGGTAATAAACAATATTGTTATACATTTGAAGGTGCACACCGAATAAACAGGCATAAACAACTTTTGAAAGAATGTGCATTTCCCATATTTACATTTGTATAAGGGGGTGTATGGTGGCGATAAACTATCCAAGGAGGTACAGCCAAAGTGCGGTTCAACATCTTTGCAAAGGCCAATGATCCCAGGAAGTGGTCTGCCTGGTTTCCAAAACGACCTGATTAAAAATGATGAAGTATTTGTTAATTAAGGCATCTTTTCATGGCACGAGGAATTATTGTATGGGCTCTTTAGTTTTAAGTGCATGCTTTACCATTTAAAAGCTCAAACATCAAAACATAATACATACCAAAATGCATACCAGCATATTAGCATATTTACAATTCTCGCGATAAGTGAGAAAAGTTTTCAAAGTCCAAATCAACTAAATGGCTCTTTCTTGTTATGGCTAATTTTGGTGAGGATTTTGCTGGACGTAATAGCTCTTAACATTAATTTTGTCACATTGTACAAGTTTACTTGAGCCACTTGCAAACAAGTTCTGTTTGAGAGCTGTTCTTTCAATAACACAATCTTAAATCAAAATTAAAACAGTTGCAAAATGTTATATACCCATGCACGGACAGTACAAAACGTAACCATTCTCGTCCCACTCTAATTCCTCAGCAAACGTCCAACTCGATTGGAGAACAGATAATAAAAGTAAACAGAACAGCATGAAGGCTTGCAAAACTTGCTGACTGACCGCCATAGTGGTTTATGTGAATCCCCGGCATGCACTGGCTTAGGGCTTGAGTCTTCTTCGTTTAAGTTAAGGATTCAAGCTACTGTTTATTTCCCCCTATTGGTACGGAGTGTGTAACTACAGCTGCTCGTAAACTTTTTGGCCTACACTCATGTTAAACCTAAACGCAAAAAAGGTAAAAAGTTAAGATATTGTTGATATTAAAATCTATTTCTAAAAGTTTATTTATTTTTTGTATTGCATTGCCGTCCCTTAAAATACAATTTGGGTTTTATTCTGCCATTACTGCACTTTGTCACACAGTAGCCTATTTTGTGAAGACATGCTAATTACTTTTATATTTAATTTTTTTTTTGTTGTGTTTATAGCTGTTTAAATATAACTGGTATATAACTAGTTTTAAATGCTACTATATACTATAATTTTTATTTATTTATAGGCAAATATTAGTAATATTTTATAAGACTTTTGGGCATATTTTCCAAACTTTCAAACTGTAAAATATTTCAGAAACAAAATAGCTAACCTCCAACCACCACCTCTTTGAGTTAAAAGTCAAATTGGCCATCCAGTAAAGTTTAAAGTGGGTCAACCTTCTTATAAAGAGATTATATGATTATTATAATTGGTACATTATGGTTTATTAGATTATGTTGTGTACTTTTTTATTAGAAATCATGTTTTCGCATCAAACTTATTTTCAAGTTTGTTAACAACTTTCAGCCTAATATCCTGACTGGCATTATTTATAATTCCCTAGAAACTGTAAAAGTACAGCTCTATTTATAAGGGACACATTTAGTTATTTTCTTATATACTGATAGCTGATTCTTTCAAATCTTTTGATCACAGATAACAGATAAAGTCAGAAATATGTACACTATGTCTAGTGATAAGACCACAAATGCAAAGAAGAGCAGCAGCTTTCCAGGCCTTTGCCATTAGGTTCCTCATTAGAAACTGACAATTGTGCTCAACATGCCCAAAGCTTGTGTGCTGGGTCGGCATGGCAACATGTATTGGGGTGTGGTCTCAAACCTTTGTTACTTAAATGTGTGGACTCTCTGCCAGCCTGCATTGTTTGACTCAATCCACTGATAATAGTTTAAATATGACACATCAAAGAGAATTACTTTTGAGAGTGACAAACAGATATGATCACTTCCAATTTATAGACGATCACTCTCATATCGGCGTCAGCCTTAATGAAGTAAATATACAATTAATAACTGTTCTTTTTTAATTATTTTTTTTAAAATCAGAATGTATTTTCTGTATGTTCTTTGCAGGGAGCTTGTTTTCCGAGCCTGTCTCAGCGGTGGAGGTTTCTTCTCAGAGTTAATCCCTCCACATCCTCCAGTTCAGCCAAGCCAGTCTAACGTATTCTCTCTTTGTGTTCAATCACTCTCGTTTTTCTTTTCTCTGATGCCCGACAGCTGGCTGTTCTTTCCCTCTTTTCCTGTGTCGTTCTATGTCTGCTCCTCCCCCATCCCTTGAACACACACTGTTTTTCATTGTTAGAGATGACAGCAACGATAACAATGCAAAGAACCACAACTCACAGCCTGAGAGTGAGAAAACGACAGAGACCGACTTCCTTCAGGTGAATAGGGTATGTGACATGGATCAAACAACAAAATCAAGCATGAACTAGGAAAACAGGTTCTTACAATGTTTGACAAACTTCTCAAACTATTTGTGTTATCAGAAGACCTTTATTAAAGTCAAACAATTTACATTGAATCAATGTGTTACATATAACTGTGTATATGATTTACTGTAGTAACAGTTTCAGTTCCCCTTTTCTCAGATGCCCCATAGTCTGACAGGCCTCAGATTTAATATATGCAGATCCTTATAACATGTGCATATCCATATATGTCACTCGTTCTTTTGTCTTTGTCTTTTGTGTTTGCAGCTGAAGCAGAATAACAGGCCTATAGATCTCTCCTTGTGGCCTTTTTGAAGAGAGAAATAACGTAGTCAACCTAAAACAACCCGCCTCCTGTTGACCTTTCTGTGTTGTTACTGACAACCTTGCTTTCACTTCAGCTCCAGGTTGGGACTAGAGCATGTGTGCTGCAGTTTAACTCCTTGAAGACTCACAGAATACACAAGAAATATGCAGAATATTTACCTTAAACAACACCATGTTACTTTTTATCTCAAAGTATAGAGTCTGTAAAAATAATAGCCTTGAGTTAAGTTTGAGGGTTTCAGTTCTTTTACTAAAGACACTGTGTAACTCTGAGTGATAGGACACACTACCATCTCATAAGGATGACAATTTCACAAGCTCAATATACAATTTATCGACTCCTGCACAGTCCCATGTGCAGAACTAAACTAGCAATATATTTTTGTGTTGTCATTTCTAACCAGTTTTGAAGTTTAGTATTTAATTTTTGCCAAGTGCAAAAGAGGTTTGTAATAATGCAGTGTGACAGTGTGACAGAACACTGCACAGAGGAGGATAATTATGGAATATTTTCAAGGATGAAAACTGTACATATTAATCTCCATCATGTAAAAATTGCAAAGTAAAACCACTACTTCTGGCTCTTATGATTCAAGTAAATTGAGAGCTTTCAAGAGAACTGGCCAAAGCTAACAAAAGGTGTTGACATAAGTCTGTTTTTATTTTCCCTCTTGTGTAGAATCTTGTGTTGGCAGCGGCGTGACACAATGACTTGGCCGTGTAGCTGGACAGGACACGGTACGTTCCACCCTTCCACCTTATCAACCTGCTGCAGACGGCCGCCTGCGACCTGATACCCGTCCTCATCAGAGGAGACAGGAGAGTCCCAGCTGAGATACACCTCCCAGCATCGAACTCAGGGCTCCCACAAGTTATCACGCACCAGATGCTCCGGCGTTACATCACAGGCTCAGCCCAGGACTGTAAGGAATCTGTCAGAGCAGCAACATGAGCTCTGCAACTGTTGTGTAACATTACAGCAATTAGTTAAGTTTTAAGGGTGGCTTTTAGGTCAAAGTCAGATACAAAGGTTATTTTAATGCAACACTTCTTTATAACCATTAAAAATAATTATTAAAATAATATAGTAGGCCCAAGTAAATTTTTGATTGTTTCTTGAAATAAAACAGGGAGCTTTGCTGATCTTTTAAGGGCAAAGTGCTCTTTGTTTAACATATACTGACACTGATAGTGCGTAACTCTAAATTGACAAGGTACACTTTCATCTTATGTGGAGCTTGCCAGAACCTGTAACATCAGTGTCAAAACAGAAATTTATTAAATATTTATTGAGAGGTAACATATGAGTTAACTGCACTATTTGTCTCCTGAAGTTCTTTAAATTTGTTGAAATGTTACATAAGTTTTTAGGATAAAAAAAAGAAAAAAAGCCACACGAAGAACTAACTCTACAAAAGTCACTGTTTTGAATTAAACTTTTAAAAGTGAAATGCAAATAATTTCTTTGTAATAATAAAATATTACACAGTGTATTGATCATAGAAGAATAGATTTAATTAAAAAAATTGTGTGATCATTTTTTACAATTAAATTTTTAATCAATACAGCATTTATAAAAACACTTAACACTTAGATCACGTTAATCTTAGCAGAGTTTTATTTCTATATCTTTTCTTTTTAAATCTTTATTTATTTTCTTGGTTCCTATCCTTAAACAACCCTCAAATCCACAACACAGAAACTCCCTTTTAAATCTTTTAAACCCCGGGGCAAAGTAGAATACTTTTAGTTTAAGTAACATTAAAACAGAATTAACCGACACACCATTTTTACTACAGTGTAATCAAGAAATAGTCTCTAATCAACAGCAGTGTCAAAGTGTTAAATGTCCTTGCCAGGCGTCAGTTTTATGTGCACACTTAGAGCTGCGGTGATGTCTCTGTCTCCGTTTCCACCGGTGGTTTCCCTGTCCTTTCTACCCTGTTTATCACCCTTCCCCGCTAATGTAAACCGCCTATCTGTTTTAAACAAAACACATAAAAACACAGTCATTTCCCACTAGGCTACAACCCGAACGAAGGGATCGCTCACTTTCTGGTGGCAAGTAAATACACTCCAGATGTGAACAAATTGTCTTGCTTACTAATTACCACTGTGTTTAGTGATGCTGATGTTTGGACCATTTTGTTTGTGTGGACGCGAGATGAAGAGGCTGAGCTGCCAAATCCTGTGATCGATTTGGAGCAGTGGCTTAATAAAAAAAATGTGGTAAGTAAATGGAATTGGGATGGCACTAGAAGGTTTGTAGGAGATGGGACTCCTGTTATATATAGCTGCCATAAATACACACAGATGTTTTCCCCAGTGTCTAATGAAGACTTTATTTAAAGTTGTCTGTTGCTCTCTCTTGTCCTGTCATCAGCCGGGTATCTTCATCCTTACTGTACATCTAATCAGGACTCATTAGGTGTGTGGTAGCGAGATGTGCGGGGAGTGGCTGCTGTGGAGGTTGCATTCCTCTGCATCATTGAGGTGGCTTCCTCCAGAGATAGACGAGAGGCAGACGGAGCGAGAGGACTCATTGCAAGCCAAGGAGCAGTGGAAGTCAGCACTGCAGCATCATGTGGCAACGACTAGTTAAAAACTGTTCCGCAACTTTAAATAACAGGCTGCTACACAACTGCAATCAACCTGACTGTGGTGGCACTAACCACACTGTAATCCAAATAAACAAACAATGCCTAAATGAAAGAAGTCTGATGCTTTATGCTGGGAAATGGCTTCACCTCATCCATCTTAAACCTCTTCTGCCTCAGTCATGTCTGCTCTGTTTACTCTACAGCATCCTTGGGGAAGTATATCGCAAACAAATGCATCAGATGTGGCCACTTGTACTGTTATTTTGAATTTTACTGTTAAAGTCATTCTTAGCGCAATAGGGTTATATATATAAAATTCTGATCAAATAAAGTATAGTGCAGGGCCACTCTCAGAAAAGCATCAGAGAATAAGCATTTGTTTGATTTGTTTTTCAGTTTTTTTTTCTTTTGAGCTAAGTTCAAGAATATCTGTAAATCATAGACTAATATTTAAAACATAATTCATTCATTGCATTAAAACACAAACAGCAAGACAAGATTAAAACTACCCAGTCAGTAGATTTTTAATAATCCTTGTAAACGTCTCTGGCTCTAAACTGAAGGATATACACAAATTGTTAGCTACACATTTTCTTATTCATTTAACATTGGTTTGATGAATTGTTGATTGGATGCATTTAAAGAAATTGATTTTAGCAAGCATTTTTGCATTTTTGAACGTGAAAGACTTCTCTATATATAACAAATGAGTTTACTATCAGGACTCTAGTGTGCAGTTTAATTTGTAAATGTATTAATCACACACACATATAGAATTAATAAGTAGTATTTTCATTATTTAAACATTTTTAAATTTATTTCTAATGTAAGGCTATGTAAATATATTCAAAGTTTTTGTTCATCTCATAAAATTATTGGCTTAATGAACATGCTTTTTTTGAGGACATTTAATGAAAGGCATTACCTTAAGTTAATGACAACCTGTGATTGCAAACGTTTTTTTCCTAGGCCAAAGACATTAGCTGTGGCTTTTTGTTACAGTTTGTGGCTTTTTGTTACACACAGAACTGCTTAAAAAATATTCGTTTTAATGTCATAAAAAAAACATTACAAAAGAAAAACTTTTTTCTTTTGTAACTTTCCAAGTTGCTCTCCTTGTTGTTCCATTTCAGCAGAATCTTTGTAGAACAGGTACTTTTTCTTCTCGAATTGTTTTCCACTCAGCTCTAGTTAGAACCGTATAGGCCTACTTCCGACCACATGAGTCCGACAACTGACATTTTATTTTCTAGATCTAGACGATAATTGTCATAAATCCCTCTTTTCTGAAAATAAATAAATAAATGATAATCTCATAACGCCGCCCCTTGTAATCACGGACACTATCTGTTCCCACAGCAGAGCAGCGACAGGTAAAGCCTACAGTGGTTAGGAGGCATTTTCTACCCGCTGCGAACGCATTGCCTTCGCCAAAAGGCTTTCGGTGCATTCATGACCGGTGGGAAATGTCCCAACTTTGTGGTAACGGCCCATAAATTAACGTGACTAATTGTAAAATTTGAAAGGAACTGGTTATCGATGGTTTTCGATTTTACTCAGTTCCGTCCGCAGCTGGAGATGGTTTTTTATCCCCGGAAATGCTGCATGTATGAGCTTTGTTTTAAATTATTCCCAATACGCAGACTAGCCTTAAGTATTTATTAACCTAGAACCTGTTTTTTATTATGACTGACGGTGCGTAAAAACGGTCTTCATCAAACGGAGGTTGGACACAGCATTAAAGTCTCTGTGTCTCTGTAAACTTTGGAGAAATCGATCAAATGTGTGGAAGCGCAGCCCTGGAAGGCAGCATTATTGAAAGAGTCTTGCTCCCCCACCCCCTGTACCCAGTGTGTGCACAAACACATTCACCCGGCGGGCTGGTGGTGCTGCTGGGGGCTGGGGGTTAGGCTTATGAGGAAACGGCTCCGTGTGCCCTGGAAGTAATTCTTTCACCCCCCTCCTCAAAAGAACACACGGTGGTCCTGCAGCAGCAGCAGCAGGAGCAGCTTCACCGGTAGCTCCTCCACGTGGGACGTCCTGCTGATGGGCTCCAGAAACCACCTTCTCCTCCATGTGCTCAGTGGTACACGCCCGGACAAACCAAGAATATCATGTGTTTTTATTTATTTAGGTCTTCTTTCCCCTGATTATACAGGCTAATAGGCTCCCAATCCTCCTATTCACCAATTATGAAACGAAATAAAAAGTCACACACAATCACAAATCATATCTGTCTTTAATGGTCTGCACGTTTTAAACAGATCCGTTAATTTAGAAGCTTGTGTGTTAATTCATTTTGCATTGCACGGTTTAAAAAAAAATACAAATTGGAAGAAAACTTTTAATACAGTATTTTATAAAGCAAGTGTTTTGATAATAAATTTTCTGGCTGGAAATATAGTGCCTTTTTTTAAATTTTATTTTATTTTTGAAACGAAAAAAAACGAATAATGTATCTTCACCAAATAGCTTGATTTAGATTTTAATGAATATTTTCGTGTATATTTGAATTAAAATGGGCAACAAAATCATTTCTCTGCGATTTAATAAGTAGGCCTATACTCACATTTTGATTAAGCTGCTCTATTTGAACACTTGTTTTCTAAGTCCATCATATCTGTATGGGCCTGTTGCTGGTTACTCGCTGTTGCAAAACCAGTAAGCTGTCCCTATGTGAAAAAAAAAAAAAAAAAAAAAAAGTTTGTGAAAGTGGCCTGACGTCACACTCCCACAATGCTTACCGCCCCATAACTCCGCTGCAGCCTGAGGAGAGCCAGACACACTCTCAGGCCCCGAATATAGAAAAATAATTGAAGAAAATCGGAAAAAAATAACCAGACGACAAATCGAGGGGCGAAAAGTGCGCGGAGAGGTGGTGTGGGTTCTCCCACGGTGGCTTTCTGGTCCGGACCGGGATGGAAGCATACCGGGGATCCATGTGAAATTGACTAATGCGGTGCTGGAAACTTTTTGGTGAGTAAACTGCTCTTTTTTTTCTCCCTGTAAGCCTTCATAATGTCGCTGCACGTCGTGGTGTGTGCATGTGGGACTTTTAAACGACTTTACGGGCTTTATATCAACTCTCATCTCGGCCTCACTGACACATCGACGTGCGCGACACTTGAATTGTTATGAATGTATTGTTACGATCGCGCAATCGGACTTTGCCTAATTTTGCGCATTTTGTGGACGCGTGGAAGTCTGTGGATATTTATTTTTTAATTACGCGATCTTCCTCTCGGGGCTTTGGTCGATTGATAGGTCGCAAATGCGAATCTGTGAAGTTGTTAAACACGGTGCACTTTGTCTACGGCCCCCTCGCCATTGACGTTTGATGTTCTTTGCAAGTTTTCAGCGAACTGGTGAGGTTTTGAAGCGATTTCCGAATATTTATCAAGTGTGGCATGGCAGAAATAGGAAGAGGCAGAAATAGAAGGGACGTGTCGAGTTTGTTTGGGTAGAGAGAAGTCCGGTAATAATAATAAAAAAAGTTGGTGAAAGCTGAAGCTGTTGTCCATGTTGTGCATCAGTTCCACTCTGTAAAGACGGTACTGTTTGGCTGGGATCTTGAAGCCATTGTTACCGTCTGCTTGTTCCTTTGACCCAATGCTCCAGGTTATCTTCGGAACTTGTGTCATGTTTTTTAGCTCATCGGATGTTTTGTGTTTCTTCTTGCCTCCTGACTGTGCGCGTGGGCGTGTGCACGTGCGTGAGAGAGAAAGTGTGGTTTTCTTTGGAAGTGGGTAAATAACATCCCGAGAACCATCCAATAAAGGGGGGCTGGGTCAAAAAAATGTGTGGGTTCACATTATCCACTTGTTATTGACAGATGACTGGGCTTTTACTTCTATTAAAACACTGTTTCACTGAAGGTAAAACAGCCTCTTTAATGCGTTATATTTATTGTGTGCAGTAAGCTGAATTTGAAATACTTTTATATGGAACTGTAAAACTATATAGCTCTTACAATAAAGAAGACAAATAATACTAACACTTAATGCTGGAATCTTGTGATGAATTTACTGTGCATAGTAGCAGACAGGATTTTCTTTCCCAAGTTTGGTTTGATTTTCTAAAGTCAGAAAACATGTCAAATATATCTCAACTTAATCTTTTTTTCCAGACATGTTAAACCTCAATCTTCTGTTGAATTGTTTAAAAATATAATTATTTTATTTAACCTATTGTAATTGGCTGCTTTTTATGGTCATCTATGTGTGTGAGGGATGCTTACTGTTCAGATCTAAGTTCTGCAAAGTCCAAACCCGCATTCAGAAAGTTCTCCAGGACTGTTTCCAAGGCTCCAGTATGTATGTCTGTATGTTTAGCCTGGCCTTTTGCTACATACTCAGAAACAGAGAAGTAACACAGTGGGACTTGAAGCAGCGCACAAGGGTCTTCCAGCTAAGACATAACCGACAGAGTGGTGCTAAAGCATTACGCTTGAAATATTTAAATAAAATTGGACAGTGGGAGTGTCCTCAAATGACTTTAGTGATGTTCATCTCTCGGCAGAGGTAGGTTCTGCAGGAACACTGGGCTGACCTGAACGGGCACATGGCACACACTTATTCTTATCCTACCCATATCTGTAACATATCAGTGTGGCCTGCCACTTAAGTCGGCAGCAGTTTTAAGAGATAACTGTGAGATATAAGTTAAACGTTGTCTGCTGCAGGCTTTTCTCATGGTGCAGTAGTTCACTTGCTTTGATAGGAGATAAGATCTGATAATGGATGTAGAAAGTAGCAATCCGTTATTTTGCAGGTAATGGACTGCAGAAGAGCCTTTATGTAATATTACACCACAAAGACGTACAAGCAGATGTTTACCTCTGTAAAGTGTGAGTTCCACCCGCGGGCCAACCACAACATACATATTTACTGTCGCGGCATGTCGGAGACAAGCATAGTCACCATCACGGCCTCCAGCTACATAATACGGAAATGGAAGTGACTTTGTTCGGGGACAATAGCTTTGTTGCTGCCAGTGTCTGTGCAAGTCGAGACCCATGTGTTGATGTTTGCTTCCCTCTCTCACTATAACAACACAGTTAGCAGTGGAGTCCCTCCACCGGCTTCAGCGGATTTCATTTCCTTCTGAGATCTCTCAAACATTAAGCAGAGCCGTTGTCACTGCCTTGCACCTGTTTTCAGACACAAACCAAAAGTGATGAAAGAGTGGAATTGGCTCCCATCAAACTGCTAAAGATCAAAGGTGTATTTGTGTCATGTGAGATCTTTCAGAAACAAAATGCTATTTGTTTTACCAAGTTATAAAAGGAACAACCTTTAAAACTTTTCTATAAATATATGGATATGACTTTACATTAAGGCAACTCTTTAAAGGGGTTAAAAATAGTTTAGAACTTGGTCATTAATGTAACACAATTTTTTTGCCGTTAAAAACCCTAGCACTAATCCGCTCACCAAACTCCACAATGTATTTTTGAGCAACAGGACAGGTTAACCCGAAAAGATACATAGTGCTGCTTATAACTTTATCAACAATTGTTATTAACATAACAATGGACAAGAGCCCAAAAAACCGAAGTAACAATGTTTTGTGTTAAATCTTCTCATCAAAATAGCCTCATTTAGTTTCTAGAACCAACCTCACATTTGTTAGTTATATGTCCATAATTAATAACTTATTCTGCTTGTTGAATGCTATCAGTCTAAAGGCTTGATCCTGGCTCACTTTTTGGCAGGGAGTGGATTACCTTTTCCTTGCATGTATTAGTACAAAACTGTTTCTACTGTCATTTCTTAAGTGCATTAAACACTAAGCAGTCATTAGGTTTTTCAAAAAGAGTATATTAGTGATGCTGATATGTTATTCTGCAAACGTTTTCACTTCTTTGCTAATCTGTTGTTGATTCCATAACAAATTAAAATCCTGGAGTGCCCACTTCTTATAAATATTCTTTCCCAGTCATAAACTCCTGATGATTAGTGCTATTTTGATGCCCAGGCATTCCTAGCTGCTCCGCGCTGCAAAAATATGTTGTGTCGGGTCTACTAAGCCAGCTTCTTCTCATTAACTTCCATGCATTGGCTTCCATTACTTCCATGCCCCTGCGGTTGGAGGCAGCACGTTTCATGTTTGCCTTTGTGATTTGGTGAATGTGTTCGCTTGTGAGAGCTCACACACATGCCTGTTTGTGAGAATTTGATTCATGTGTGTGTGTCAGTGAGCCCATAGTGTAAACTTGTATGTGTTTGTCGGAAACAGAAGGAGAGAGCGAGAGAACTCAAGCACTGTTTTTGAGCTAGAGGGAGGTCTTCTCTTGTGATTATATCCCCCACAATTCCTTGCACCTCTGCGGGCAGCGGCAACGGCGGCGGTGGTTGGTGGTGGTGGCAGCAGGGACAGCGGCGGCGGCAGCAACAGCAGGCTGATTTCCATGAGAAAAGAGCATCAGTTGGGTTAATGGGAGGGCCAGCCTTCTGAGTGGACAAACGGTAGTTAATAACCAGGGAAGACTCGGAAAAGCTCTGATCCTTTCTCTTTGTACTTCTTCACCTCCAAGAAGCAGCACTGGGATGGGTGGGGGGGCGGGGGTGCCGAAGGACACCGAGTTCATGCCAGAATGGATCCTGTGTGCTCAAGTTCTGCAACGAGATTGTGTTATTAGTATTTTCTCAAGACAGTGGTGGAAAAAAACAGACGAGCTGTGAGCCTGAGAACGGAATATGGGGCAGCCCCCCCCCCACACACACACACACACACACACATATATACGTCTATATGTATATATAGACCTATGCATATACACGCTGTTTGTGTATCTGTGTCTTCACATGTAAAGTGTTTACATACAGTGTGCTGAGATGAGCAGAAGATTTATTTACTTGGGATGTGCAAGCTTTTGCACACATTGGCTGACAGAGTGGGATGGCTTTGGGGGAACATAGAGATATAAAATATAATATAAAATATATAGAGAACAGAAATCATTCAACCATAACTTTAAAAGTTTTTTCTCTTTGTTTTTATTTGTAATCTCATCTGACTGTGTTTGGAAAACAACTGCACTTTCTTGTCCTGGCTAAAATCTAAAGTGAAAAGCAAAAGTAAATAAGAGGATGGAAAGAGAAAGAGAAATTCCAGATTCCTGCCCAGGTCGTAGGGATACAATTCCATTCTATCCGTTTCCAGAGTTACTGATTAAGAATCTGGTTTTCACAAGCCAACGAGGGGCAAAAGTCAACGTGGCATAAGTCATTAGTAACTACTACTCAGAGGTGTGGCTAATGGATATCTTTAACTGTAATCTAAAAATGTTTCTATCTGATACTATACTGCATGTACAGCCCATTTCAAGCAAATAGATTTTTACACAGACTTTCATTCACACGTCTGAACAGTGTAGTAGTTAGGACTTTGTTGTGCATCGAATGGCATTATCGCACTATGTTCCAAAGATACAGAACCATAAAATGATTTTGTTTAAATTATTTATTTGAATGGGCTTTTTAAGTTTGTATTGGTGAAAATATTGCACTGCTATGTTTAAAGACAACTCACCTTTTTACATTTACATTTATTCATTTAGCTGACGCTTTTATCCAAAGCGACTTACATTGTTCTACAGTAATTACCAGTGTTACAGACACTGGAGGCAAGGTGGGTTAAGTGTCTTGCCCGTGGACACAACGACAGTATGAACTGTGGGGAGAGCGGGAATCGAACCCCCTACCTTCCGGATGAAGGACGACCGCTCTACCCACTGAGCTACTGCCACCCCTTTTTGTCATTACGTAGTTTGTTTATTATTAGGAAGCCCATTAGCTGCAGCCTGCTGTGGACTTTTTCAGTAAATTCAAAACATTTATTCATTTACATCCATGATTATGTACAATGTTCATACAATAATACATCCCATCATCACAGTATTACAAAAATATGATATTAGAAGAAATATTTCAAAAACATGATGATAGCGTACCTTAGACAGTTCTCAGTTTACAATATTTACAATATATTCAAATAACCATTTTAAATCTTTATGCATTTCTCTCACTTATTTTTAATACTAACTGTGGTGCCTCGTTCTGAAACTTCTGCAATTTTTCTATAGTAGTGTTTTTTTGTGACCAAACTACAGAATATTAATGTAAATTTGACAACAGTAACACTTGAGTGACCTACTTTAGTGCATGTTGGTTTGAAAAAAGTGCACTTCTGTTGATGGAAGCTATTGCTCATATTTAGCTCAAAATGTTATAAACAGCAGCTTGGTTTCCTGCACTTGTCTTACACACTCAGTCTCAACAATTAACTTTCACTCAGGATTCTTACAACGTAAACGTCTTGAACCTTTTCTTAGCTACATTCAACACCAACTGATTCTGCCTGACCCATTCTACTCCAGAGTTCAGCTCCTTATTCAACACTGCATTCAACTCATCATTTACATTGAGCAGACGCTTTTATCCAAAGCAACCTACACCAGTGTTACAGCTCAAACTGGAGGCAAGGTGGGTTGCCCAAGGACGCAACAACAGTACGAACTGTGGGGAGAGCAGGAATTGAACCGCCAACTTTCCAGTTATAGGACGACCACTGAGCCACTGCGCCATTTTACCCAGAACAAAAGATAGATCATTATCACTCCACAGGCCACAGCACTGACAGCAGAATAACAACCGTTAAAAAAGACAGACTGAGTTCTATTTGTGAAGTAACTCTGCGACCACTGTAATAATGACAACTCAAAACCGTAACACTTTAGTTTATCCAAAACTAATGATCAATAATATCAAAAGCAGCAGATAACACTTTCCATTATTTTGATATTTACTGGTAAAATACTGACGGGGCGGCAATTCCTATTTTTAGGAATTGGTATTAATGGAGTTCATTAAGTTCCATTCAGTTGGGCCTGTTCAACACAACAGGCTTAAATTCAAAATATGAGAATTAGTGACACTTCAAAAGTCTCAGAAGTTGGTTGTCCAGACCCTCCGCACATGAGGGTTTAATTTTCTGGTTATGTATGATTTTAAAAATATCACTAATATATTTTATTTAAAAGTTTAAAAATACTAATTTAATCTTTTATAATAATCTGTAATGTTTTTATTTGAGCACTTGGTATTGAATTTCTTAGATTATTTTTCTTTATTTAAATAATCAGCTAAATCTGTCGCTTTAGTTAAAAAACAATCTCCTATATCTACAAACAATGGTGTCATTTTTCAGTCTATTTTATATGTCATCACTTCGCTTTTCAATAAATAATTATTATTAATAATAATTATTTTTGTTTCAGTTTAACTTTGTCACAGAGTTTCTAAGATTCCTTTATATAGTTTCCGGTCAGACTGGTTGCAAAGTAATAATTGCATTTTTTTTGGCATTGTCTCTTTTAAGCATATCTTTATTTCTTTATCCAGACATGGTGTACAAATTATAAATGGTCAAATTATAATCACTATATCCAACTGGAATGGACAGTATTACAGAGCAGAGATCAGGAACATTGGTAAACACATTTTCAATACAATTGAATCAGCCTTTTCCATCTGTTTTTAGAAGAACACGAGTGGGTTCAGTAAAGACCTGAGTCTGCAACATCTGAAAGTTTGTTTTTCATAGGACAGTTTTGTGACAGCCAATTTATGTTCATATCTCCCACAAAATAGACTTCAAAACCAAAAATACAAATTTTATTTAACACATTACATATTTGATCTAAATAAGTACAATCTGCAATAGGTGGTCTTTAACCCCAGACAAACAACAGTGGTTGCATTTCTAAACACCCTATATTATGGGTTTCTATGTGTCCTGGAAAATGTTAAAATGTAGAAAGTACCATAATAAAAATATAGAGTGTTATTCACTAGTGTTAAAGAATGTTTTCAAATGTATTCACATTTTAAAATTATTTATAGTCAAAGGAACCTGAGAACAAACAGCTATCGGCATCAACAATTGATAATGCCTGTTTTTGTCCGTTCGCACTAAAACACCAACAATTGCAATTGGTGTGTTTTTAAATTAAATGCCCTTAGTTTGGTCATAACCTTAGGATTAAACTGCGAGGTCTTTTAAGTCCATGCGTCATGTACCGTCACCTTAATGTGGCCTTCATGCAAAACAAAAAACGATGCTTTAATGTTCTGATTCAAACCAGGCATGCATGACATATTCATGTGCAGTTTAACATGCACACAGAAATTTACAAGGCTAATTAAAGTCATAAAAGAACCTTTACGTTTTGATTTTTATGATGCACAAGCAGCATAGTTAATCAGAGCCACACATGCTCTCGTTTATGCAG
The DNA here is from genome assembly GCA_024349245.1 of Neodontobutis hainanensis. Classification (NCBI taxonomy): domain Eukaryota; kingdom Metazoa; phylum Chordata; class Actinopteri; order Gobiiformes; family Odontobutidae; genus Neodontobutis; species Neodontobutis hainanensis. The sequence goes on from JALDNG010000026.1 coordinate 3,241,264, forward strand.
CCCCTACACATGGTGTGCCGCTGCAGCTCTCTGGACTGGCGCGCATTCTGACGGGCCCTGCAGTATGCGGGTCAGAAATAGTAGGAGGATGCTAGATGCTTCAACCACATACTGCCACTTTTCTTCGCCGATCTTTTTCTAGGAAGAGCAGGGCAGCTGCGGCTTTTCCAAACCTAGATCCATCCATCAAGCAGCAGCCATGGTTTACACCGCATCACACAACTTACACCACCCGACTCCCCCTCGCTGCCCTTTCCCGCTTTCTCCATATCCATGTATATTCATCCATTTCTACTGTGGCCTGCTTCACCAAAGACATTGGACTGGTTTATAATAATAAAGCAGTCCTAATTTTGTGGGGAATTCTAAAGTTATTTAATGTGTAAACGAGGATGAATCTGGGTTAATGTTATTGTAACTTTTTACCAAGGTCATTTATTACCATTACAACTGTCACTGAGGTTCTCACAAGTGCTGGCAATCCTAGAAATGTTGTATTTTGAATCGAGGAAGTGAAAATGCAGTGTGAATCATTTTCAGTGTGTATGTATTTACTGTAATCTGCTAAAGCACTAAGTTAAGAAAAACTGAGAAGTTTGAAAATGTGACTTTGGAAAAGGTGGATGAACAAAATATCCCTGTGCTGCCGGGAACAACAGACAGAAATCAGGAACATATTTTTCAATTAATTGTTTTTTTGTTTATTTTATTGCACATCAAGTTAAATATATTTTATAAAATAAGGTTAACATGACATGTTGCCCAGATAGAGTGTCTTAGATTTAGAGTTGTATGTAACCTTTTACCACAAAACACACAACCTTTATGATGACTTTGATGACATGGAAAAGAAAGAACAACCCCTTTTTCAAATAGGTACAGTGCGACAGGTTTACCATATACTTGTCTTTGTAAGGCACTCAAACATCTCCAAACACATCAAACCAATAGAACATCGAGGACTGCACAATATTAGATAAACAACCTTTAGATAAACTGTCAATTATTTGGATACAACTTTTGACATTAAGGTGCAATTACATTAAAATTTAGAAGAAGTACAAGGCTCTGGATTTCCACTGGTTAAAAACTGGAACTAAACTTTACAAAAACAAAACCCAGATGAACTCTTTAGAGCTTGGACAATTGTTTTGACTTAAGCACAGTGTGAAAAGTTCATTGATATTGCAATAATTCTACATTTGTGTATCTTATTACATTACTTGGGTGCAAATCTAGTTATAAAGTTATATAGTTTTACTTTAAGAACAGACATTTGATTAAAACGAAAGCGTTTTAAGTATAGATAATCAAACCTTGTTCTGCCTGGGAAATATTTAACGCAGACATAGCTGAATGTAAAATAATGTGAACGATACATTTATAGTAAAAGTAGGCTCAACTGGGGGTAATTAGCCCGCCTAACTCTTAACTTGTGAAGAGAAACATTCTGACATCATAACGTAGAACCTAGGATCATCTGAGGGCCAGATTAATGAAGCAATAGGAAAAAGCTTTGCATTTAATGAAAACAATCCCCCTTAAAATGAATTATTGTTTGTTCCACAGCATGGCCTGTTCAAAAAGAAAACCGATCAGTCCAGGTCACCTTTGTGAAATTGACCCTTCTCCATGTCCGTCCCCTTGTGTTGTGCCGTTGATCCATCCTTTTCTTCCCAGACTTGAGTTTACAGCCCTCGGGCCACTTCCGCCAGGCTGTCTGCAACAGATTTATTAATAGGCTTTTCTCTGGCTGCAGTAAACACAGCGTTGGTTTAGGGGGTCGTCTCGCAGACACTGATCGACTTGTACTTAACCTTAGGCTCTGACTGACTGAGAAAAGAGGAGAGTCTGTTGGGATCAGAGATGATCCATCGCCATTACAGGACAGCTGAACACAAACAGAAGAAGGAAACATTACACAGGGCAACTGCCATGAACCCTTATGATTTCTGTGCATTTGAAAACTGAATTAATGTGTTTGCCAGATACATGTCCTGTCACAAAGGTCATTCGCAGGATTGGGTTACATGTTTTGCAAAGTCCACAGGTTATACCTTAGCCTTACCAATTCACTCCAAAGCAACACATTCATGTAACCGTGGTTGAAGCATTTGAAAGAAGCAGAATTGAAATGACTTTTTCAGGCAGAGGTGAGCATTGAATTGGTGTGAGCCCAAGAAGAAAAGGGCCGAGTAGTGAGCAATCTGCAGAGCCACCGAATGAAACACGAGCCCTGTGCCACTGACCTCACTGGTTTGGATTATTACAAATACATTTACCTATATTCTACTTTTGATCAATCTGTTATACTACACAGTTGCACTCGCGGCTGTACTCTGAGCTCCTCAGCTTATCTCTAAGAGAACGCCCAACCACCCTGTAGAGAAAGATCACTTCAGCCGCCTGTGTTTGGGATTTAGTCCTTTCTGTCATGACCAAGAGCTCATGTCCATAGGTGAGAGTTGGAATGTGGATCCTTCTTTACCACAACAGACCGGTACATTGACCACATCACTGCAGTGTTACACCGATCCGTCTGTCAGTCTCCCGCTACAGCCTTCCTTCTCTCGTGAACAACGAACGTTTAGCCACCCTTTTCTGACTAAGAACCATGGTCTCAGACTTGGAAGTGCTGATTCTCATCCCAGCCGCTTCCGGCCCCTGGCTGCACCTAGAAATGCCAGAGCCCAACATGTACCAGGAACAGGTCTGACTTACTGCCGGCAATGCGTATCAAGCTCTTGCTCCGGTCGTATGAACAGGACATCCCTTAGAACCCCGGACCCCATACTCCCAGAGCACCCCCCACAGGACACCACAAGGGACACAGTCAAACGCCTTCCCCAGATTCACAAAGCACATGTGGACTGGTTGGGCAACTGCCCATTAACCCTCCAGCACTGGAGAGGGTATAGAGCTGTAAGATTTTTGTGAGAGCAGTTTTCATTTATATTTCTGACCACTTGTCTTTTTCTCAATTTAAATGCATCAGATGATGGCTCACCAATGTCAGGAAAATGCTGGGAAATGTGAAAAGCTGTAGTGCACTATTAGTAGTGGAATGCACAATTTCTTGACACACTAGGAAATAAGTGATGCATGTCAAAATGCCGCCGAGGCTTTCTTGTGACTCAACACAGAGTTACGTGTATGTTTTTGTGACTCAGTAATTGCCACAGGATGGACCCTCTGTGTCCTGCTCAGTGTATAGTGTAGAGATGGCCATTTATGAGTCAGCGAAAGGGATGAAACCCGATCTGTTTCTGACTCTTAACACAGTCTCAGCCACAGTAGTGACAGATGCTGTGTTGACTTGAGTGAGTCAGTCATAAAAGAGCGTCAGAAACTTGAAAAACTATGAATGTAGCCACAATGTCTGATGACAAATTCCCTTCGTCCTTCCTCTGAAGGGATTTTTAATAAGCCCCCACCACTCCGCCCTGAGTCACTATCCCGTACTCACTAAATAACTCCAACTAAAACAAAAATTTATCCTCAACTGCCGCTTGTGGTTTCTGGGATGCAGCAGAGAGTATCTGAATGAAACCAATACGCATTCCAGATACATGTTGCACATGGCTTAATTATGAAATAGTTTATGTATTGAGGTACTGGGACTTTGATTAATGACATATGCACAGAATGGAAGAAGCCGCACTTAGGCGTTTTAAAGGTACTTACTAAATTGCGTATAAAGTATCACTGGACCTCATCCTGTCAATACCTAGACAACATGAATGCTGAACTCACATTTATTTGCTTTGACTCAAGGACAGCAGATGTGATGATACAAGTTTAATAGATCAAATAAGACATACATTACATAACAATTTCTATGTGTTAAGACATTGTGCATGAATATTATGTTAATATCATATGAACCGTATTATATTGTTATAGCATTTTACCCACAATGTTTACATGCATTTTGAAAGTCTTATTAGAATTGGATTAAGGCAGTCCTTTTTCTCCTTACATAACTGCACTGTTACCTGATTACAGGACACATACAGCATGTACCCTCCCTTCCAAACCCTCATTTGTCCCCTGTCCTGTCCACGGCTGCTTCTGCCCCCTGCCTCTGCCTCTCACTTGTTTACGAACCTGCTTACCTCTCTCTCAGCTCAGCCGTCCTCTCCTGCGTCTCTCTCTTTTAACACTATGTTTTGATCCCTTCGCAGCACATTTCCCCGGCTCCCCTACTTTTCTCAAGCGTACTTCTCTCGCTCTCATTATTCCCTTCAAGTATACTCCTCTGGGCCATTCTTTGCTCGGAGCTTTGAATTTGTCTCCTGTGATTCCTTTTCTCCCTCTCCTAACTCTCATTCCCCCTGCATGACCACTTAAATTTAACCCCTCACCCACTCCAGTGCATTCCATCAGCTTCATAAACACACACGTGGTACTAAACATGCTACGGTCCTCAAAAGCACTTCCTCCCTCTTTCCTGTCTTCCCCTCACATCTCAGCATCCTTTAGTTCTTCTTTCTGTGTCCCTGCCTCAAAGTCTCGGCGAACAACAACAACAAGTTAGAAAAATGAAAGTGGGGTGACAACTGCGAGTCCCCTTTCTGCGTCCCCTCCAGGGCCAGTGTGAAGTTTTCAGTTTGATTGAAGGCCTCTTTTCTGTGGTGTGCAGTGTGAAAGCTGTCCTAATTGAATGATAAAGTGGCCCGAGATGGAGTCCAGTGAATAGCCAACAATGGCCAGCCTGTGTGTGGTAGAGGGATTTTGGTTCTCATCCAGCCTCTGCCTCTCTGCTCCGAGAGGGGGCCTATTATAACACTCTCTGCTGGACTCGGTCACGTGACGCTGCCTCGCTCCCCTCATCGGTCGTCCCCCCTTTTTTCCCTCCCCCATCTACCCCCACCCCCGTGTGGCTCAGCCAATCCGCTGGCTTCGGCCTCCTCTTCACTCAGGCCCATTTGGTTGGATGGTGTCATTTTGCCAGTGAGTGACTTTCAGAAGCCGCTATCTGTGTGTGTATTAATCAGCTCTGTGGGTCTATTCACAGCTCTGTGTGAGAGCGCACTGGAAAACACAATAAACAAAATGCAAAAGACCACTGCAAAATCCAGAAATAGATTGACAGTGCTGTGCAAAACTTTTACACAGGTGTAAAAAAAGGTTGAAGGGTTATGAGTGCTTTCAAACATATGACATTTAATTGTTCATTTTAATACAATTTACAAAATGCAAAGAAAAGAAAGAGAAAAAATAAAATAAAATGGTAAAACATTTTTCCTCAAAACAGCAAAAACTCTTACAGTTACACTCACACATAATTTCTGTAGAAACTCAGCAGGCTGGTTGTTCCGGGGCCAGTTTGCGTCAGTCTACACAGATCAGATCGCACCAGACTTGAAACCAAACAAGCACAACATCCAAATTTTCAAAGTAATACAAAAATATACAGACTAATTTTTTTATTTTATTATTTAAGTTTATTTACACAATTAAGCTAAATTTAATCAAATCAGCAAAAACAAAGCTTTTTTGTGCCCAATGTAACCTGTGAAGTGATGTTTATTTGAACAACAAGGTGGTCTGAAACTAAACTGGTCCTTCTGAATAAAACTGATATCAGTGGCTTTTATCGCGCCATCTTGTAATTCCTGCGCATGCTCTTCCCAGCTGCTCGGGGCTCTGCAGCTCAGTGGTTCTGAAACAATGTGAATGTTGACTTGGCATCAACCATATATTTTTATTATGTCCTGCAGCACAAGGTGTATATTAATAAAACGTTTTTTTATTACTAGCAGTAAAGTATTTGACTAATAATCCTATTAGACTAATAACTAAGATAATAACACCTCACTAATTTAATTTAAGGGGGAAATGCACTGTTTTGATCTATATAAGAAAGTTGATTCAGACTTCATCTGCCACAGACTGATTTATGTTACAGACTTATGGCATTCAAGAAGAAAGAAGGTTTCCGTTATCTACATGATCTAAATCATCTTCTGGTCTCATTTATGTAGTCTACAAAAAAAATGCAATAACAAAATAATATATGAATACTGTGGCACAGAATAAATATTGCTGCTTGCCTAAAATAATTATTTTATTATTTTTTTTATCTAAACAAAGTATATTTATGCCAATTGCATCTTTAGCTTTCCAAATAAAGCCCATTCCCCAAGGGTAAAGTATGTGTATAATTTTGCAGGGCCTTATTATTATTATTATTATTATTATTATTATTATTATTATTATTATTATTATTGGTTCTTACGGGATCAATATTAAAGGTTGAGTACAGCCTTTCAGCTTTTACTTTGAAACAGTAAACATTTCCCCATTAAACTTCTCTGACAATATGATCTCCCTCCAGTTTCAGCTAGATGGCAGCGTCTCTTCCAAGAACCTAATCAATACTTTGTTAGACGCTTATTTGAGAATATCATTAGTTAGAATCTGCACACTGATTTTCCTGCAGCTGGAGTGTCCGGGACACAAAGGAGCTGAGGATGGGTGTGTAACACGGAGCCGTGGTACGGATGCTGGGCAATCTGTTAACTATTTTACCCTCCATCTGAAACCTAAACCTTTCTGTAAGAACGGGAGAGCTCCACACGGTCCTCCCCCTCTAGAGCCGCGCTCACACATACACACACATTTCCACTGTTGGAGAGCTAGTGAGGTGGAAGACCACCCTCTGGCATCCCACTCATTCAAATGACTGTGTTTTTATCTCTGGGGACTGCAAGAAAGGAGAAGGAAAGTGCTGCGTGAAAACGTGTTAATGAATAACTCCTGAGCTCAACGCCAACAAAAGCTCTTTTATTCTTTCTTCTTTTCTTTCGCTTTTGTGCATTATCTCGGATGGTGCGAAATGCAAAAGTAATACCTCAAATACTTGTTTCTGTGATGCATATTGACATGAATGACCAAAAACTACTTTGAATGTCTTTAACTATTTGAAAATATTGTTTAAACTTTAATAAGTAATTTAGCTTTGCAGCTGACTAGCCCAAAGAAAAGGAATTGTCTTTTTCTAGTTAAATGAGGTTGTAAATGATTTGTAAATTAATATTAAATGGTTAAATGGAGCAAACTATTTTTATATCTAATCTCATCACTCATTGACAATGTTCTTGTGTTCCTTGATTTTTGCATAAGCGGCACGTGTTTTTAACATCTGTCTTTTCGTCCTTAGTTAGCTGTCGGCCTTCTCTCCGCTTTTTCCTGCGCAACTTGTTGTGATGTATTCCTTCCTTCTCTTTCTTCCTGCCCTCCCCCTTCCTGCGTGTCGCATGGCTGTCATCTGCTTAAAGGTGCCTGCAGCCTCTGATTCTCAGAAAGTGATCAAGTTTCAAAAAAATCCAAGGAATGCAAGCTGCCCACTGCCCATTTTTCAAGGCCATGTTTATGCAAGAGTGTTATTTTTTAGGTCTTTTTAAGTCTCTACCTTTAACCTTATCCATCTCCCGAACCCTTTTTCCTATTATTACCAAGAACATCCTTTGGAAATACATATGTTAAAAGAGTCAATGAGCAAGAAAAGACTTGTGGTGTGAGGCATTCTCTAAACAATAAACCAAGTCAAATTAGAAAGTGAGCACCAAGGAATTGAAAAAAGTGAAAAAGACTGTGGGGTCTATTGAAACCTGTAGATTTCTGTAAACAAAAGCCCTCCGAACAATGCCTGTTGTTTTAAGCTGAGCTGACGTTGCCAAACTTAGAGATTGTTTGTTGCTGACCCCATCTGAATCAGAGAGAGAGCCAGCGGCAGCGCAGGGAAACAAAAGTGTGAGAATCGCACTGAGCTGAGCAGAGTGGGGGCTGCGTCCATTTCTAGTAAAGCTGCAAAATAGGTGTGCAAAAGTCTTCACACTGCTTTTATTATTAGCTTAAAGGTGACGTAAGTGTAAGTCAGTTTGGACAACTTTGTGTTAGTGTTTTCAGTTAGCATTACATTGACTGAACTAACAAACCTATGGTCACTGTACAGTTAAATAACCCTCACCTGGACCTATTCATCAGGGACTTGTTTTGCCCCAAGGAATGTGTAGACAACAAATTAAATGGGTTGTGTCTTCTAATTGGATAAAGGTGGATGGGATGTATTCTGTTTGCTCCCTTTACTTTTACTTTTCTACACAAAATAAAAGCTGTTTGAATTATAATTTTTTTAAATTTAAACATATTCCTGCATCACATGTTGTTGTACCCGTCGTAGGTATGCAGTAGCCTCATGTGTAGACGCATGTCCTGTTATCAGACTGAACGGAAGGTTTATCTACACAGACAGCAGTGCCACTTACGCAAGTCTGGTTTATATAAGAAAAAAATATTTTGATATTATACAAAGCAGATTAAAATACTAGAGTAACTTTACTAACCAAACTAAACTAGACTAGACAATGCCCATATAGCTAAATAAAAAGAGAGTTAAAACAGAGTTGTTAAAACAGTCAGTAATGTAGTGAATGACTTATTAAAATAGCTTTTCCATATGGATGTTAAATGGAGACTTTGGAGTGGCTTAGTGTGACATGTGCTTGTGAAAGTGGTGCATATTTGTAGTGTCCAAAACCTCAGGTCTTTAAACATGACGAAGAGCCAGAGAGTGAGCAGGGGAGGGCCGCTGGCGTGACGCCCACTGGCACCATGCCCACATCTCCGGCTGCTGTGGAGCTCCGTGTCATGGCCAGGACTCCCTGCCAGAAGGGCTTTCCCCAGAACCACCTCTGCACACACACATGCCTCACATACTACCTCTGTGTTTAGTGTCAACATTTTGATAAAGCCCTGCCAGGCAAACAGTTTACCCTGTGCTAATGGTCGAACTTAGCAATAAAAATGAAGTGTTGCAGTAGCTCAGTGGGTAGAGCGGCCGTCCTTCGACCAACGGATGGGCGGATCGATCATCATCCCAAAACAATATAACATCCTGCTCTCCCCCACATACTGTCGTTGTGTTTTTGGGCAAGACACTTAACCCACCTTGCCTCAAAGTGCTTTGAGTGCCTACTAGGTGGAAAAGCACTATATAAATACAAAAAAAAAAAACTGCTCTTAATGCATACATCATACATTAGCCTCATTTCAACATGATACAGATACAACATATGCTCTTTTAAGTATAACTTTTTTTTTTTTAACTTTGAACTAACAATGATACTTGCTTTATAAATGAGTTTGGGTAGTGCTAGTATTTTTACAATGAAATGTGTTATAGAGCTTGTTTAGAGGGATATTTCTGTCACTAACATGTTATGGCTTTGGGGTCAAAATGGAGGCTGGAAAAAAGGTTTAGAACAATATGTTGAGGTGTATGGTTTCTTACATGAATGAAATTCATACAATTCTTACATGCACTATTTTTATTGATTGATATTGATAGTTTTTTCCTTTATTTTAATGCTGATTGCAACCCATGCTAAAGCTGTTACAACCTTTCTGGTATCAAAGCAGTTTAGAATATCTTTTTGTTTGATTGTTAGTAACTGAGATTTGCATATACAGCTCTTCTTTTCTTTTGTATAAAGTGATCCCTGTTTTGAAGCAAGTTCATTTTCTAATTAGTCTCCATCAAACCATGAGCCATGTGTGTTCCCCAGATGCGTGTCTGTTAAGATGTGCCAGCACAGGCCCAGCCTCTATGTTTGCATGGCTCTAGAGAAATTCTAATTATTGTTTTAATCTAAGTAACACCAGGTGTTACTTAGATTAAAACCAAGTCTGACCAAGTCTGACTGAATTTGCGGTAGTAGCTGAGCCAGTAGAAAAGCAAAAAATGTGTGTATGCGGCGAAGTCGGACTTGACCTGGACTAAGTGCTATATGCATGCTCCACAGTTGCCTGCACTGACAACATTGTTGAAGTTGCCAAAATCTAAAACTAAACCGTTTTGAATGAACAAAAACACTTCATTGCTGGGTGGGATGCTTTGAATATTATTGTATAGCAGAGGAGCAGGAGCAGGGCGTAGCAGTCCGATTTCCTCCTCACCTTATTTGAGGTAGCGTTAGCTTGAGCTGTGGATGTTAATGTACAGAGAGAGTTAGAGAAGATGTTCCAGAATTTTCATGGTGATTGGCAATTAGCATCTGTGTTAACATAATATCACACTTTTGTTGTGGGGGTGTTTATGTCTGTTGGGGATGTCCCTCAACATTCTCTGGCCTCAAACTACACAGCTTATTTTCTTAGGTGCCTCCCATGCGCGTGCCATCTGTGATGACCGCAGCAGTGATCATCATTAAGAGCAGACAGAAGAAAAGAGAAGAAATGAATGAGGCTCTTGATGAAACCAGGCTGTTTTGTTGTTATTTGAATTGGCTGTTAGGATAGCAGGGAAAGAGCATAAGACAAGAAACCAGTGGAATAGAGGCTGTCTGGATGGTAGACAGAAGAAGAATCCTGCACAAATTGACTGTAATGTCACCCATATGAAATCACACAGGCCTTTTTTGAGCTGTTTAGATTTAGAGAGTTTAGAGAAAGTTTAGTTATAAAGTCTGCTTTATAACTAGGATGTGATTTTAAAAAGGTGGGCAAGTAAGTTAATCTTGGTACCTCCATTTTGGTCAACCTCCAATATAGTCAGGTCTATAGTATATCTCCGAAACTAGAGGGAAAAGTCAAAACAATAATCTTAATTAAAGACATCTTAATTTGTGAAATTTTTACACAGTTGTATGTAAAGCCACCCAGCTATTACTACGAACACAAGGATGATCTGGTCAAAGTGCCATATATTTGAGATTTTTTAAATGTATTTATATAAAATAATTGTGTTTTGTAAGCCTTTGTATGAAGTAATATCATTGACTATGTGTTCATGTGAATGTGTGTGTGGCCTTTGGTTTGAACAGACCCAGTGTCAAAGAGGTGACCTGGACTCAGTGTCACCCCTGTAACCTGGCTGACCCTTGCGTCCCATTCATCACTTCTGCTCATACATAACTTCCTACATCTTCATAAATCTGTATCTGATCCAATTATTGCTGCACAATATACTTTTTTTCTCTGCCTGCTTTTGTGTTTTCTAGTATAAACATGTATTTGTAGCTCAGTTTCACAAGATTACAAAGTTAGCGACTGCCTTTGGCTACACTATCAGTGTGCTCCTCTGTTGTGAGGATGATTGATGTTGATGAGTGTGGCAGTAAATACTCAGAAGTACTCAGTTGTTTTGGAGATAACAGATATAGTTGTCTGCCTACCTTTTATTTAAGCTATGTTTTTTAGCTAATCGTTTAGTTAATCATCATCCTAAAATGACATCTGCAACTGCAAAAATGGCCACAAGATGTGCTCAACTTTGTCTCAAAACTCCACAATGTTTCTTCAAAGCAATTATATGCCATCTTGAGTGACCAGGTCTATGATGTTATGCCACTGGATGGAGCTTTAACATTCTTTGGGCTTGTCATTTATACAACAACACTGGTCAGGAAAATTCAACAATCATATCTTTGCTGATTTTGCGTTCACACAATTATGTTACGTCGCAATGCACAAAAAAAAAAACATCTGGACTCAGTTTTTAAGGTGAAGACGTTTCGTCTGTAATTCCAACAGACTTTGCCAATTCTGAGATCAACTGTTAAGAGAGCTGAGCTTACATCTCTAGAAGGAGGAGTTTGATATGAAACCAAACTTGATGAACCAGACAGTTCTGTTCTCACAGTTGTTGGCCATGAAAGAGAAGTGTGACTCCTGATCTGGGAGTCGTTAAGGCTCAGGAGAGTCGTTAGGGACACTCAAAGGAATGTCCTTTCTCTTTGAGGTGAAGGTGAACTGTAGATTCAGGTCCTCCAGGATTGGCTCTTCGGTGCTGATACATCCTCTTGTGAAGCTGTTGTTTAAACAACACCTGAATGAAGCAGTGTCACTAACAACTCTCCTGAGCCTTAACGACTCTCACATTTGGAGTCACACCTCCCTTTCATGGCCAACGACGGTGAGAACAGAACAGCCTGGTCCATCAGGAAATATCTAGAGATATAAGCTCAGCTCTCTTACCAGTCGATCTCAGAATTGATAAAGTCTCTTGGAATTAGAGACAAAACGTATTCAACTTGAAAACTGAGTCCAGATGCTTTTACTTAAACCTTTTTTCAATATAGTACATATGTCCGACCAGTAGGGGATGGTTTTCTTTTTGCTGCTTCTGCTTCCCCTCTTTTGTAGAGATGTTGCTTGCACAGGTGTGTTGCATCTATGATGTCATTGTTTCCAGAGAGCATTGCGGGTTCACAGTTTACACGGCAGCCACTACAAAACAAAAACACCTCCTCGGCCCGATTCAGAAGTTAGCATTTTTGTCGATTGAGAACACCTGCCTTGTGTAAACAAGAGGCCCATCCGCAACAGACATATTGTGGTTCCAGCAAAACCTGTTGTTGTGTAAAGGGCTTCTTAGATTACGTACACTGTACCTACTCGCATAATACTGCCATCTAGTGGTGAATACATTTTAAGACTAAAAAATATTATTGTACTACTATAGTAGCACCTGCCTTGTTTCCACTGGTGTGGTACAGTACACTTGGGTACTTGAGTATTGATTATCTATCATTTGTTCAAAAAACTGCAATAATTCCCATTTTTCTAAAGCGGACAACACACCAGGGGGCCTAAGCGTCCCAAAGTTGTTCTGTACGGTACGCTTTTTGAGGTAAATTTTGGGGTAAGGGAAATTTACTGATACTGACCGACCAGTTCCTATCAGCTGCTCAGCTGATTCACTCTATGCTCAGAATTACATTCAAACAACTCTATGTAGTCAGGTGGTGGCTGATTTTATTTTTTCTTACTTCCAAGAGCTCATAGCTCCTAAGTCCTTTAGTCCCCCTAGATTTTAATCAATGTCAAGTACATTTTGTGTACACAATAGACTCAACACTATTGTTAAGTCACTCGATCGACCTGCAGTTGATCCATGTGCTTTGAGGACCTGCGATTGAACAAAGCAGGACTAAAGTTAATGATACATGCAAAGAAAAATACATTCAATTTATTTAATCAAGATTTGACCCAAAACAAACTAATCCATTATGACATATTATTATTATTATTATTATTATGTAGAAATGTCAAATACCAATGTAATTTCTCTGCTATTGAGTTGTTGTGATTAGTAAGTATGTAGCTTTCACTTTGTCAGAGCAGGGTTAAGTGAGAAGAAGGAGGCAGGGCAGAAAAGAAGGTGTCCCTGGGTGACAGTTAGCTCAGCCCTGCCCTCTTCCCTCGTCAGACCACAGCCAGGGCTATCTTTAGCCTGGACACCGGGGCAGCGGTGCAGCTTTTACGGCCACATCCCGGCCCGATGTGGCCATCGCTAACTGTCGGGACAGCTGAGGGTTTGCCATGGCATAAATGAGCTCTGGGGGTTGGACGCTTCCTTTCACCCTCCACCGCTCTGCCCCCCCAGTCCTCATCCTGGGTCACAAAACACAGACTGGTAGAGGAAGTGAAACCCGGGGAGGAGGAGGGAGCAGAGATGGAGGGAGCAGAGGAAGGATGGATCGAGAGGGAGGGAGGTGAAGTGTATGTCAGCTTGGTGCTGGGTTGTTGTTGTGAGAGCTGGCATAGCCCTCAAATGTCTAACGCAAAGTTAATACAGTTACATATCAACCAATTATATTTCTTTTAGGGCAGTGTATTTTGCTTAATGCTATATATCCAGTAAAGGCATAGTTTTTATCAAATTGGACACGGTACCTGTTATTTGGGAAAAAAAGACAGGATGTATGTCTCTGATTAAAAAATATCTGTAAATTGTGGAAATTTCAATATACCCTTAATTTGAACTAAATCAAATATATACAGAATGTCCTTGACTGCCAGTATTTGTATGCTGTTAAGACATAGAAAAATTAATAAAAACTGCTATTTTTTCTCAGTTTGTTTATTACTGCAGTGAAGTAATTGCTAATTTCTGATTTACACAAAGTGGCCAGTCCTCACATTCCTCCAAACTTATACCTAACGTGGACTTGTGTAACCTTTCTGTCACATTAACCGCTCGGCAGTTTTGAAGCTGGTGAATAATGTGATGGCGGCATCATTCATCCTCGCTGCCAGTCCTGGTCAATGTGGTTAGTAAAGCATGACCCCCCCCGACCCCCTTCCTACTCTGGAGTCACTTGACTGGTGCAAAGACCCCTGACTCCAGCGCTGCAAATGACTCCAGTTTTCCCTCCCTTTTACTGTCATCCTTTTATCCCTCATTTCTCTCGCATTCACCTCGCCACTGTCCTGGACTAAACCCTTTTCACTGGCTTTGCACTGTTACTGCTCCCTACTTATCTGTCTTTTACTGTACAATAAAAAAATCCCCCATAAATATTGTTATTAATGTTTAATGCTATTTTAAAGTTATTTTTAACAGGTCTATCTGAAAAATACAGCAAGAAACATTTATGTAACATTATTTAAAATTATTTTTCTTTTTTTTACTTTAAAGTAACACCAAAAGTTTGCAGACTTTTAGCTACTCAAATTGCATTAATGTGACATTGTCCTTCTTCTTTTTATGTCAAGAAACCTTAAAACATACTATGGGAGTAATAATGATTTATGTAGAGTGACTTTAAGAACACTAGAAGAAGCAAACTCCACAGGGCCCAGGACAAAAGCAATATATATTCTGCTAGGAGATGGATATTTTGTCCTCTAAAGTTGTTTTTGTGAAATTACCTATGATTTTTCTGTGTTTTCTCTCAGATGTTTATGTAACATGTCCACCCCCCGCCACAGACTCACCCCTCACCCCACAAGTACGGCTGTTGTCACCTAAGCTCCGGACAGTGAACTCACTTTCTAAATTTAGAGTGTTCATATAGTTTGCTCAGGTAGCCGCTTGAGCTGTGTGGTCCGTGTGTGTGGATCAGGAGCCTCTACCCTCTTTTTGCCAGGTTCGACTTGGTTTTGTGCGGACTCTGCGTTTAGACTCTGTGTTTGGACTCTGTGTTTGGACTCTGCATTTGGACTCTGCATTTCGACCGGCTCGCAACAAAACCCCTAAAACCTTTTTTTTTTTTTTGCATTTTGCTTTGAAAAGTTGCGGCGGGTAGGGAAGGGGTTAATAGCAGTCACTCAGCATGCAGGAGCCGTGGCGGGCGGGCAGGCAGGCAGTGCAGAGGCTGACCTCTGACCCTTCAGGAAAGGAATGTGGAAGCTCTTTCATCCAGGACAGAAACCAAAGACACCCGGGCAGTTGGAAAGTGGCAGTTCAATTCTCCGTTTTTGATTAGGCGAAGTAAGCGGCGGTTCCATGTGAATGTGCATGGAGTGTTTGTCGTAGGGGCATCTGCCATTTTGGTGTGAAGTTCCATCTTGTAGTGTTTGTTACTCTGTAACTCCGTAAGAAGAGCAGTGTGATTAGTGGTTAAATATGGATAAGTGCTGTTTGTGCTGCAGGAAAACCTGTTTTTCACACACTTTGACTCAGATTTGATCTCTAATCTTGTTGTCCAAATTCTTGTGTGACAATAACTTACCTAAATTCTTTAATATTCGTCAGGTTTATCTTATTTGTTAGGACTTCTTTCTTGATATTTTACATCTTAAGCAACTGCCATTTTATACATTAAACTCCCCTTTGAAGTTACATTCTGTAATGTGTTTAGTGGGTGTTGTGCATTGTCTGTGGATGAGCAGTAAACAACAGAGGTCTATGATATAATTGAATAAGCTTCTCCTTTGGTGGTGTTTTTGCAGCAACTGTATGTTTGAAGATAAATGTGCATCCTTGGTTTACACAGCTGATAAATAATTATAAAAACTGGAAATAAATATTAATGCTCAGTTGAATAAGTCACTGGGAAATGTTACTAAATATGCACAGCATTGAGAAAATTTTAAACTTAAATTACTAATTAACAAGAGCTACTTTTTTATACTTTTTTTTTTTTTTAAACTTTTGTTATAAATTTAAATATAAGTCTAAAAATAGATAAATGAAATGTTCAGTGATGAATCCAGCACTGATATAATAGTAGATTGGTCTTAGCTAAACGTTTTTCTTGCAATCTAATGCATTCTTTGGAAGCTGGTGTAACTGTAGACAAAGGCAGGCGCGTGTTAGAAATCCTGTGATACTGAGAAGTGATTGTAACCCACTGACATGACTGATCCAAATGAATCACAAGTTTGCAGGGGTTTAATAATTACAACTATGCCTAAGAGTAATGCTTTGTTGTTGGCCATGTTGGCATAAATTTGTGTGTGAGTGGTATTCTTCATCAGAAGGACACTGCTGGCTAATTACACAGAAGATTTGGGCCACAATTAAAGCTAGTGTGATTCATTTCTGTGACTGTATTAAAGAAATGTTATTTTCTACCATTTTTAGCTTTAAAAAATAAAAAAATAAATAAAGTCTAAGGAACATTAGGCATTTAGAAATTACTACATTAAGACCAGGTACAGCTTTGGGAGAAAAAGTGTTGATATTAATTAGTTTTTATTAATTTGTTAAAACTAACAATTTTGAGAAAGGCTACTCTTTGGCCTACCCCTATTTTAAGCTAATAACCAATAAAATATAATTAGTAGTTATTGTAATTTTATTAGAATTCTTCTACACATAATTGTAGATACTATGTTATAATAGCATTGTCTAATTAATTCTGAGGTGTCGAGTGTTGCCGCTCTGCTTGTGTGAACTCTCTGCCTGTCGTGATGAGTCCTTTATGTCCCAGCCCCATTCGCTTTATCTCCATACCTTGACGGCATGGACCCACCTCATTGTACTGCATGTGGCGGCCTGTGCGTGCCTTTGTGAGTGCCTTTGAGTGTGCCTGCTTGTGTGTGTGTGTGTGTGTGTGTGTATGTGGGGGGGTGGGGGGTACATGATGTTGCATTCGGCGTGACCAGAACTCTGTGTGTTGTATGTGCTGTTGTGTGCGCAGGAGAGGGGCAGGGCGACACGGCATGGTTCAGGCCAGGAATGTGCGATGTGGGTAGGCTGTACAATAGAGCCGGGCTCCCTGAGGGTGGTCAATGGGACGGGTGTCACCCCCCTGCACCCTCCCCGCTGGGTGATGATCACCAAACAACGCTTCAGCTGTCAGGTCCTCTTAAACAGCACTGTAAACACATACATCATAGCAACAAACAGGTCAAAGCACATGTGTGTGCTGGCTTTAGGATTGACTGAGAGAAAGACATGACCACCATTTTACCACCATTACTGAGCTAAGTTGAGTTGAGTCAGACACAATGTCACTGGTAAATGATAATCACCTCAAGGGCCAGATATATTGATAATTTACTTTATTCTAATCAGACAATTAAATGAATCTGATTGTCTGGTATTACATTTTACACTTACTGTTAAAAGGGCTTATAACTGGTTTCCAATTAGATTAAAAATGTTTGTTATTAATTGTGTTTAATTAACTATTATTTTAGGTCTGCTCAATATTAGGAAAACATGCAATATCTGTGTTGAATATTTGATAAAGATGTGCCCTATTAATTGAGTTGAATAGAATTTCATGTAGAAATCAAGAAATCAAGCAAGAAAGCTCTGGACTAACTTCTGCTGGTCACGTCTGTGCACCACAGTTTGGACTTTAATTTTGACATGCAAAGTGAAGGCCATTATTAACACATTTACTTTGATGTGATTTGGATGTTGAGATAATGATACATGGAGCAGCTTTATCGCTTATGACACATTAGAAACATGACCTGTTTGCTTGCTAAATAGTGAGCCCACCCTTAAACTCAGTGACCCCTCAGGAGAAGAGGTTGAACGGATGAACAGCTATAAATGGAGGCTCACTATTTGGAAAACAACTAGTTCCAACAGTCATCAAACCTTTCTGATGCATTATAAAGGAATTATAGTCTTTTTATTAATAAACAAACCAAATTCACAAACCTAGTTAACAGTAGCCTTAGCACAAAGTCTTTTCACAAGTTGTTTGTGTGCATTAGGCTCTTTAAAGTTTCTAAGCATTTAATGATTTTATAGATACTGAAGATAAAACAATATTAACTCGAGTCTAACAGATACAGGCTATAATGTGAATACCCATGGAAAAATGATAGACACTTGTATAAAGCACATAAGGATGTGAACTAATTAAACTGTATGTTGATAAATATTTTCTAAAACCATCTGCAAATTAATTTCCTTCAGCCACATACTTCCATAGTGACCATGTTTCTGTGCCTCATTTGCATACTTTATGTTCTTTTGCACTTTTTCAAAGATGAATTTCTCATGTGTTCTGTTAACTGCTCCTTCACATGCTAGGAGCTTGAAACGTTCAGTTCTGTGTGGCCCAACCTTGGACTTACCAGCGTGTTAGCTAGCAGGGGTCACAGAGGTCACTGAGGGTAAATAAGGGAATGCAGACATGACAGAGAGAGTTCAGCCGGTCTCTTAGAAACACAAGTTCACATGTCGTCCCACTACACAACCTCTAAAGCATGCAACACAAGTACAACTTTACTGCACTTTCTTCAGGCCTGTCAGACTGTGTTTGAAGTTGTTGTTGAGGATCTATTAAATTGAGGATAGTGCTTGTTTGAGGAGTTGACTTAGTGGTGTAAACAGTGCCTACTCTCGACCTCCCTTTCACGTTGTGTGTGTGTTTCAGTGCTTTCCCAAGGATTACAGGAGCCTTATCCAGTTTCATAACAAGTACATACATGTACACAATTACTCACACACAAGGCTGGCTTTGTGCACCGCACTGTCGTGATGAACATGATGAAAGATTAAGCTGGATAATTACCTTCAGTCTTCACATGCTCATGATACAAATAGGTTTTGTGACTCAAATGAATTCACAGAATAGATCATGGCTTGAATATTCCTATATCTGCAGTGCAAACATTTCTGACCTTTTCCGTCACACTTGTCTTCAGCTCCCCCTAGTGAGCATCAACTTTTTAAAGGGAAAGTTTTTAAGGCATGCAGTCACTTTCTGTCTGTGGTAATCACAGCCACTTATTGTCCACTAGGACTTCCAGAACCTCTAGTCAACTTTGTCTTGCTAATGTTGGAAACATATGGTCTAAGTAATTGTTTAAAATATTTGCAATGATAGATATGCTTTCTTTTGAAAAAAAATCAATAACATTGTCAGTAAAAATAAAAACAAAAATAATGGTTTAATAACTATAATGGATTTCAAATGCCTATTAAATGTATTTAAGCTCATAACTTGTTGTGTTTGGTCATTTCTCACAGGACAGTAAGGATGCAGAGCAACATTTCCCACTCACCACCGACCATAGCTGTTGGGACTGGGTGAGGAGGAGACAAACCAGAGTGAAGAAGGTTGGCTGAAGAAGAAAGACAAAAGGAACAGTACAAAAGAAGAACTAATAGGAGTTGAATTGGGAGGTAATAAAAACAACATGTCAGCTCCCTTTAAAAAATTCAGTAAAAGCATACCTGTTTTGAAGGCCTACATTTTAATTTCTCAGATCTTCCATGTTAATGCTGGGTAGTCAAGTTGACCTATAAGCCACGAGTCACCTTCATTTTCAACACACCTCCCTCTCTCTTCTTTCCACTTTTAGCCTGCCAGGCAGGGGAGACAACAGTGAGTGTTCATGGCTGCGGCACACTAGGGCTGCCATGGCAGCTGCTGCCGCCGATGCCTCACACCGTATTACCGCACTGACGCCGGAGGAAGAGGGACGACGGACTGCCACCAAGCTGTTTGGGAGTGCAGCACCGCTACCACGGACAGAAAGAGAGAGAGAGCAAGAGAGGGGGAAAGAGAGGGAGAGGGAAGAAGAAGAGGTTGGGAGAGCAGGTGGTAAAGAGTGTTTGGTGTGCGGTACACTGTTCTCCTCACAAGAAAAGCTCCGGCTCCACGCATTAAGTCACACAGGAGAGAAGCCCTTCCACTGCTCACAGCCGCACTGTCCCAAGGCCTTCAGCTCTAAATACAAACTTTTTAGGTATTAATGACACACTGTATGGTCTGTACAGCTGCTGGTTGAAACTTGTTATCTGTCAGTACAAAATAATGTACTGTATTGTAGCCTATTTACAGTAGTTAATCCTTTTTTGAAATAAAATACCTAGCCTTTTCATAATTCTACTCTTTGTGTATTTGTGTTGCAGGCATATGGCCACACACTCTCCACAGAAGACCCATCAGTGCACATTCTGTGAGAAAATGTTTCACCGTAAAGACCATCTCAAAAACCACCTGCAGACCCATGACCCCAACAAGGAGGCCTTCAAGTGTGAGGAGTGTGGGAAGCACTACAACACCAAGCTGGGATACAAGCGCCATGTGGCCATGCACTCTGCTACTGCTGGGGACCTCACCTGTAAAGTCTGCCTACAGAGCTACGAGAGCACACCTGTGCTCCTGGAGCACCTCAAGAGCCACTCTGGGAAGTCCTCCGGTGGCACCAAGGAAAAGAAACACCCGTGTGACCACTGTGATCGCCGTTTCTACACCAGGAAGGATGTCAGGCGCCACATGGTGGTCCACACCGGCAGGAAGGACTTCCTGTGCCAGTACTGCGCCCAGCGCTTCGGCAGGAAGGACCACCTGACGCGCCACGTGAAGAAGAGCCACTCTCAGGAGCTTCTGAAGATTAAGACCGAGCCCCCCGACATGTTGGGTCTGCTGGCCTCAGGGTCGCCCCCCTGCTCTGTCAAAGAGGAACTCAGTCCCATGATGTGTGCCATGGGTCCTAATAAAGACCATCTAATGGGAAAGCCTTTTCCCACCGGAGCCCCCTTTCCCATGGGCATGTACAACCACCCTCACCTACAGGCCATGTCTAACTCTGGGGTGGGACACTCGCACCCACCCCTCATGCCTGGCTCTTTGTCTGCAGCTATGGGCATGGGCTGCCATGTAGAGTCCCCAGGGACACTCCACCCACACTCCCTTCACCACCACCATCATCACCACCACCATCATCACCACCATTCCCCTCCAATACCCCCTCACCACCAGCCCCCCACCCCCCAGCAGCAGCACCAGCCCCAGCCCGCCCCCAAATACCAGCTGGGATCTACCTCATACCTGCTGGACAAGCCCTTGAAGGTGGAGATGGAGAGCTTCCTCATGGATCTGCAGAGCGGCCTGCCAGGCCCGCTTCCCTCTGTGGAGCCCCATGCTGCTGCCGAGCCCCCCAAGGAGGGCCTGGAACCCACATCGGGCCTGGCTGAAGAGCTGTGTGGGGACCCCCTCCTGTCCAAGAGCCCTGCGGTGATCGCGGAGTCTCTGTGCGCTGCTAACATGGACTTCTCCCACCTGCTGGGCTTCCTGCCTCTCAACCTGCCCCCCTACAGCGCTCCCATGAGCACGGGAGGCCTGGTCATGGGCTACACCTCTTCGGCCAACTCCTCTTCTTCCTCCTCCTCATCTCTGCACGCTGCTGAGCCCCATGCTGCAGCGGTGGCTGCTGTTGCCACAGCACCTCTTACCTCTTTGCAACCGCAACCTCAGGAGCAGCAGAGCTCCAGCGGGGGTCTGGGACTGGGACCCCTGCACCCCCTCCCACCAGTGTTCAGCTCCAGCCTTAGCACCACCACACTGCCTCGCTTCCACCAGGCTTTCCAGTGAACACCAGCACATGGATGTTCCAGCCTGTATTTAGAATAAACACTTAGAAGCCTTGAATAAAAGTGCACAAAAGCTTTTGATGAGCCTTAGAGGAAAACCCCTTTGAGTAAAAAAGGTGAGAACAGAAGTTAAAGAAGCTTTTATTTGGGCTTTTGTCTATCCTACAATTATAATGACGTATTAACCTTTTTATTTCCAGTTATTTCCTCTTTTATCCCCCAGCCTGTATTTAGTAGCTTAGAGGGCAGGATCAGTAGGCCAAAAGGCATGGTACTGCAAACTTCCTAAAGTAATAATATTTAAAAAAATCAAAGATAATTTTAGTGAAGATTATCTGTTTTGTTGTGACCCAGAAAAATATAGTTTGAAGTGGATATTTTGTTTTACCTTATTTTTTCGTTTTTCCAGATGTAAGAACATGCTAGAACTTATCTTCTGTTTTGAACTACCCACTCTAATACACGTTCAGAATGGTGAGGAGAGAGAACAGTGAAGGAGTGAAGAGATGCAGACAACTATTGAATCCTAATTCAAAGGTCCCCCTCTCAACGGCTAGGCTAGAGCCACTAAAGCCACCCTGCCTCTAAAAAGTGCTCTTCAAACAAATTTAAAAGTCCCTATTACTGTCACTGATGTGCTCCTAGAGTCAAGTCAGTGAAAACACACAGCCTTTATCATAATTGAGTGATTGATATGGCACTTGTCCACACAAAAAAATATAAATTTATGTGGTGTGAAAGATAAACAAAGTACTATCAGCTGGCTTTTTACTTTTCCTGAAGAGAAGCACTTTTTTTTTAACAGAAGGCACTTCACCTTTTAAAAATCTTCTTAGGAAAACATTTTATTTTTGTTCCTACATATAAGGATTTCCATGCAGGCCTTGCATATTGACTTTTTTATTTGCTCCCAAAACCTTCTGTGAGGACTCTCTTTCCTAAGCTGTCTTCATGATCTCCCCTGAAAATTATCTATAGCAGCTTTTTTAGCGGCTGCCCAAATACTGTATAGCTCAGTTAACCCCAAACAACTTTAGGCCGTCTTTTTAAAAGATGCATTCTGGTCATGAAATACCCTGACATATGTGAATGGCTAAAAACAAACAAAAAAACAGTGATGGATGAGAAAATGTGTTAAAGAATGTTATTGCAGTGTACGAAATATCTCAAAAATGAATATTATAATTGCTTTTATCTCAGTAAAGTGTATTTTAGGTAGACATATTAAGACTAAGTGATGATGTTTTTGATGTCTGGCAGGTTTACATTTGTGTGTATCTTGCATTTTTTTATTTTATTTTTTTGATCAAACGATGGATGAAGTATTAGCTTTTCCTTAAGCCTTCTGTGTCATATCCAGTCTTTACCTTTTACGTTAGTATAGCGGAAAACTGTGGATGGAAAACTATCTCTAGAGGGCTAATAGTGGCTAATAATCAATTAGGATGTGAGCTAGATGAATTTAGATTGTGTATTAGGAAACGTAAGGATAGAAGATGTATCCTTAACTATTGGATTTTGTGCTCCTTTTCTAAATATTCACCACCAGCCTATAAAAACCTGAGCCCAAAGTTAACCTGAACCTCAAGTGAGACGGTGCTCCTATCTGTGTGAGTTGAACTAACATGTGTCCACATTCACCTTTCATGCTGTGCGCAAACTACCAGTCATTATGCCACAGATGAGTTTAGAAAACAAACAAAAAAAGACAAAAAACAGAAAAAAAACTTAGCACATACAAGAACGTTAAATAATTGCTGCTTTTAGCTACGGTTGCTGACGGATATCAACTGTAGACTACTAGAACATTTTATTTTCATTCTTCTGAGATGGACACACCGATCAAAGTGTTCCAAGAGCCCCTTACTCTTCCTCAACTTCCTCCTCCTCCTCTCTCAGCTGCTTCTTTAGAGTCAAAGGAAAAGGGTCTGAAATAATGGCGGTGTCCCCGAAAAGCGCGCTCACGTCCCGAGCTTTGACATTCAAAGCCCGAGGGACACACGGAGCAGCGAGGCCGGGGCGTCGCTTTAGAGTCATATATTTGTTTTGTTTATTGTCATATGATATATTATTTTCTGTTTGTATAAAACAGGACCTCGAAAAAACAACACAACACATCACCTCATTTTTATTTGTTTTATTTTTTCTTACCAAAACCTGGGGAGAAGAAACTACATTTTTGCACAATTGCTTTTTTATTTTTTATCTGGTATATTTGATACTGTAGGTCATAATATCCCTGACAATAAGATGAGTTATCCCAAACAACAGCAGTGAAGTTCGTCATCACTATAATCTGAAATGAAAATGGCCGTTGTAAAGTGCTTACACTTACACAATCAAACTTCTTCTTGATCCTAAATTTGTTGTTGGCACCTTTCTGAGCGTAGCTATAGAATATATTGAATAAAAAAAAAGTCATGAATCTAAATTTATATGATCTTTTAAAAGGTGATTGTTAAGGTTTAGGCTTAATCTGTAGCAATCAAATTGAGCATTTATGTTGTTGTAACAAATAAGTATATTCCTTCAAGGAAAAAAAAAGGGAAAAAAAGTTTTTGGCATGTATTAAGTTTGTCCTCCCTGGGTTTCTGTGAGCTAATCTGAATTCTAGCACTTTCAACCTTTAAAAAAAAAGAGTATTTTTTTCTTTAAAATTTTCAGCTTATTTGTTCATATGTTTTTAATTTTGTATTGATCCTGTATATGTATGTGCCATTAGTTTGATAACTTTATCAACCTTTGTGTATTTCTCTCCACAAGAATAACAGTATTTTTGATAGACTTTTTACTAATATTCTTCAAAAACAAGTGAGCGACCCCCCTGCTCTCTTTTTAAAGCCTGGTGTGGGGAGCTTTGTCTTCTCCTTCCAAAATGTATCTATTGAAAATCTACAGCCATGAATGAGAACGCGACAGCATATCTGCACAATCGAGGCGGCGAGGGCTAGAAATGATACGAGTTTACTGGGACTAGACGAAGTTTCAAAAGCAGCATTTTATCTAATCCTTCACCTAAAAAAAGCTTCCATCTAATCAGTGCTGCTCTTGACTCATCACATGACCTCTGACCTCAGGGCAGACATGTTGCTCTGTTCCAGGCCTTGGCTGTAGCTCCAATACCTCGGCTGCACCTACTAGGGATGCACTTGTCCTCATCTTTCCCTTTTAACTAGTAGGTGCAGAACACACTCATTTTTAAGGGAATTTGTTCATCAGTTAAAGCCTGAGATGACAAAAAAAAAAAAAACACTTAAGTATGCGCTCTCATTCTCTCCCTCTTTCTTTAGTGCTTTTAGTGAGAACCTGGGTACTGTCTGAAGCAGGCAACATCCACATGTAGTATTATATATTTCTAGCTTATTGTAAGTCTTGCATTCCAACCTCTTTGTGTATCTCTTATAGTGGTATAGCCCATTTTATTGTTATCACGTGCTATTACAGCCACCTCTGGATTGAAAAAGGTGAAAGAAAAGGTGAAAGAAAAGAGTATTTGCATTCACTTACACTATTTTATATAGTTAATCAACTACAGGGAGAATTATATAAATGCTTCAGAGGAAGAAAGATCAAAAGAAAAGTGAGAAGTCTTGCTTTTTTTTGTTACATATCTCACATGCAATCAGTTGCTGCGATGTAAAAGTGACAGATTTGTATATTGGTTGATCCAAAGAGATGACGGACACAACAGAACTATTGACTTATTGTACAGTACAGTGTATCTTTGAGTTGTCATGTGTTATGTTGAAATGATTAAAAGATGAACCAGCGGTTTCATACCTTCTTTGCCTCTCTTTTTATTTTAACACACATCGATTCTGTCACCAAACAGACCGATGTCTTTAGTTTATTTAGTTTAGAGAGGTTTCATTTGACTTTCTGATTAAATGCTTAAAACAGATCAGAAAAAAAAGAAATTAGTTTGAGCAGACTCCATAACTAAGCCATTATCATTATCTACTGTGTATTAGGATTTGCTGTTCTAGTTTAATTTATTACATCATGGGCTTCAAAATTAATTAGCACCTTTCTCAGATTGTGACAACATATAACAGTCTATATTTAAAAAAATGTGAACTGGCTTCTCAAAATATCTATTGGACTTGGTGGTATGTCTGCCGCAGTGTTTCACCCTCACAGTGGACATGGTCTGGATTATGTTTGAAAGAGTGGTGCCCGTAAGCCTCAGGCATAGCTGAGTGTCAAGACCGGCCTAATTATAGTCGTCCACAGCCAGCCTATACTTACATCAACTGAGTTCAACTCTTGCACATACACTTACTGGATGCCAACTGTGCCATAACACAAGAATAGAAACACTTTTGGTTTTGTAGTTTCTTTAAGAAGGCCTGGGGAAATGGCTTTGAGATGGTCGAGACACCACAACAGAGTTTATAATGTGATCACTTCCATTCAGACGTTGAACATTTTGAAAAATACAGGGACAAAGCGGACTGAACACCTTCAGAAGAGCACACACAAAAAGACTTTCATATTCAACTTGTCACTTTATTATTTTGTCATTGTACATTTTGTAATTGTACATTCTGTAAAAGAAACTCAAGGTTAAAAGTAACAAGAAATATTTCTTTCAAAGTCATCATGACCATCATGCGCTTGGCTAAAACGATGACAAGATCATTACAGGGAGCGCCACGAACAACAAAAACGCAACAATACAAAGCGTCTTTTGTCTTCCTCTTATTTACATTGTAAACCCCTCAATCACTCATTCACACGCATGACTTAAAAGTCTACTGAGTAAAAAGAACTCCTCTGGCATGTGCGTTTCCACTGCAGGAGTGGAGCGCTCAGTCTTTCTCACAATCCCGAGGAGTGTGGCCTGTGTGCAATAACAATTAGATCAACTGGAAACAAAACAAATGGAATAATCAACAATATTTGGATCTCTAAATTGTCTTGGGCACATATGACAGAATATTTTGGCTCATTTTGCCCTCACCAGCAGTTCATTACAGTTTCCTTTTTGAGGCCATTTCAAAACAGAAGAGATGGTAATAGAGGCATTCATTCACTAGCACGACCTGGAGAATCAGGATTGATTTAAGCACTCTCTGTAACCCCCCACCCCCACCGAAAACCAATGCTGTATGTCTGTGCAAAAAACCCGGCCACTAAAAACTAAGTGATGTTTGACAGCACCCTCCAATGTGGATATACTGTGGTGAACAAACAATTTTAAGATTGTTAATGTTAATAACGTCAATGCAATTTGAAAAGAATCTGGTTGGTACAGATTAGAATAAACAGTCAGTGGAAAGCCTTTCTCAGGAGCTCCATGACATAAGAAATCATTTAGACTATTAACATGATAGAATGAGCACATTTTTGGTAACCTCAAAAATGCTAGTAAAAGTAAGGTAAGAAAACCGGTGTGAGTATGCCATTATTACAACATTTTACATTGAATCCTTGGCCACAGCCATCGGAGATTCTGCTGTGTGTCAGAAAGTATGTAGTTCCATAATGTACAACAAATGAATACACACAGGAGAGGCATCAATCCTCCAATAAATGGTTCTTTGATAGAGACTTCACAAAGGTTCCTTCCATAACTGCATAGTTCAGCAGGCACCCAGCGCTGCTAAGGCTACACTGATGGCATAGTTAACGACTGGAAAACAAACAAAACAAATTGAACATTTTTGCAAGTTACTACTGGAAAAGCTTCACTCACACCACTTATGTAGACACAAGAGGCCGTTCTTTTCAAATTGAAAAGGTTACAGCTCCTTACATGAGTTGTGAATGTGCAAAGCTCTTTCCTTACTCCAACAGTGGCTTCACCCAACAACTTGAGAGCAATGGGTTCACATATTCAGTTCTGTTCTGTATCATTTAGAACAAATTGACCAATATTCTGACATTAATAAGAGAGCACTGCTTCGGAAAGATAAAGTGATATTTTGATTACATTTGTGGTTAACATGGTTACAGCAAAACATGGAAACTGTAGTAAAAAAAATAAGAGCATTTTTAATTTATTCGTTCTTGAATTACACTGTAAAACTCCCCAGCATAATTTCCATCCAAAAAAACAAACTTTACACATAACCACAGTTGGACAACCCAATTCTCCCCTGATCTGTTACGCATTAGAAAAATGAAGAAAGAGATAAAGGACGAAGTAAGTGAGTTCAAGACCATTTCTGTAATGACAAAAATAAAAATCCAGGATAAGTTAAGCTCAAACCGACACAAAAGACAAAACAAAAATGTGCAGAACCATTGTTTGACAAGCTTTGGCCCACTCTGATGTGTGCAAGGTGAAACAGCAGAAGACAACTGTCCGATAAGAGGAGATATTTCTCTGTCTCTGAAAGGGAGAGGAAAAAAAAAAGTGTGCTGCCACCGTGCTGTTTTTCCCCATGTGGCCAGTGGGTGGCAGAGCCATTAAAAAGCACCCTCCTATTCCCTCTCTACACACAAGTCAATGCTTGTTGAACATGGAGAATAAAAAATATATTAAAAAACTGAATGTGAGAACAACAACAACAACAAAAAACTAAAAAAATACTAGAACAGCAGCAGAGTGGCTTAGTCAATCTTGACTGCAGTATAAATTTTCCTGATGAACATGTAGGCAGCATAAAAGCCGATCGTGCCCGTCAGCAGCCAGAACGACAAGACCATCAGAGCTGTGTAGCCAAAGTACAAAAGTGAAGGGATGAACTCCACAATGTCCAGCTGCAGAGAGAGGAAAATGACAAGTTTAACAAGTCGTCGTCATAATGCTATAAAATATTATGCAAGATTATAAAAGATAGAGTATGTAATAATCATGGAATTAGCAATAGCAAGGGCTGAAATTGTTATTACTATATACACACACACAATATGCTCTAGCTGGCCAGAGGAAAATGTGGTTTTGACTTGGAAATGAAACTCTCTAGTTTATTACAAAACTGGACTAGACCATTATTTGATATTCTATGTAAATCCATATGTAAACAAGTATTGCGTAACAGCTGTACATTTAAAATTACATACAGCATATACAAATTGATTTTAACCACACACTCCAACACCCACCGAAAACATGCCTGCAACACACTTTTGAGTCTGACCGAACAAGACAAAATCAAGACCAAATCAAGTGCACATAGTATTTTGTCTTTAAATTCTGAGAAATAACACTGAGCCTGTACCTTATTGACAAAATAGAAGATGGCATATATAAGGACATAGAAAGCTGAGCCTCCTGAAACCAGGAAAGTTCTCCACCACCACCGGTAGTCCTGTTGGATGAGGAACACAGATATGACGGTTTCAGAGGGAGTGTATAGATGAGGCTGATATGCTTCAGGGAAAACCAGTTTAACTGAATACAGTGTCATTAATGGCAATAAACCAGAAGACAGATCTTTATTTAATACATTTCTAATGAAGATTTAAACTAGATGAACATACCTCTGCACAGAGCTGGAAATAAACCATGACAATGCTGATCTGAGAGCAGGAAACCACCAAAATGATGAAGACCAGAAACAAAAAGCCAAAGAGGTAGTAGAACTGATTCTCCCAGATGGCCTGTAGGTGGTTACAGATTAAATGAATAATGCTGCTCAGTTGTGTTTACATTAGATTAAGTTACTCATATCTCTGTATGCCAAGAGGATTAATGGTACTGATTAGAGTGTGCACTTAGAGCATGAACTGGAATTATTTACTTACACTGAATATGAAGAAGAGCTCAATGAACATGGCCCCAAAAGGCAGGATCCCAGCCATCAGGATTCTAAAGAAAGAAAACATTAAATAAGAAAATATTCTCCTTGAAAGTAGGGGCAGTGACTGATGCAAATACTCACCCAACAAACTTGTTCATGTACCATCGCTGCTCTGGGACTTGCCGAGGGATCTGGTTTGTGCGCACAGGGTTGTCATATGGCTGCTTCCGGAATCCGAAATAGTAACCCAGGTAGACAAGTGGCATGGAGATCCCAAACCACATGCACAACAGGGCCAGCATGGTAGTAAATGGCACCTGGTGTGGGGTTAAATAAAAGAAATTCAACAGGTTAAAGGCCTTAGTAATAATTTTTTAACAATGGTTTTATTATTGAAGACATTTGTAATTAGGTTGGAGGATACATACAGCTCCAGAAGAGTGCTCTCCCCAGATGAAGCAGTTGAGGATAAAGCATATTCCAAAAACCACTGCAGGATATAGCGTTGCCGTCTATCGTGCAAACAAATGTAAAGAATTGCATTATTTACATCACTTTCAATTGGTGAATCTGGTGTCAAGTTTAAAGTGCTTTATTTGAACTTACACAAAATGCGCCTTTCTTCCACCGATGGCCCTTCAGTGTGCGGTACAGTCGGCCAGCAAAGTAACCACCAAACACACTAGAGGACAAACATGTACTGTTAATATAATTAAGAACTAAATATGATAAGAAGCAAGATTATGATGATGATTCTCACCCCATGAACATAAAGAGGAAGCATGAAGTGGTCATCAAAGCTCCTCTGCTGGATGGAGACAACATGCCCAACATGGCCACAACTGCAGCAATCAGTAAAGAAATGATGTTCATTCATTGAACATTACCATTCAAAAGGTATATAAATAGATATTCAAAAAATAAACTCACAGATGACAATAAGGACCATGCAGAAGAGCTGTGTTCCTGAGCCCAGTAGCGAGCTGAGGATCATAGGATACTGGGGTGGCCTGAAGACATCCCCATGGACATTCTTCCACCCGGATTCCTCCATGGTGTCCTCCTGTTTGAAGGAGAAACAGTCTGGTCAATTATGCAGATTTTAAAAAAAGTGGTAAAATGTAATGTTAAATATTGAAATGCAAGTAAATGAGAAACTATAAAATTACAATGTCATCCTCTCTGTTGTAGTTGGCGATGTCCTTCCTCAAGGTCCTTATGATAATCATACTCAAAATACCTGCAGAATAACAAAAAAAAAAGAAAAGAAAAATTTGGAGGATTTTATTTTGAGTGATATCAATAAAGTTATATTTGGCCGTATTTACCAGACAGGAAGAAAACAACCACAACAGAGTTGACAATGGAGAACCAGTGGATTTGGACATCACTCATAGTCAAGTATGTATCCCATCGTGACGCCCATTTAATCTCACTCTCCTGAATAGAAGGAAAAACAAAAAAAAAAAAAACGAAGACATGCTTAGCACTTCCCTTAAACATCTACTTTGCAGTATACTTCAACCACAAGGATAAAGTAATGACTTGCTTTTACTCTCTGGTTTGTCTATCAGCAAGAAAACTATCGCAGAATGATGAACTATAATATTAAATATAAATGAATGAATTGGTTCATGGATTGAGAACATGTCTGATTTAAGATCACAGTTTGTCCCCACTTACCTCCCAGTGAACAGAGTAAGTGAAGAGGAGCTCATTCTCTTTGGATGGGTCAATCTCTTGGGGAGCTGAACCGCTGGCCTCAGGCAGAGTGCAAGTCTTTGCAGTTTCATCTGGCTTCAAATCTGCCATAAGTCATCAATAAGTAAGTACAGAGTATTTTACTGCTAATTTATGGGCTACACATTCTTTTATCGTACCGTCCATTTTCACACTTTGGGGAACAACCTCAAAACGCACAACTCTGTAGTTGTGGATTTCATTCTCCTCCACCTTCTCTCTGTGGAAGTATAGGATGAAGGACAAGTGGTTGTGCAAGTAAAACTGTAAAGGAAACAAAAGAGAAAGGTCAAAAATAAAAACACTTCAAATAAAAGCACAACAAGGGTAGTTACTGTGTGGAAGATAAAAAAATTGCCTTAGCATACTGTACACTAACCAGACCTTCCTCTATTAGAAAAACAATGGGGGGGCACTTTAATGACCTTCAGCCCATACTCTATGGCTCTATTTATTAATTAACATAAAATATTTTAGGGCATCTTGCATGTGAACAGAATCCAAAATGAGACTATGGTGAAGCCAAATGGTGGCCACCAGGGAATATTAAATGAATTAGTAACCCTTGTCAATGTAGGAGGCCAAAGTGAAATATAAAGTATCTAAATATTTGGTTAATATAATGAGAAAAGTTACCTTGTTATTGTCCACAAATCCCAATCTATAGCCATGTTCAAACTGGATGTCTTTCACCACATCCTTCTTTTGCTCCTCTTCTCCTCCTGCCTCTCTGTTTGGGTAAAACTCTAGCCTAGTTGCAACTGGAAGGTTGTCTGCAATTCTGAGACAATAACAATACAAATTTGAATACATTTGTGGGAAACTGGTTTAATATGAATATTGTTAATTATAAAAATAGACAAAGCAGAAATACATAGACATTCTGATTAACAAAGTGGAAGTTTAGCTTCCTTTAAAAAAATAAATAAAAGTGATCCTTACAAATGGACATAATACTCCTCTTGAATGCGCTCCGCGACCAGCTTGCTCTCTTCCACAGTGATCTTTTTCTTAGCACACGCTATCTCACAATTTTTGTCATTGGTCATCTTAACACTGTAGAGAGTGTTCACAATACGATCCCCACGTAACACCTCCCCTACAAAACAAGTACATGTTGATAAAACTAGATATGATCTAAATTGTATAGGATTAATCTGAAGTTACAGGAAAAAGTAAAGTGGCCTGACAGCATTACTTCCTCAAAACACTTCCTTGGACCACATTCCAAGAGTGAAGTGGCATAAACAGTCACTTACCCAGGTTCTCTCCCTTATAGACAATTTTGTCTGGCATACAAAAAGGCAGAGAGTAGTACTCATAAGGGAGCTGGGTCCTGGAGCTGGTCAGCTTCACTGCCTGGAAAAAATAAAATAAAAAATAAAAAGCCTGGCTCACTAACTGAGATATACACATAGTATCAGCATTTGTGCAATACCAAGCACATTTGTAATAGGTCTGTCAAAATATATGTTTTAACATAGAAAGACATAATAACAACAACATAATAGAACATAAATACCATTTGCAATGAAAATACAATTTCTCTACAGTCATTGATTCATGGTTTTGTTACATTTAGGTTAAAAATAAATATTCACAAAGTATAATATTACCTTAATGTCTACATTTTCACCCTCCTTAAAGTTCCGGGGAGCCACTCCTGGGACATAAAAGGACAGACCCACAGGCAACACCGTCAGCAGCAGCAAGGCCCACCACGTCTCCTAAAAATCACACACACACACAAAAAAACTAAGGATAAGAAAGAAAAACAATCTAAAAAACAACAAGATCAGTTATTATGTGGTTTTGCTTTACACAAAAGTAAGGGTGAATGGCAACCTTTGATAATCTTAACCTTTTATATGTTTTAGTAACAACACATTGGCCCTTATTACAGACTTTTCCACACTGTATAAAAGAAAATCATAAAAGCATTTGGACTCAGTTTTCCAGATACTTTTGCTTTAACCTTTTCTTTAAGATGACCTGAATGACTGAGAACCTTCACAATCAATTCATATAAAGTGGTTTTCATTACACAATGAAATGTTGTGTGTGCTGAAGTACTGATGGAAATTGGTTGATTAAAACTCAACAATGTCTGTCAGATAGCAAGTGGAAAAAAAACTATTTCTATACCGCATTTTTACATTAACTAAAACATTTGAAAAGATCATCATCTAGATTTAAAATGCCACAAAAGAGCTGAGTCAAACAATTCTTTACTTGCAAAAAAAAAACTAAAACAGAAGATATCTTGCCGAGGTCATGTTTCATTTGCTGTTGAATCAGTCATAAAGATCAACATCTTGCAAAAATAAAAAACAAGATACTTTGTGGTCAAATATATGTAATGGTTGAAGAAGAAAGCTTAATTACAAAAGTTACCTACCATACCAGTCTTACGCGCTTTTCTCCTCAGCAGCAGATCTTTGGTTAATAACTACCTAAAAACTATCTGACCAGATGTCACGCTCAAACTGACGCTGACAGAGTTGCTAACAGCTAGCCAAAAGCCCCAGAGTAGCTAGCTCAGTTCTGCCTGTTGTGCGGGAATTGACAGTTTATCAGTAGCGTGTTTGAATATCCTTCCTCCGTAATCACGGTCCAACACAGTACACAATTATAACGAACCAGTTTAAGAATCCCGCATCACCAACGTTAACTACTAGCATGCTAACTTAGCCCGGGAGTCAACATTTAGTCAGCAGTGTTCAGATTGAAACATACTCCGTAAATCCCAAGTTTAAAGTAGAACCATTTCCATCGCCTATAGAAACGACCCTCTGCAGTTCCACCACCATGACATTATTATTTGACAGTAGTGTTAAAGATATATAGTTAGAGGAAAGAGTTGGCTTTTCCACTTACCATACCCGCGGCCGCCATTTTGATTACGTGTCATAAGTGACGTCAGGGGAAGGAAGTGAAGGACTCTGAATAATAAATTAATTCACCTGATTAAATTTTGCATAGTTTTAGAACAAATATGTAGTATCGGTATTTATGTGAATATATGTGTAAAAACATATAGTTAATATAGTGTTCCTTTAAAGAAGCTACAAACATGTAGCTTCTTTAAAGGAACACCAAGTTTGATGTTTTGTTGAATTATATTTATTAAACTTGTACTTTATTTTTTTGTTTATTTTGTTTTTCTTTTTTGTGATGTTTTGCAAATGCATAATGTTTTTTTTTTTAATAACTTTAACTCACCACAATATAAATATGCCAGCAAGTCTTTTCAAATTTATGTGGCCCAGTAAACTACATATTTTTCTTGGTACTCACTGATTTTTTTGGATCCTTATCAGATTTTTGTTGGTTTATGCATGTCTGAATGTTTTGCAGTGATATTAATAGATACACAGCCAAGAACATATTTCTGTACAGTTTATTAAAAAGTAACTATGACTGCATTATTTGCAAACATACAAGGGGATTTTGCTTAATGAACTGGAAACAAAACATTGTATTTACAAGAACAAGGAATTTTTTTCAAAGCAATAATTTTTGGTAAAACACCTAAGTTTTACAAAGGCTCTCAGAAAGTGTCTTACAATCGTATCTCTTCCAATGGATAGTTAAGCAAATGTATTGTTTATAGTCACAGGCTTCCACCAACAGTAATATATAATGTAAAACTAAACATTAAAATAAAAAACTATTTTTAAAATGGTTTTAGTTTTAGAAGTTTATGTTACGACCACGGCATCCTAATATTCAGTGCCATAGGTCTACAGTGTGAGCAAATAAATTAATCTTCTAAATCTTAGAATATTTAAGGCTAAGAAGACAATATAAAGTCTTTCAGAAATGGAATAAAAGACAACTGCAAAAGGCACAGTCAGGATAAATTGAGCTACACTATAAATAAAATCTTTCAGCAGAATCAATTGATTAGAGCGTGTGCTTTCAAAGCCTTCATTCCCATCACAATCAATCAGATGATCAGAGTGAGAACTGTATATAGAAATTGTATTGGTATAAAGAATTCTTGTATTGACAAGAAGACATTTTACAGCATAACACTGCACAAGCTGCATTTCCCACTAGAGGTCAATATAATGGTTAAACTTTACTTAGATGAAAGCACAATGTACTAAACCTGTTTTTCCACACAAATGCTTCCAGGTAAGATTAGGACAAAGAAGGTTACTTTGTTCATGTTATGTGTGTGAGACAAATATGATGTACAATTAGACCTCCTTAGTGAGTGGTGTTTAGTCACAGCAGTTTTGTAGAACACCTACAGATCAAACACCCGTAAATTACTATAAATAGCTGAAACAACCACACTGCCACTGTAGTAAGTCTCTAAGCATACATTGGTGTTTATTTTAAGTCACTATTTTCCAATAATTTATTCTGTCAAGGCTGTTGTGCATATAAATAATTTATGACAAATTTGTTATGCTTTTGATATACTTAGTACAAGAGCAGCGGCTGTTTCCATATTACCAATGAGGTAAATTTGTCTTCATATCCTTTAAAATCTTTTAAATAATTACATACAACTACAGTGATACTATTGCTTGGAATTAAAATATGGCTCCTTGCCAATTTGTACAACCCTTTCTTATTTGACAGAAAGTTCTATGAATGGCAGGATGGGAAGGATAAATAAATTTCTAAAATAAATTTATCATGGCTGGTGCTGATACTGGCTCTCAGTGGCGGTGTAGAAATCCTCTAATACACTCTGCAAATAGTCAAAGGTGGGACGGTCCTCTGGCTTGTTTTTCCAGCATTCCAGCATAATTTCATACAGTTCAGGAGGACAGCTTTCAAGACGCTGCATCCGGTAACCTTTCTCAAGGGAACGAATCACTTCTGGGTTTGTCATCCCTGCAGCACAAGAACACAGACAGTAGAGTTAGGCAGAATTAAACAGAGATGTGTTTTATCAATGTCCTTACTAACTCTTACCTGGGTATGGTGTGCGTCCATAGCTGATTATCTCAGTCAGCAAAATGCCAAAGGACCAAACATCTGATTTGATTGTAAAAGAGCCATAGTTGATAGCTTCGGGGGAAGTCCACTTTATAGGGAAT
Source organism: Neodontobutis hainanensis (assembly GCA_024349245.1). NCBI lineage: Eukaryota > Metazoa > Chordata > Actinopteri > Gobiiformes > Odontobutidae > Neodontobutis > Neodontobutis hainanensis. The sequence goes on from JALDNG010000026.1 coordinate 3,277,281, forward strand.
TTGGCACCTAGGTATTAAAAATGATAATATATACGATAAAAACACATTTTCCTTATTCTAGTTAAAATAGCAGATCCTAGTGAGTGGCTACCTGAATAAATATTAAATAACAGTGATACAGATTTTTTTTTTACCTTCTCTGGCTGTATATTCATTGTCTTCAATGATACGAGCGAGACCAAAGTCTGCAATCTTGCACACTAAAGCCTTATTCACCAGAATGTTTGCAGCTCGCAGGTCTCTGTGGATGTAATTTCTCTCTTCAATGTATGCCATTCCCTCGGCAATCTAGAGGTAAATAAATACAATAGACAGACAGTACATATCAGCAATTGTTCAATGCTCACTTTCCATAATTAATTTTATTTTTTTTTCAATTAAGTGCCACACATTCCTCTTTGCCCATAAGTAGATTATCTGCTAAAGACAGATGTGACACATCATATCACATTTATTTCTTCCACTTTTCTTTTGAAACATATTCCACAAGGGGGTGCCACTTGTTCATTGTTGTTTCATTTGGGTTTGTAATATTATGACTTATTCAGAGATATGTGAATTATTCATCTGAACACATTTTGTATAAACAAACATGAAGAAGGGATTGTAGATATGAGTTTTATACCTGGGCAGAGAAATCAATAAGCTTGGGCAGCTGGACACGGTTCCCCTCGTCACTCTTTAGGAAGTCTAGCAAGCTACCTATACAGATATAAAATAACATTGAAACATGTTAATGTGGTAGTTTGCTGAAGTAAACGGCCAAATATATTTACAACTGGTCACTGGTGTGTTTCAGTTAACTGTGTATTGTATCTGCTACACTTCATGTGGCACACAGACCTTTCTCCATGAATTCAGTAATAATGTAGATGGGCTCTTCTTTGGTCACTACAGCATTGAGTCGGACCAGTTTGTCATGCTGCAGTGTCTTCATAAGGTTGGCCTCAGCCATGAAGGCTTCAACTGACATACTTCCGGGCTTCATTGTCTTCACTGCTACTTTGGTGTGCTTATTGTAGGTAGCTACGGGCAAAACATAATTTGGTTATAATAATAAAGGAAAGTCAACTCACTGTTACTTATAGATCTAAAGCATCTTACCCATCCAGACTTCACCAAACTGGCCAGCACCAAGCTTCTTATCAAGCTTGAGCGATGACCGTGGGATTTCCCATGCGTCTTTCTCCCATGGCTTATCTGGTTTAGGATTCAGACATGGGCTGGTCAGTGACTGACAGAGGCCATCTCCTTGTTCTGCAGTTGAAAAAACAAAATTAATATTATCATCTCAATCATGTCGGTTGTCTTTAAATGTTTTGTTGGTGTAGTATCATCTAAAAAGTCTATTTTAAAACACTTAATATGACTTGTCTTCAGTAGCACTCTGCTCTTTGGGCTGTGGAACTGTATAGTGCTTAAGGGCACCAGGCAAAGTAAACTCATTGTAGAGTCATTAACTCACTTTTGTAATGGCCGACCAGTTCTTGCAGCGTGCTGAAGGTGATACGTGGGGAGATGTAGAAACCTCCGTTGTCCAGTGTTCGAATCTTGTAATGTTTCACTGTGTCACCAGCCTGGGCATCAAGGTCCCGGACAGACAGAGAGTAGCTGCCTGCAGTTACAAAATAAAATATAGAAAGAAGAAGAATACTATTGTTATCCACTGAGGGGAAGTTTTTGACTGCTGACACTTCAGATTTTGAAGTAAACTGATGATGTTTCGTCTTTTTTTTTTCATTTTTGACCAATACTTTTTCTCATGCTCACCCTTAGTGGTCTCGCTGTCTCTGATCATAAATGACCCCAGTTTGTTCCCAGCGGCCAAAAGCTGCCTCTCAGCATCTTTCCTGCTGACACCCTTAAAGAACCAACTTAACAACAAGAAACACATCAGTTAGACCAAATACATATGCTACTCCATAATGCTTGATTTAATTTAAAATCTAAAAATGATAGGAGCATACTCTTCAGTCTCTAGAGTATCTTTGGCGACGTAATTGCTAGGGATGAATCCTTCCCGACTTGTACTTATTAACATGGCTCTCCACCACTCCCCTGATCTGAAGAAACAACAGACATTTGTCAGCACGTGAACAATAAAAATAAATATACAGTATGTACAGCACATTGAACATATAGGTGGCAGTCCACTTACTCCTCCAGAATCTTCAGCTTGTCTCCTTTCTTAAATCCCAAGTCTCCATCATGAATAGCCTCATAGTCATAGAGTGCAATGGCAATGCTGTCACCTACGGCAGAATCAGTTACAAATAAGTTTCTCTTTAAGGTTATAGGGTCTGTTGAAAATTAAAACTGAACATCAATTCATTTTCTAACTCTCACTGGACTTTGATCTAAGAGTGCTACAACAGTTCCTCATACTATATAACAACTTCCTTGTCTGAGGGATAATAATAGAAGTGAGCCTGGTGATGTGTGTAATAAGAGACGGGGTATCTTTCTCTACGCACACACTCAACTGTTGTTTGCAGAATAGATACACTACTAAAAAGGAATACAATACACTGTTTAAATACTCTAAAATAAACCCGAAGTGAAGCGATAGTGTGGTTAGTTGTAACAGCTGTAAGCTTTTTGGTAAGGTTTGTCGTAACTCACCTTCTGACTCATTTGCATTCTGTGGCATTTTGGTCTGTAGACAAAGAATTACAATGTTATAGATTTGTGAAAAAGTTTTATGTTTTGCTTCTATATTTGATTTTACAAACTACAGGAAGAGATTTGTTTGCTTTTTTTATGTAGCTTAATTGCTATCTGCCCTTCTTAAAGTCATCATATTAAACCAAGACGAGAAGAAACGGGGCTAGTTTGCTATGAAATAAATGCAAGAAGACTACAAGATACGGCCAACCAAACAAAACAGATAAACTTTCAAAGCAAGGAAGGAAGGACATGATCAAATCATCTTTAAAAATTGCAATGATACATCATATTTTCTTTAGCTTTAGAGGTTTCTATTCATTTTCTCTGTGCAATAAGTCTTGCAAAAACAACACAACTGTATAACATAAATGCAGACAGAGCCCACCCAGGTTTACAATGTGGCATAACACACATTATTTTGGAGGTGTGGCCAAACACTTTTAATCTAACTCTTGTGCCTTACAGCTTCTGTTCTGTGACTTCCTCTTTCTTCAGTTAGGGTTAAACGAGACATTGCAGTCAGCACACAGGAAGCAGTGGCCAAAGTAACCTAGAACACCATTACCCTTAGCGCATACCAAAGTCTGACCACAATGCAAAAACTTACAGCAACACTTTGGCAAACATAAGATTGTCTACATCACTACCTACACTTACAGCATTCTTCCCTGAGAGCCCAGTTGTAGGGTCTTTGACGTAGTGAGCCGGCTGTGCGCGGTTCTGGTGCTCGTTATTGCTGGTGCCTTTGCTGAAGGTCTCCTCCTCCTTTGAACCCGTACAGCCCATGATGACTTCTGTAACAAAGCAAAAACAAGGAACTAGACAGTAAGGAAGGAACTAGACAGTAATAAAGCTCATTAAAGATAGGTAATATTTAGATAAACTAAAATGAATGAATGTCAGTCTGAGTAAACGTAGTGAGTAAACATTTTTGGCCATGCCCATTTAATAACTAACTTTAGAGTAATTTGTGTTCTTCACAAGGAACAGTCAGGTTTAATATTAGAAGAATACTTGGAGGTCAATATAAAACTTGTCAAGCCAACCAGAGCAGTGACTAGAGCACTCTGACATTTATAATATTTTTTCAGGAACTCTGTAGTACAACTGGAATTTTAGCTTTTGGCAAAGGTCAAGCTTTTGAAGCACAATCCTTTAAAATATCTGTATATAATCTATGCCATGAAAGTTACTTTTAAAAACATTTGTGCATTTTTTTTCTGCTGAAGAAGAGAGAGACTCAAAAAGGTTTTCTGCTGATACTTTTAAATATAGATTTTTTGGAGAGAAGTCGTTAACTTTCAATACACACAACAAATGTGCAAATGAAAAGTCTTATCAGGAGGAATACGTCCAGGAAATATTGTTTTCCTTTTGGGTTACTATCTGTGTGCATGGCAACATGTAAATAGGTATAATGTCAAACGAGACAAGGAGTGGGAACAAAGAGGGACTGTGAATAGATAACAGGTGTAGTATAGCTTATCTAGATTCAAATAAACAAATCCAGACAGTCTATTGCTGTGCCAAGGAAGTAATACTAATCAGGAACATGTAGCCCCATCCTAGTGTTACCATGCACAGTATGATTTTGGAAGCAACATTTGCAACAGCAGAAAACTGTTTTTAAATAGTCCATTTCTGACTACACAGCCCTTAGACATTATGTACAGTAGTGTGCAATGGAAAAAGTTAAAGCATTTTAACACAGGAAGTTCCGGTATTTTGAAGTTAAATTAGTGGCGTTCTCATTTGGACTTCCTTTTTTTCTCTATCCAAAACTTGTTCCTCTGATTAATGAACAGCATTTGTCATATAAGTATTAAAATGGACAAGCATGACCTAATGTGTGTGTAATGCTTGGATTTAGCAGGCCGGGAAGAGAACTAAGTTGCTCATGGCTCTAAATGTGTGAGTGAGTGAATGAGACCATCATACATTTAAAATATTTTTCAATTAAGAAACATAATCCTGTGTCTTTTTTATGAAGCTGTCAGTAGTATATTTTTGCCTTTGGACAAAAAGGAGCTGACCAGCAATCTATATCCAAAGAGTAACAAGTCATACTGGTGAAATATACATCAGAAATAGCACTTTATGATGAATCATTTCTAGTTTAATGAATGTATTTTTGTTCTCAAATTCTGGCAGCTTGCTCTGTTTCTATTTTGCTTTTTTAAAATCTGTTTTTGCTCATATCTGCTGACAAAAAAAAATATGGCCCCTGAAAAAAATCCAGTAAGACAAACTGTAACAGCACAAGAACAATCTCCTTTACACAAAGTGATGAGCTCAACATAGCCATATACCCACATTAGTAATCGGTGTTGAAATACTGTGACAGAGTGGCATGGTAAAAAATCTCACACCCACTGCCCCAGTCTGAGCTTTAAAAGTGTGTAGACTAGAACGGAAATGGACCCATCACAAACTGTTGGTGCGATGCATCTGTTTGTATAACAAAGCTAAATCAAACAAACACTTTAATCCTTCACAGCAGACTTAAGTGTGACTTCTATCAAACTGCATCATGTCTGAGGAGCTGTTGGATTAGCTATTTCCTCATGACATAACACACTACACAGCTCTTATTATTAAAACGGAAACATTCTCTTTCTTGCTTAATAACTTAAAGGGCAATGCTGAAACACAGGCTAATAGTGGAAACCCCAGATTAGTGCAGACTGTCAGCTTCATCACTATCTTTCTACATCACAACAACCTTTTAATTGACAAAAATACAACACTTGACTGTATTATATCTGCCTTTGCTTCCACTTGTTTTCTGTAAACTTGGACTTTATGTCTGGTCATTCATGTTAGTCACAATAGCTCTCCTATACCTCCACAAAAGCTGATCCTTCCTATGGACTCATTTCTCGTTTGCAGATCAGACAAGAATCCAGGTGAGTGTGCACCTGTTAACCATCGCCTCAAGCCAAAACATAATCAGGACAAATACCACCACAACATACTACTTTACAGTTATGGAGCATTATGGACATTTTACATGACTAACTCTGTATCCATTCAGCAATATAATTTGTGCTTTTAAAAAAAAAAAAAAAAAAAAAAAAAAAAAAAAAAAAGGCTTCTTGTAAAAGAAAGAAGTTACAGAAGTCACCAGTGTGCATGTCTAAGCAGTAGCCTAAGCTCAAATGAACCAAAGAACTTGGGCAGAAGCGAAACCAGTCTCGTTTGTGGTATTCCAGTGGTCAGTCTAAATAAATGTGGAAGATTAAGAGCAATAAAGGCTACTACTGAAGTATTCACTAAATCAAAAGAGCTTAGAATGGAAACTTTTAGCTACAACTTAAAGACCTACTACTTACACTCAAGTCCAGTAACTTAAAGAGGCAGTGGTCGTTTCAACGCTGAAGTTCCTCTTTTCACGCTAAACATCACTCTTGTGAAAATGCTAACCCCGGCTCACAAAATGTAGGCTAAGTCATCCAACAATCGGAAACATTGAATTCTCTATTTAGCTCTGAGGAAACGGTATTTTTTACATGAAAAGGGAGTCAAAGGATGCACTTACTGCGATACAACCAAAAACTTTAAAGGAGTATTTCTTCAGTATAGTAGTCCACTCTTAAGTTCTCGCGTTAACTTAACTTCTTGACGATACTCCACATTTCTTTCATGTAGCCTCCATCGTGTTTAAGGCCGCCTCATGGCTCTGCTCATCCCTAAGATGTGGACCCAGCGGCGGACTGCAGCTGACTGGACTTGAACAAGGAAGTTTGCATCAAAACTGAGACGAGAGAAAAGAGGAAGCAGCGCCGGCGACGCGCCTTTGGTTTCAAATAGTGCTGCTTATCTCTGCTGTCAGATGTTGGTCAAATATAATTTAAACGCAGAATGAAGTCTAGTCGGGTCAGGAATTTACATTTACTTTTACACTAAAGCAACACAATTGATTTTTTTTAGGGGTTCAGCGTTACCGACGGACTGCAAAAGTTAGAGCTGAAAAGTGTCATGGCCATGGCAGTGTCACACTTTGGCTGCTCTGCCCCCGGTTTTTTGTCATGGAATCACCAAAACTTTGAGGTTACATGATCTAATGCTACAAATGTACACAGCATCACTTAACTCTGAAAAGTCAAGCTCACTACAGTGTCTTTATCAGGACAAAATTAAGACTAAGCTCGTCCTGAAAAAGAACCCAGGACTAAAACCAGGACCAAACAACCAGAGCTAAAGTAGATGTAAATTATGATACAAACCAAAGACTGAACTTAGTTTTAACTAAAGCTGTCTTAAACTAAGACTAATCTAGTAGTAAACCCTTGACCAAACTTGTCACAAACTTAAGAACTAAATTTAAGTCTACAATCAAACCTTTACAATATCTTTGTGTTTGCAAAAGTGAGGGTGTGGACTCATTTGATGCTCAGATGGACAGCCGTAAGGGGTTCATTTGCATGATGTGCTGTACAACAGTATGTACAGTGTGATGATGGGTGGAGTGGGGTAAGGGCACACAGCCCCAGGGCAACAACAACAGCAGATCAGTAAAAACACACCACACAAAGCCCTTAGCTTTAATCTGTAATCAAGAAGGATTAGAAACCAAGTTCAGCCTGTTACCAAAGCGGCAGCGGACAGACAGTGTACTGAGACGAGGATCATAAACTGAGAGTCAAACACACAAAGGTAGAAGTGAGATTAAAATCTTGCGTCACAGATAAATGTACAGAAGCAGGGCCAAATCAGGAAACTTGCTAGCTTATATAAGCCACACAAGACATTTGTAATGAATAGTAATCACAATATGCCCCTATCTGAGCACAACTGTAGCCAGCTATGAGGTCACCTGGCGCTGGAACTTAGTACATTATGTGGCACAATGGTAACAGTTATCAATGTATGAAACAGTGTCGAAGCAAAAGTGGCACTGGACCATTAGAGCAGGATTTATCATCCATCACAGTGACATGCACACGTTTAATTTGTTGGAGTTATTTTCTAGATTGTCCTAAACATAATACTTAAGATCAAATACTTTGAAGCTCCAAACGTGCTGTAGCTTACAAAACTATTACAGTCACGAGAGCAGGTGGAGAAGTGTACAGAATCAGCTGTATATCAATCCGTTTACATAAAGATGCAGTTTTGTGAACCGTTACATTGACTCAGTAACTCCAGGAAGTGTTAGCATGGAACACGCTTGATTAAACATCTAGTACAAGTAAATAATTTGTCAAGATATTTTGACCTGAATCACTGATTGGTATGTTTTATTAAAGCCAAAACCTTTTAGAACTAAAAATTAGTTGCATAAATACAGCATAACATTTCATGTAATTTTTTTAACAAAAGTTGAGGCCATATTGTCATTGAAGAGTAGTTCATACAAAGTGAAAGTAAATGAATTGTACAATTGAGAAAATGTTATTTGTTACATGAGTAAACAGAATCAGAAACACATTCTTAACTGCTTTTTGTCCAACAAGTAAGGATACCAGTCAACAAGTGAGTAGACTGTAGTCACAGTCTAAGAGGAATAGCCGATAAAAGCTGTGGGTTCACAAAGTACTGAATAATGGGCTTTAATTGCACAAGAGCGACATGACTTTAACAAAAGAAGTCAATGGCAATCAATGGAAACATTAGTACTCTATGTTGTTGGGTTGTCATACAGAAAGTGCATCAAAGAAAACAAAATACATTGTAGTGAAGGTAGTATTCATACATTTCAACAGTTGGGAAACCCCAATTCATCACCGTGTTCACATAGTGTATGATGTTTTACTTTAGAGTGCTTTACTTTAGAGAGTAAAAATAAAAAAAATAAAAATGTAACAGTTTAAAGCATTTACGTGTCAAGAGGTCACACTGTCACAGTCACAGCTGTGAACGGAAAGTTAGCATTTGCAAAATATGTGCTTTCAGAAAATGAAAAAGAGGAAGAGGAACACATTTCACAGCGTTTTACTTTACTGGTCACTCAAGACAGGGCTGGGTTGAGGCTTTGTGTCAAAAATAGCAAAAAACTGACAGCACTGCCAGGAAACAAAAAAAGTTTTAATGTAAAAACTAAAAGCTCATTCTGCCGTCATAAGCGAGAAGGGAGACACATTAGTTCTCTGCAATGCTGCTACTCATTTCCAAGACTACAGTGTCATGTTGAGACCACAATTATAAACTTAATCAAATACTACTGTATATTGAAATGTTTCTATCACCATGTGTTTAGGATTAGCTTATTGGCCTATGCCACACATTTAGAAAATACTGTAGTCTTTCACTGGGACACCTGTCCATCCTTTTAAGCAATCTGTATCACAGTTATACACTTATTACAGCTATTGAGCAGTAAACTGAATAAAGGGCACTGAATGCAGGCTTCAGTGGCAGATAGAGGAAGTAGTCAAAAGTTAACGGAAAACTCACTCACACTATTTTCTATTTTTGCTCATCATTGTCTGTCACCTGAAAGTTTAGCCTGACAAGACAAGCTTCCAAAACAACAAGTGTAGATTTCCATTTAAAAGTACGTGCTACTGCATTATCAATACCATAAATTTTCCATCTTAGAAGCGTCCATTGTAACTCTCTTCACCTTTAGCTGGGACTTTTCTCCTCACTTCTCAGTTTTATCTTGACTTTTCTCTCTGGTTGAGTGTCTGTGAAGAGAGACAAATTTACATGTATTTTATTATAGTCTCAAATGTGTACGTAACCAAGGCAAAGGGGAAAGTTTTAGGTCATAATTCCCAAGCAGTTTGGTAAAAATGTTTCTAAAGTCTTACTGTCTGTGTCGGAGTCTCTGTCAGTTTCTGTCTCCACAGAAGCCCTCTTCCTCTTACAGCTCTGATTGCTCTCATGTCCGGACACACTCTCCTCCTCGTCCTTCTCCTCGGAGCTGCTGCCTGGCTCTACGTCTGGAGACTGTGATGGAGAAGACATGATATATAGACAGTAGACAAAAAACAGTCACTTAAGTGCGTTAGAATGGCATTACTTACATTCTGATTGGAGGATGAAGACTCCTGTTTTTGCAGTGCAGAATTCAGACTCTCCAGCACTACTACTGTTACAGAGGCACACGGAGGGGGAAAGCATCAAGTACCAGTATAAGTAGAAACATGCATAGCTGTGGAGCCCAAGCCGTTTACCTGGTCTCAGAGAAATTGTCAGAACAGGCACTTTTTTGCCATTGTCAGGTTTTCCATTCACGTCATCTTTTTGCTTCAAGTGTTTGATTATAAGCTGTAAAAGGAAATTACTATTACTCACTGGTAGTAATTATCAATACTCTTTACTGTTGTTGGGAGGTCTCTTCTGTTATGATGCAATTCATCAACATGACAACGTAATACAGTAGCTTACTTTACATTTACTTTACACATTTGAGTAGAATCATTATGACATGGTCCTGACACAGTTAGAAAAACTATTGAAGCTAATGTGTCACTCAATGAAACATTAAAATTAAAAGGACATTTATAAGTTCTGTCACCCCTATAATGCCTTTATTTTGCTTTTGTTGTTTTTCTGTTTATTGTTGTTACCTTTTGGTTCTGCTCACTTGCAGTTTCCTCTTGTTTCACTGTAATTGCAGAACCAGATGCAGCTGGCGAAGGTGATGTGGCATGTTCCACGGCTGCAGAATGATCCTTTACATCTCCATTAGTGCTGTCCTCTTCTGCTTCACCTCCCTGTAAAGCTACCGGTGAGTTATCCCTCTGGTTAGGTTTGGATCGGCCTGCGTCAGACAGGTCCAGAGGTCCTTCACACACATCTTTGTTCATATCTAGGGGCTCTTTCTCCACTTTGGAAGGTGGTGTGTCTTTCCTTTCCTGTGGCTTGGTTTGTCTTTCAGTCTGCTCTGGCACACTCCTCAATCTGAACACCACAGTGGGCTCCTTCGTGTTAGGAGGCTGGACAATGTTGGGCTTGTGCCAAAGTGTCCCCATTACCTGTCGTCGTTGGTTGGAAGGGTTGATGTGTTGGTTAGACGGGATCAGGTTGGGAAAGCGTGGCACGTTGGGTTTAGAGGAATGTTGCACTACTAGGTTTGGGCTCACAACAGAAGCCCAATCTGCAGATTCGGTTAAAGGCCATGGAAGTGTACCAGGGGTGCTCTTGACAGGCTGAGGTCGACAGGGCACGGGGGCATGCAGAATGTGCCTGCTCTGGGTCACCTCTGCACTGGGGGAGGAGGAGGGCAAGCTCTTTACAGAAGGGGAGTTTGGATGTTGTTGGTCCAATCCTTCTCCACTTTGACATCTGAGATAAACAGATAAAGGTTTAAACTGCTTCTAAGAATGTGTTTTGGAAGCAGTACCAGCTTGCTTACCTCCTTTCCACAATACGAGGCGTTGTGTGTTGTGTTTTCCATGAAGGAGATGTGGAAGCCGGGAGAGGCTTGTAAGTGTCCTATTTAATGATACAAAGGCATCAGGCAAAATAACTTGGAATGAGCAGAGCAAATGCTTGAATTGAAAAGTGAGCACATGTAAGATAGGACTTACAAAGAGGCTTTTGTGCCATTCTCTCAAATGTCTGTTTTCATGCTGTGAGTCTGTTTGGTCGTGAACAAGAAGAAAATTCAAGAGTGTGTTTACTTTACGACTTATAGTAAATATTTAGTATGGAGGATATTATACAGTAAAAGAAAAGGTTAAAGCGAAGGCCTCTGGATGTTTTGTCTCTTCTGGGATCTGAGAGCTGAGCTTATATCTCTAGAGGGAAGGCTTTGACCTAAAACTAACTCTGATTGGACTCTCCCATCCGGAGTCACACTGCCCTTGGAATAAGAGACAAACTGTCTTCACCTTGAAAACCTAGTCCAGATGCCTTTTCTTTAACCTTTTGTTCAAGACGACCTGGATGACTGAGAACCTTCACAGACAATATACTGTTAAGAAATTATCAATACACTATAATATACAAATACTACTTAATCAACACTGACTAAAATGTTTTTATCGTAACAAGTTAAGCTGTGTTGCTATAAGCGTTTCTAGATCTAGGGGCGGCAGTAGCTCAGTGGGTAGAGCGGTCGTCCTTCAACCAGAAGGTATGCGGTTTGATTCCCGCTCTCCCCACAGTTCATACTGTCGTTGTGTCCTTGGGCAAGACACTTAACCCACCTTGCTCCAGTGGTTTAGATAAAAGTGTCAGCTAAATGAATAAATGTAAATGTAAATAATTCAATGAACAATAAATTTATAGATGCTTCAATATTTCTCTTTCTATTATTTTATAGATTATGTGTTATGAAGTGTGACTCCCCAAAAAAGGAATAAAGAATTAATAAAAATAATAAAATACTCAAAGGGAAAGAATGAGGGAAGGGCAGAAAGATAATCTCTCTAAAATCAAGCAGTAACATATTCAGATTATAGATACACACTATATATACTATATTGGCAAAAAAAACAAACAAACAAACTACAACATACATTTTGATCTTTTAGCGCAGACACTGACCCAAATCAAGTGCAGCAATTACACATATTATAAACAAATTATTTTTTTCTTTCTTTACCTTCCATTCTTTGGGCTGCCTCAACTTTCACTGTAATGTCGCCATCTGCTGGCTGGCTGCCGTTCCTTCTCAGCACTTTACTGATAAGTGCCATGGGGAGACTGGAGGGTGACGGGTCAGGAGAGCTGTTGACTTTGACCTCTGCAGTACTGCCACTGTTGAGTTGTGCTGAGTGCTCACTTTGACTTCTACTACGGAGAGGATGAAACAGGGTAAATCTAGCCCCATGTAAGAGATTAAAACATCTGAAATTTCAGTATAGGCATTCTAAAGTGAATGTTTTAACTTACTCCAGTGCCACTCTGAGGTTCCTGATATCATCTCTCAGCATCTTGTTCTCCTTCTTCAGGTTGTTTATCTCTCCGGCTTCAATAACACATCAAATGCAATGATCAGAATGCTGAGAAGCAATCAAGGTGCGCAAATACACTCTATGGAAGTATGATCACAATGGGTTACAAGGGTAAAGGTGCTATATAATATAGTTGTGAGAGACTTATTTGGTGAGTCAGTGGATAATAGGCTCTATGTTGTGGTTTATTAGAAAAGATAAACAGGATACCCATTAGAGAGATATGTTGGAGGCTCTGAATCTGGGACGCTTCGTATTCCTGCTGTCTTCTCTTGGCAACCTCCTGAGTTACTGTGCATCTGTCGCACAGTCCGGCTCTCAGCCTGTGCAAGGAAAGCACCACAAACAACATGACTTTCAAATTAACAGCATATTTGAGTATTTGACGACACCTAAATGTGCAGCTAAACGCCATACCTGTTTTCTAGAGTCTTGATGTTTTCAGTGAGCAGCCGCTGTTGTTCTTTCATCTGCTGGTTTCTGTTGTACAGCTCCTCCATTCTTTTTGTATCACTGCACAGAGTCAAGAATCAAAGGTTGTATTACAGACATCTGATCATATGGTATGAAGAAATATGCTAAAAGTGTGACTGTGAGAAATGAATGTTTCAAATATCTGTTGGACCTGTTTAATAAGAAGTTGCAGCTATCACAGAAAATCTTTGGTTTGAGTGTTCTACTTTAGTGGAGGGTATTTTTTTTGTGACCTTTAGTTAACTTCCGCTTAGATTTATTTTTTTTTATTTGCATGAGTCTTCTGAAACCATGTCTTGGTTTTATTAGCAAGGATTTAAAATAGATGAGACAGTTTATAACCACAAGTTTTGTTAAATCACATGCACTAATTTAAATAAGGGACATTAAAAATGCTTACAGAGTGAAACAGCACTAAAAAAAAACAGAAGTGTGTTTTCATGTGTTAATTTGTTTTTGTTAACTTAAAAGCAGACATGGTCTCTGTGTCGTTGAGTTAGGGGGTTATACTTTCTGTTACTGCAGCTTGTGTGTGTGTTTGCAGTAATGCAGTTGTGTTTGCAGTAATGCAGTTGCACTCAAGGTCCTTTAGGGGGTGTGTCTCCTCAAAAGTTACATAGTGCCACTTTATCTTTTACTGGAAAAGTCTCACAAGAAGAAGTATGTCTAATCACAGTTTTTTTCTTTTTTAACCAGTTTGGCAAACTTCCTCAACTGTGTTTTAACCTATTCTGTGTGTAAATGAAAACAAAGCGTTTGTGACTAAGTTGGTAGTTGGATGACTTGTTCCAACTTGAGCTGCTGGCACAAACGGAGCCAGGTGCAGGACCTGCATGCCTGCGTCGTTGCTGCAGACTCCCGACCTGAGCTAGAACTGTTCCATCTGAATGTCTAGCAAGCGTTGTCTAAACATGACCCTGTTTGTGAAAAGAAGACTCCACTCACCAGCCCTTCTTGTTGGACAGCTCTTGGACTTTCAGTTGCCATCCTAGGAGTCAACAACAGCATATGTTTAAGAGCTGTATGCAGGTAGATGTAAGCAGTTACTGACTGCTCAAACAATTTTTTTTACTTACCCTCCATCTCTCTGTCATGAGTTTCTTGAAGTTTGAGGAGCAGTTCATTGAAATCCTCCATCTTTACCACAGTTTCTGTCTGTCTGGTTGAACCTTCAAGACATTTTCATAGATAAAGACCATTTGATTTTGACCCACATTTGACATAATAAACAATTGTGAGAATGAATCAGTCTTGCAGTTATAGCCCGAGGACTCTTGTACCTGACAACACACTCATATTCATGTGCCGTCCTTCTTAGTTAAATGTGGGAGCAAATATGGTTTGGATATCAAAGCGGATTTAAACTAACTAAACTGGTCATGCAGGTTGGGGACTTAAGTTTGCAGTTTGTGTTACAAGAACGTTAAACAAAGCTTTTCTAAGTATTTGCCTAAAACAAGTGGATCACGTGGTGTTGGTTAAAAAGGAATCTATAGTAACTATACTAAATTTTATGGTATGTACTTAAAGGATTGATATATGAGGTAAAAAAGATGGTTTGTAAAAAAAAAAAGAAATAGATGCAGTGAGTTGTATTTTAGCATTTTGATAATTGTTGTTCACCACTTTCGACATGTCGGGATACGTCAGACTGGAAGTTCACATCACCGCTGCGCTGCAAGAAAAGACCTGTCTGCCTTCATGTGCCTGCGTTGATATCTGAACTTCATTATTCACACACCTTCATGCACACTAACAACACTAACTATTTTTGATTTAAAAAATGAAATAGTTCATTAATGCTCAAACCAGTGTAGAGTTATTGAAGTGCCATATCGTGTACAAGTCTGTGAGGCTGGATGCCACATACGTATAGACCATTCAGACTATATATAACATAGAGCAGCAAAATTCTCACTGTTTTAGTGCAAACATTCACAAACCCTTCCCTTTTGTGACACGGTTTGTTGTTTGGTCGAAACCAGAGCTGAGTTTTGAGAGGATATGTTTAGACCTTATTTGCCGCTGACACACAATATCTGATGATTAAATTCTAAATGGATAATGGAAATGCTGGTCCCGTTGGCTAACGTCACGGGGCTTTGAAAAGACACGTTTCTTATTGCCCGACTATCAGACAATGTGTCATTCAAACTAATGGGGCAAGGCAGGAATGACCACGAGAGAGTCACAGAGTAAACATTTAAGACACAACTACAGATTCAATTTATACATGAAAAGCCAGTATGAACATTTGTGCATTTTAACTTGAACAAATACTTGCATAGCACACTTCCAGTTTGGAGAAGCAGATAGGAGCAAAACCACAGAGACTGTAGATATAGGCAGCTATGAAATGGCCACAATTTTGGTTCACTGAGGGACAAAGCGCATGTGAAACACTGTAGTTCTTAAAGCGATAAAGGCCTTGTAAGTTGGAAAAAAGTGTGTTTTCACAGGCCCCATTAGCAACCATAAATATAATGAAGCATGTGTCATTGCTCCTGTCTGCTTCTCCAAACTGGAAGTGTGCTGACAATTAAGTACCGTGAGAAATAATTCTGAGTATTTCTTATGGCCCTGTTTACAAAAATAATGGTCTATCCTTCCAAGAGGTATGAATACTTATTATATCAAACATTTTCTACCACTTATCCTTCCTCAGTGTCATAAAAGGTTTAGCTTATCCCCACTGACTTGGCATAAGGTGGGCTATGACAAGTTTACACCTTTACACATTAATTGCAGTTTTGAATTAAAGACAGAAAACCTTTCGGTGCATGCATCTTTCCCAATCAGCCATTTCTCAATTAACGTTTTAATGCATGTCTCGTTCCATTGGGACAGCTCTTACACTCCATGAAAGGTCATGACCGACCAACCAAACAATCCCACAAGCTTCTTGCTATGAGGCGAGCCTACTGTTAAGCAAATATGCGTTTTACTGCACTAATTATTTTCTAATGTGTTAGGCGAGGCACTTATTGTCACTGTATAGTAGTAATTGTTCAGTATAATCTCCACTTCAAATCTCAGACGATGAGAGTAGAGACCAATATATTGAGATATGTCTATGTGTTCAACGTTAAATGAAAGATTCTGCTGTATTGTTGAATAATTGAAATATATCATGTCAAAATAATTTTATTTTAGATTGTATTTTTGACTTGAAGTGTGTGTATTACTTGGATAATGATTGCATTTAAACATAACTCTTCATTCAAATGTCATATTAGACATACATTCCTACCTACACTTAGTTACACCCAATTTCATTAACATTCATTAACATACTCATTCATTTTCAAGATATAGGCCTTTACCATGACCCTCTATTCATCTTAAACATGAGGATTGTTTTCTGTATATCAAATGTGACTATTGGCTATTGATGATTTTCTTTAATTAACAGCTGGCCATACAATTTTAATATTCATATAAATGTATTATACAAGTCTTATATTCTTGTGAACAGACATAGTCTATGCTAAACTTGATAAGGCATGATACAGGCTGCCAGACACGTTTAGAGATCTCTACCCACCTGTCAGCCAGTCTGTCGAGGCCTGCATGCATTAACTACTTTAATGAATGGTACTCACCTCATACAGCCAACCACCTTCAGGAGTTGTTCGTTGCCGGTTGCTGATTTCTCGTCTCTGCTTCTGAGATGGCCTGAGTGATACAGAGTCGGAGGGAGAGAGTGTGATAAAGAGAATTAGAGAAGAACAGGGTGAGTGAGAACGCCCAACACCCTCCCCGCTCACATCTCTCCACCCCAGAAAACCGGTCCGAGCAGTTGTCCCCTTGAGGAACACAAACACCGAGGCCCGGGCAAGTTCTCCCTTGATATTCCTGTTCTGCAGAAATACCAAATAACCGGTTGAACCAGCTCCATAAAGCCCTGTGGGGATAGAGGTACACAGCCAATAGAGAAACAAACACGTTTTATTCACTAATGCAGACTGATATGCTCTTATTAGAAGGTTTTTTGAAAAAATTACTCGAGGCAAAAAGATCAAATATGTTTATTTAATCACATGGCTGACTTTCAGAGCAGAATTAGTTGTCATAGATACCAAGTGTGTGTAAACATACAGAATTGGACTGTATAAGTTGAACTTGAATAAGTAGTTCAATGTATAATGGGGCCATTCCATGAACGTAAACTATCCATCAATACTTACTCATCCATTTACAGTCTTAACACTGACTTTGTAATAAGGCCATTTTAAAGTTATAACCAATGTGTTAAGTTATTGCTAAACACTAAATACTATATTAAGAACAGCAGTTATCACTGGTAAGAAGTTGTGATTTGCCCAATACTGGCCGGTGAATCTGATGGACAAAGACAAACAAATACAATGGCATGTTTGATGTCACCAAAGACAACATGAGACCAACGCTGTTTCCTGATTCTTGAACCAGATTCCTGGTGACTGATCTAACCGGGTCAGGACAGCACCTACTGTATCTTCATCGTCACTCTTTCGTTCATTCTATACAGCTGCCGCAGCTGTCATGGCTTTGAATTGTTGGCCCTATAGGTGCATCATTTTCACCATATAGCACATATTGTGAAATTTTATCTAAATAGCAGAAAACCAAAAAATCTCATTTCTAAGAAAAAGAATATCGGTGTAGTGCGGAAGAATGAAAATGATATCTAAGAATCTATTTTCAGCAGAAAAGTCACTGAAACCAGTCAAACACTGGGTCTATTCATGGTGATGACTGTACTCTTGGTTCAATGAATGCGGCACCAACCTGCTGTCCTCCCCTTTTCGAAGAAGGAATGCTTCCGCAGCTTGACTAGAATGATCAAATACCTTTGTGCATTCTTGCTCATTATTCTTCACCGAATAATAGGTCCCAGTACTATGGGATTTTATTGAGTGCAGTTAATTGCATGTAGTTGGCAGGCCCTTAATCTACGTTTTATAATATTACATGTCATTAGCATAGACCGTAACCTGTCTTATATGACCTGACCGCTGAAAAAATGACCTATAATGATGTAAGAAGAGTTGCTAACATGGCAGCTATCAACATACATGTGATTTTATGACTTAGTACATTATAATGTTTTAAATTCCTCCAACAATCTAGACACCAATAATAGTTCTACCTCTACTTTTATGTGACTAGTCTACCTACAGCAATGCTTTACCATAAAAACCCCATTAAAGGTCTTGACTGGGCAACGAATCAAGCCTTGTTACACAAATTCTAGTTAAAATTATCAATAAAGATGTCCTGTTTCAACGCTGTTGCACCAAACAGTGTGATACTCACCTTTGTCCACAAGAGGGCCCAGTTGAACCTTGAAATAGGCACCAATAGAAACGAGAATGTGAAGAGGAGAAAACGATTAGGCCAATGTTTCGTCTTTTGCCGAGGTCAAAAAAATGTGTGAATTTATGGTTTCTAAAAATATCTAAAACAGCAATTACTGGAAACATATATAAAGTTCTGCTTAGAAATAAAGTGTAAACGCATGTTAGAGTAAGGTAAGTTGAGATAAAGTTGTAGCAGGTAAAAAGTGCAGTTAAGTCCACAATAGCTGGTTTGCTTTTCAGCAAAACCAATCATAAGCAGCATGAGTAACGTGAACAAATAGACGGCTGCAACAATCGTATCACATGGAGTGTGTACCTTCCAGGGTGAGTCTGTCTCAAGGGCCTGCTGTAGAAAAACATTAGAGCAGAGCTAAGTCTGCCTGTGAGCCTGGATGTGGGTGTGAGAGTGTATTTGCCTGTCTACACCACCGGCCACTTCTGACTTGTCCTTTTAGGTCAACAGACATAAGGTGCTCTAAGTTACGACATGTACGAGGTGTAGGAATCTGAACCCGTCCTTAGACTTGTTATGATGTCCTGCACCTCTTATTTATGATCATTACCTTGACCTGCACTAGCCATCACTGAAACACTCAAGGCCTGTAAATCACCACAGCCCCTTTTTCTTTTTCTTTTTCTTTTTCTCCATTACATAAACAGGCTTTAACAAATGTCTACAGGGCGATCGGACCAAAAGGCACCAATCAGGAAGACATTATTGAGGTCTCTCTGGGAATTCGAAGAAAATGTTTGGGTTCTTAGTCTGGAAACAGAACTTTGCTGCTCTAATGATAAATGTTTAAAATATTACAACACTGATGGACATGATAGAATATTTCAATTATAATTCAGAATTACAAAGTAAATGTTTTGACAGTTTACTATTAATTTCA
The DNA here is from genome assembly GCA_024349245.1 of Neodontobutis hainanensis. Lineage (NCBI taxonomy): Eukaryota > Metazoa > Chordata > Actinopteri > Gobiiformes > Odontobutidae > Neodontobutis > Neodontobutis hainanensis. The sequence goes on from JALDNG010000026.1 coordinate 3,296,508, forward strand.
CGTTTCAGATCTTAGTCATTATTTTAAGTTCCTATGTCAAAATGTCGACTTTGTACATTTGTAGTTTGTCAGTGTCAATATTTAGAGTCTCGGTATTTTGACTTTATGTATCTTTTCCCATCTCAGTGACATCTTTACGAGAGAAAACATGCTAAACATTCTCAGTAAAATCATGACTTAATAAAGGAACATTCACAGGCTCTGGTTTGTTTAAAACGTTGGAGGCAAAAGCTTAAATCATGGCTGCCCACAGTGACCTGTGAGGAAGTGCCATAAATCCTACACAGACTATTTCTCTCTCGGCAGGTAGGAGGTGCCGTGTTTTGGTCAAGTGAACATCGATAATGAGAGTTGGTCTTAATGGATGTTTTGGCAACAAAGTCTGATTGAAGATATTGTTAATGCATTTTTTTTACATTTTAATTTACTTAAATAGTCAGATTGGGGAAGATTCTGGACTTTAGTCATAAAGTTATATTTTTATGACTTGTGTATTTTCATTGTAAATGTTTTTATTGTATTGTGGGTTTAGTCTAACCTGGATCGCCAGATGGTCTGTTCCACTAAAGCATCTGGGAGGGCTTCCACAGAAAGTGTTTACAAAGGGCAGATCCTTTAGAACAATAGCTGACTGGTTGAATTGCCAGTCAGTAGCCAAATTTTAAAACATTGTCATATTCTTGATATTAGTAATGGTTTTTAACGGTTTATTTCATCTTTAACCCTCTTTAAGCCTGTAACTGCCAGACCTGCCATACCATTGGTTTAAACCATCTGCTCACGAGCAGATGCTTTGCAAAGATGGATTTCACGAGAATCCAGCTGCTGCGCAAGGTAAGGTTTAGTCATGGTTTGACTTGGAATGAGTCTGAGGGATACCTCAGAGTTTTGGCCTAAATGTAGTCAGTCCTAGGTTAAATCTTTGCATTATTATTATTGTGCATAATTGTGTAGTATACAGCTGAATAAAGTGGAGTGTTGGTCAAAACATGTACATTCATACAACTGTTCAGTGTGAACAAACGGAGCCCAGTATTCTAAAATAAACTCATACGTTTATAGACAACAGCTTATCCCTGCAGGGTGTAGTTGCTCACAGGCTGTAGAAAAGAGGGGTGAGGTGTAGAACCTGCCATGTTATAGATGCTAGCATCTATAATACTGGTTTAGTCTTGGTTTTTGTAGTTTTTTTCATCCTTGATTTAGTCACTGACTTGCAATGGTTTAGTCTTGGTTTAGCCTGTGGGTATTCATTTTAATAATTATGTTAATAAATTTAATTTTTTTTATTAATTTAACCAGTTGCACTTTTATAAACACTACAAGAAACACATCCATACATACTCTTAAAAACTGTAGATTCATACACACACACTGGTGCGCACACCCACCATACACACTTTCCCAGTAGATAAGACATCAAAGCGGCGGGCAGATTTACAAGACAGTGCAGAGGGCCTTTAAAAAATACTGCTGCGTAAATGTTTATGCAGCTCTGTCCATGTCAGGCACTAGGGGGAGGAGAGCCGGGCCAAGCGCGCAGGACCAGACACTTCAGGAATTGATGGCCGCCTATGAATCTGGCTGTACACTTGCATTTCTTTGAGGGAGGCATTGTCATAGGTTTACAATGTGGATGATGGTGTAAATCATGGCTGCTTAGAGAAACTGAGCTGCTCTGACAGGTGCACTCTGGGTAGTAGAGACACAAGTGGTGGTATGAGGGGAAAAGTGTCCATCATGCAGCCCTTATGATAACACTTTAGCCGGTTTGTTTCTCTTATACTGTGCCAATGCATATACATATGCTGACACCTGTTCCACGAGACCACTGCCGCTTAAGAACAGATTATAGCACAGGGCACAAATCAGTGAAATACATTACCCTTGCACCAACATGAGCCAGCTCCATTTGAATGACCTCAGCAAACAAGGGTGCCTACTCTGAGCCTGTCTTGGACATTTGATCTGGAGATAAGGTTTTGTGCACGTGTATGTGGGTGTGTGAGGGCACATGTCACTAAACCTCAGTCACTGGACTCATGGAACTTGGGTGTGGGAGAGTAAAGTCGAGCTTTGATGAGAGGGTGGAGTGCTGGTACTCTTTGACTGATGTATGTCTGTGTTTAGATACACACTGTAGGGTATTGCCTGGGTGATACATGCACGACAATATTATGTGTTGGATTTATTATAAATACTACATAATGATAGCATACAGTGTAAAAATGTGTGTCTGTTTTGTAAATACTTCATAAAGCCACCCTGTGGATATTAACACCATAGCAGTGTCATTTATGTACAGAACACAATTAGGCATACAAGATGTAATGGTCTTGTAATCTTACAACAAATACAAATGGATTTAAACAATAATCTTTGTTTTTAAATAGCGCTTTTCCACCTACTGCAGTAGGCACTCAAAACACTTTTACATACATTAAGCTATTTACCTGTGTTACAGAACTTCACTGGAGGCAATGAAGGTTAAGTGTCTTGCCCAAGGACACAACAACAGTATGTGGGGGAGAGCGGGATGTTATGATGTTTGGGATGTTTTGAGCAGGGATCGAACCGCCCACCCGCCGGTCGAAGGACAGCCGCTCTACCCACTGCACTACTGCCGCCTCTACATTTATCTTTACAGTTCTCACAGTTTTTACTAAAAGAGAATATAGCTATAGACCAATATAACAATATAGACAAGTAATAGCTCCATACTTACAAATTATACCTTTTTAATCCTGGGGTCTTTTGGGGCAGTGTTGATAAACTCTGAAGCATCAGTATAGATTTAGACATCTAATAGTAACAAAATATTATGATTAGTTCCTAAAGCAGAATGACACAGAATTGTGTTATTGTTGTTCTACAGTAGGCTATGTGTTTACCCAGAAACCAATAGCTGTCTGGGGCACGGCTATTGCTTTATCACTTTGAGAACGTCATCTTAATAGTTTACATCTCAACAGAGCGGATGCCAAAACAAAGCATAAAACACCTCAACCAGATTTAAATGTTTTCATGTTTGTAGAGAGAAAATGTTCTCCTAAAAAAAAAAAACTGCAACAGAATCATTGCATATTTGGTAAAAGATCATGTAAATGGCCTCCAAGGCTACGGATATTTTAATAAATGGATATTTTTTGTCTTTGTTATAAAATATCTCTGTCCAGACAAGAGCGTTAACGCATAAAATAGTTCTCTTCACCACAAGATGGTGGTAAACACAAACCACAGAGGAACATTCAGAGGATGCACAGTGAGTTTGTTTTGCTTTGGCAGTGCTAAACTCTTCTGAACGAGTTTGACTGCAAAAAGTTATTGATTTGTGTCACAGGTGAATTTGTTAAATGTGTCTTTACAGTAGAAGCAGAAAATAGAGTTGGGCAAATGTATAAAACCTGGTTCACAGTTGCTGTGGTTGGTGTAGTTGTTACCACAGATACACACACGCTCATCAACAGCCATAACGGCAGCGTGGATATTAAAATCTCTGTTTTGTCTGTTCACACGTTTCTACTGCTGAGTTTTTAAAAATCTTCACTTTAATAGGCTTTTTAAAAACATCCGCTTTGCTGAAAACTCTGTTTACATGTGGACGAAAGGCACAAGCGCATTTAGACATTTGAATGACATACAAAAATATAGGCTAATGTCTTGTTTTATTATTATCAACCACATAAAACAGTAATTTATCTTCAGTTGATAAGAAGCCACTTGACGATAAGAACATGCATTTTGTTCATAAATACTGCCATTAAATCTTATGTATTATTGCTGAGCTGCACATGACCACTAGTGCAGGTAGCCTTATGTCCCATCTGAGCCTGAAAGCATCGGAGGTTGGCAGCATGGCCCAGGCCACCCAGAGTGGTGAATAAACATGAGACGTCAAACAATCAGAGTAGTAGAATAAAAACTAGACCAAATATATGTAGAAGAATGAACAGCCTGCAGTGAGAAGATCAGATGTGTGTGAAGACAAATGTAGAAAGGAAAAGGGCAAAGATGACCCAGTGTTAGGGAGTTTCCGTGTGTCTTTTGTAGGGTCAGTCTTTGACTTTGTAGGTCAGATTAGTATGTTAGTATCAAACCAAAATGCATGTATACAGTCAACATACAGGAAAGAACCTAAGAGTTGAGTATAAAAAGTTTCTCAAGGTCTTTTCTTTCCTAATCAACACACACCATTTTACCATCACTAATTATCCTAAAAATGGTCAAATATATTGCTGGATTTTCTTGCTTAGAGTCACACACAACCTATAACAACATGGCTCCTGATGTTTGGGTTGCATTTTATACAGGAACACGCTTTAATTGTTCTTTTCTTAAAATAGGTTTAATTAACAGTGTTGTTTTAGAATCCTACTTATTATCTTTTGAGCTTTGGCCTGTGTAGCTACTAACAGTAACTTTAAACCCGAATATAGTCTCACAATTGTCACATGACTTTACTCTTCTCTGGCAGCCTACATTTGAATACCGTTGCAATATGAATCCTATTGTCTTGTCTCCACTGATAGTGACTTTGTTTCCTCTGGTTTAGGGCCCTAACACTAAACCTGTTTTCTGAAACAGTAAACTCTGAGTTGGTTCAGCCTGCTTTGTGAAACAGAGCCCTGATGTTTCAAGAGAGCTACAGAGGATGAGACTTTTCTTAAAGTCTCCTGCTGCGTAGACGTGGCTAACATTTCTGTTCAAACTTTGGCAGAAGATATTGGACTTAATTTGTTTAAGCTGTGTTTTGTCTCATGCCATGAGTTAGCTTGGATGGGATAACCCCCTGCACTTTTGTACGGGTATAAATAAATGGATGAATATTGAGGGCTGAGAACCAAAAGGCTGTAAATTACATTTTAGAAATAGAAAAATTGGGAAATAAAAAATAGGTCATATATTCCTTTTTCTTCAGCCCTTAATAGCAGGTATTAGGGCGGCAGTGGCTCAGTGGTAGAGCGGCCGCTCTTCAACCAGAAGGTAGTAGGGTCGATTCCCGCTCACCCCACAGTTCATACTGTCGTTGTGTCCTTGGGCAAGACACTTAACCCACCTTGCCTCCAGTGTCCATAGCACTGGTGTATGAATGTGTGTGTTTGGTGGTGGTAGGAGAAGGTTGAGCGCCGTATGTGTGGCTGCCCCCCTCTCTGTCTGCCCCAGGAGTGAATGTGTGTGAATGGGGTGAGGGGAAGCTCCATGTAAAGCACTTTGTGATATTTGTGATATTTATCTGTGAAAGGTATTAATATACATTATTTAACAAGTCAATGATGTGTTTCATGTCTGAACAATGAACTAAATTAACTTCAATAGAATATAATTAGAGGAGATATCAGGTAAAGACACTATCAGACTCTCACTGGTCATATACATATTTATAGAAACTTACACTGTTCAAGGGGGACTTGTTATGTTTGTGTTTTATTGAAATAAATGAAGACCAACAGAGCGGTGTACAGGAATAAATCAGGGCATAGACACGAGAAGCAGCACATTTATGAATAGATAATAAATTATGGAACAAACAAACGTTGCAAAGTTTGGTCACAGGGACAAAGCAGGTGCGTAAAGAAAAAAATAGTGACTGCATACAGACCTGTGTAAAGAGGAGACCATTCTTATAATAAAGACATGAGGACACACACAATAATCTACATGCTATAGGCTCTTTCCTGACCTGATAAAAACAGCTGTTATGTGACCTTCCTTGCGGTTAAACAAGTGTTACTTCATAAATATTTTAAATAAATAAGTCCACAATGACACTAAATACAATAACAACAACAGTTTAGCAGCTTCTTTTTACCTTTTGTCCCGTAGTCTCCACTCAGGAATTATCCAGGACTGCTCTCATGCATCTTTTCATTTACATTTAGTCATTTAGCAGAAGCAAAGTGACTTACATTAAGCTTCCATTCACCAGTGTTACATCTGGAACACCACTGGAGGCAAGGTGGGCTAAGTGTCTTGCCCAAGGAAACAATGACAGTATGAATTGTTTGGAGAGCGGGAATCAAACTGCCAAACTTCCAGTTATAGGACAGCCGCTTAGTGGCTCATCAACACACTCCAACTGCTCAAATGCTATAAATCTCAAATATCGTGCTCCTTCGATGCTTTCAAATACATCAGTGTTATCAGGCCTCAGTCCGTGTTGCAGCCAGACTCCGTCTAAGAACTTTCAAGATTCAAGTTGTGTTCTTTCAAACTTTCTGTCTTGGATAATCTCTTCTTGTAAACAACAGTCCAGTTGCACAGAGAGGGATTTCTCCTCTTTCGGCTAGAAGGGTTGCTTTAATGAATTTAGAGTTATTGATCAAAAAGCAAAAGACCATAACACAACTATTGTTGATATAAATGGCATTAAACACTAGAGCCACACTTAGAATAAAAACTGTATAAAATATAGTATTATTTTTATAACTGATAGAAAACAGTTTCATAAGATGTCTGCCATCTTAGTGTATGTATATTTAGTTACTTAGACCAAAATCTTTAAACAAAGTCTGTTCAAAATGAGGCCATTGTTTTCCCCTTCCTGTAAAGTTGTCTTGTCAAATGTCACTCGTGGCCTTTTGGATGTAGCTTCTAGTAAGTCCTCAATAATAAGATGGTAAATTATCCATATGATATGAAAAATTATTGCTTTATTATTTTGCACACTGACATCATATCCACTAAAAACAAAATAGCCATGCTTTTGCTACTAAATATGGTATAGGAAAATTTATAGTGAGATTATCTATGGGAAATCCATAGATATGGATACAAAATGCATCCATCCCCTGTAAACTTGAGTTTATCACTAGAGTGTGGGACATGAGAAGAGCATTTTGTGGGAAAATCTAAAAGAAAAAAGACATAAAGGGGTGGAGTCTCAGTGATTTTAAAACTACTTTCACAGACTAGATTAGGTCCATATCTGCTTATAGGATGTTTTTAGTGAGTCTACTCTGTGAACAGTTGTTGTATCTGTGTGTGTGCAGGCAGACACGCAGACGCACACCTGTCTCCTTGTTGATTTGTTTGTTTGTGTATCACCAGTTTACAATAAGCACGTATTGTTGCAGCAGAACTCTGTCTGCCGTTGTGCTGTGTTGCCACCGCTTCCTGTCTGTACCAGCCTGTTTCCTGTGTGCCTCCATGACAGGACGCCTACGGGCTTCCTCCTGGGATCAGCGTATGGCTCCACTGATAAAAAAAACATACTGGAACTTTTCTCTCACTTGGTCTATTTCTGTTACTTCTGGGTGACTATACTCCACTCCCTTTTTAGTCCTGTTATTACACACCAGCACCAATGAACCGGCCTGAAATGGATACCCAGTGAGTGTATACAATGTCCACATCCATCTTCATTCACGGTAATGCACACAGACAGAGCACAGAGGGTCTGAGAGAGACCTTTTTCAGTATCACATGAAGCTAGATGAATTGACTCAGAAAAGTGTTAAGGATGGTTTTGAGACAGTCAATATAATATAATATACATTATTTTTCCACTCTTGATACGAGTGGCTCCCTCCGTCAGCCCTGTGTGCCTTGGCAGATAGATTGCTTGGCCTTGGATGAAGTGAGTGTGCTGGAGTAGAGGGAGGGTTGGAGGTGGGAGATGTAGAGGCCGAGACTTTGCCCTGATTTATGCCCTGTTTCTAGGCCACGGCCTTCATCTAACACTCCAGAAGTGAAGCCAGGCTCATTTTGTCAGTGATCCTATAGAATACAGATACAGATACAAAAAGATACTGTATATGTAGATTTGATAGATTTGGTATAACATAAAATGTGGATGGGACACAAAACTGAGACATGGAGACCAAATTAGGAGACTTCTAGGTTAAAGCAAACAGAAGGCTACTTTAACATAAAGGCATCAGGTGCCTTTATATTTTAATCAACTCAAAATGACACTCTTTCCATTTATCTAGCTTAGAAATATAAAGAACAATAGAAGCCAGTGGAAGTTCCATTACTTCCTCTTCCTACAACTGCCCAGAGAGGACAAACACAGTCCTTTTTTTTTTTTTTTTTACTAGGTTTGTGTATCGACAACAGCATGTTTGTGCGGGGCTACCGTAGCTCCCAACAGGCCCAATATGCCGCTTAACTAAACACTCCTAAATTTCTAAGTTAAAGCATTTTTTGTTAAGGTTGGAGAAAGAATGTGGTTAGATATGATGCACATTCTTTTTTCTTTTTTTTTTTATCTATAACACAAGTTGGCAGTTTGGCATAGATTGTGTGATCCATTTTTATTTTTCACTATCCCAAGATTCTGTATCTGTATCTTTAGCTAAACTTCACCAAGTATTGATCCTGCAATAACATCACTAAAAAGTAATGACAACACAATGTTTTTGTCAGAAATATTAATACATTTCTTTCATCTTGAACATAACATTACACGAACAATATCCAGTATCCATATGCATACCTGTCCAATTCTACACATCTTGTTCTCCTGGGAACAAAAACTAAAAACACAACATGGAATTCCCAACCAAGACAGCCGTGCGTGTCCCTGACTCTAGAAAAATGCTGTTTACTCTCTAACTCACCCTCTCACCCAGCTGTGGCCCCATTGGCTGTCAGGGGGACCATTCATCCTGGGAGGAGCCAATGAGCAATAGGCCCTGGCTCCGAGTTAAGCCAATCAAGCTGCGCAAAAGGGTGACATTGAAGGAGATGCTGGGAATAGCTGCGGCGTGTTTATGGGCTCCTGCCTGCCTGACACAAAGCAGACCCCTCTGACGGCAGAGAGAAAAAAAGCAATTAGGCAATTACACCATCTCGTCCTATAAGGATCTCACATCACACTGTTTTCTTAGCCTCTTCATGAGCCGATAAGGACCAGCCGCCACAACGACTGAGGCAGGGCTGAAATATTAGGTCTGCGAGGACCTGCGCAGGATGGTAGACAAGAGGGATGGGTGGAGAAGAGAGAATGCCTAAGAAAGTTGAGGAAAAAGTGAAGATAGAGGGAAGTGCAAGGGAGAGAAAGTAAAGGTCAGAGTTCAGAGATGTGCATTGAGTCAGAAAGGAGGTTCAAAGAAGAAGAATGGAAGGCTAATGGAGATTGGTTTCCTTCAAGCAGACCTTAGCGATTGGTAAAATACATTTGAATTTAACACCACTCTTGTTTGTGTTATTACAGTAAAATGTGTTAAGATGTTATTTAGCAGACATTATTTTTATTACTGCCTGTTTAAAGATTCCATGGATACAAATATTGACTCAGTAAACAGATGTTTAAGTAAAAACTGCTATAATGGTGATGTTACTGCTCTACCACATATAATGTTCAGAAGAGGTGTAATGTTGTTTGTTGTATGTAGATTTTGTGGTGACAATGCAGGCCTCTCCCTTTCTACAGCCTGTAGGCCTGTGAGTATGGTAGCCCTGCAAGTGTCTATACAAAACTTGTAGAAATAAGTCAGATGATGAGTAAGCTTGAAATATTGAAACACAATCAATTTAGTTTGTCTAAAGCAGAGGTGTCCAAACTTTTTGCAAAGAGATTTGATGAAAGGAAAATCTTTAAGCGCCAACTGTCTTTTCTGATATCATTCTAATTCCAGAACAGGCTTAAGTTGGATTTGAACAGTTTTTTGTTGGATTTGAACAGGTTTTGGTTGGATTTGAATCTGTTGCTGCTGATATTGGGGACATAAACCACAGATTTTATCTCTGAAGGGCCACATAAACTTTCACCTTGTCCCCTGATTGGCCCCCGGGCCGGACTTTAGACATGTCTGGTCTAAAGCCTTCACATGTTATTGTGTTCAAATAAGAAAAAAATAACTTATTTAATAAAAAGTATCTAATATTTGAAGATGTCCAAATTATTATTATAAACACCACATAAAATCTAGTTTTAACTGATGTGTTCATTTTGCTCAGCTGTCCACAATAACATTTGTCAAGAATGCACCTTGAATAAACAACTAGCGGAAACAAATTCCTGCCAATAAGTGAAACCTTACACAAGAACAGTGACCACAGACATTATAGAATGCAAACTGCAAAATGAATCAGTTAAATTAAAAATGTCTTCTCTTCTGACCATCTTCCCGACGCCATGTAAATTAAATAAACCTCTGGGTATCAATAAATCTTTATCTGAAGTGCAACTCCCCCTAAAAGCAGGTGAAGATTTAAATGAAAACTGAATGCCACTTGTTTTATTAACCAATAGACGTAATGCAAATCACTAAATAATTGAATGTGGCATCTCATAAGCATTTCACTGTAAATATTTGAAGATAACTCTTATTAATGGACGACAGAGTCATGCTGCTGGATCAGAACTAGTGCTGGCACTGGACGTTTGAGTCTAAGCCTGGACACATCCATCTAAATACAGTACGGAGCGGAACACCTGGGTGGTCCACTTTCTCCCTTTACTTATTATCTCCTTCTATGTCTTTTGTTTTCTCTTTTGCTCTGCTTTCTAATTATTGTCTACATTACCAACTCCCTCTGCCCTTTCTCCGTAGCCATTCCTGTGACAAGCATGTCGGCCTCATAAAAAACTCCGGCATATTAAGCCAGATAAAGGCTATAAACAGTTTTTCCTCTGTGCTGCTTCACATTCTGCTTTTCCCCTTCCTATCATCTGACTGTCTTTGTTTGGAGGCCAGTTATTCTTCTTTAAGTATGCCATTGAGACGCACAGAGAGCATTTCAAAACTCATAAACAATTGTCAAGTGAGAGGGAAAGCAGAGAGCGGCGGGACACTTTAAAAGCACATCAAAGGCAGGAGGAAGGGAGGCAGTGCCATGGGAAATGTCCAGGGCGTAAAAAGTACAAAATAATTCCACTTAAGTATTGTTATTATGAAAACAAGCCAATGAAGAATTCATAAGTACTGTCTGTCATATACACCTTTTCAATATGTGTGTTTAAAATGAAGGAATGTATTGTTTTTCATTTTTTTCACAATATTACCAGAATTTAAGCGAAAAGTATAATAACAATATACAAATAAGTATAGTATAATATAGTATATAATAAGTATAGTATAATAGAAGTATAATAGAAGTGTAATATAAGTATAATAGAAGTATAGCATGCTATAAGTACAGTATGGTATGGTATATGTATTGTATATAACAAATGTATTATGTTGATTGTCCTCAAGTGACATTTTTTTTCTTTAAGGGGAACATGTCTGTGGAGGTTCTCAGTCATCCAGGGCATCTTGAAAAAAAGGTTTAGAGTAAAAGCATCTGGACTTTGTTTTTGTTTTAAGGGGAACAAAAACTAAAACTAGGCTTTTTGTGTACAGTTAATTTTGTAGTCTGGTTTAAATATTTAAATCCTAATTCATATTCCTACTCAGATAATGATTTGTCTAATAATCATATATAATATATATATATAATTATATAATAATTGCAAATTACATTTGCATTCATTTTTCTTTGCTAGAATGATAGAACATTAGCATTTTGGGTTTCTTACTTTACTTTGAAAGGGCCAACATATATTTTGCAGTAAAGTATGTGAGTTTGCTGCAAATGGTAAAAACATCTACAAAACACACTTTTATTGTTTGGTTATTTCCCCTTTTTGACCTGCAGATAAAAAAGTCCACAAATATTGCTATATTTTGACCATTTGTTCCCAGGGATGCTTCTGTGCTAGGAACAGGAGTTAGAGCAGCAGTAAAAGATATACTTCCCAATGTTATCCGGAAAAAGTGAGAAAATTGCTTTACAATAAGAGCATGAATGCATAAATATAGTCCCTATAGTCCTGTGTGAAGCTAAACTTTTGTATCATAGGATCACCATCATGGGGGCAGGTGGGTTACTAGAACACAATTCTTCCCTATCCACTGCTCCCCCATCCCACCACTCAGTCCACCCCGGCCCATGCTGAGGAGCCAGGCTGGCTGAGACTGAAGGAGCCAGCGCTGTAGAGTACAGAGACAAGGGGAGGGGAATGGGACTGGGAGGAGAGGAAGATAAGTCGACTTCACAGCCCCTGACATAAATCACATCAAGACATGACAGTAGGACATTGAGCAGGACTGCTGATAAAGCCCAGCAGGGAGTGAACGAGGCCTGCGGAGAATGAGAGCGCTCCACCAATGAGAGGGAGGTGTTTGGGTTATTATTACCCCTCTGACTCCCAATCTCTAGCAATCAGGGCTCACAAATGAGGGCATCTGCAGTGAGTGGGTGGTATTGTTTAATACAGCTAATTGTAAAAAGAGAATCCTTGTTATGTTATTCTGATATGAGGAAAACCACAGAAGAAGACAAATGGGCTGTGGGATGAATCTATGGTCTCAGGAGATGGTGTCAAATGAGGCACATGCTTTGTATAATTACTTAGAACAACCAAAGCAGCCCCTGAAAAAATGTTTTGACAGTAAGCCTTTTGTCGTATGAGTTTGAAAGTATTGCACACTTCATTTTCAAACAGTCCATCGTCATGCTTTGGTCACAGTCTATTAAAAACACACATAAACCGATAAGGAGCAGTGATTCTTTAGGTATCTCGAATTTACCCCAAGTGGCTCCCAACCACTAAAGACAATATAAAAGGAAAGTCTAGTGCAGTTCTGTAAAAGACAACTCATTCAAAACGCAATCTGAAACCTGAAGTAATGCTTGGACTAAGGGTCGACTGACTTCAAAACTTAGTCTTCAGCTGCCTATGCTTACTCAAAAGAATCGGGTAAACTGTTTGACATATCTCCATTTTTACCGCTGGGCATGAATTAACTGTTTACTCAAAAGGCTAACTTATTGCTGAAACAAGATGTACTGAGTTTCCAACTGTTGTTATGCAAGGCCTGTACATCAACGAGACAGCCACAAGCCAAGCAAAGTGCAACACTGATTTACAGTATGTACTATATATCATGTTGCCAACAGTGAGCCTGTGGGTGGATAGGTGAATCAAAACTGTACAGTAAATCAACGTGAGTGCAAACAGTTGTCTATCAATGTCTCTAAGTAGTTTTAACATTTTAAATATCTGTTCTATTTAACACCAAATGTATATCCTAGAAGTGTCTGTCTATCATTTGTGTTTACAGTTTCACACCAATGTCAAGATGTTCTGATAGGCCCTGTAGAAACCTCCTGCTTCAGCCAGTACCTCAGAACTCTATCTACTGGTCCAAAGTTATATTACTGTCTTCCTGGGATAGCCCTGTTCCACCTTTGTTGTACTGTCTGATTGTCTATTATAAATATATAGTATATACTTTTAAAATCTAAACCATAAGGCGACTGCCGTAAAACACACTCAATTTGAAGGTGTCTCCAAAGGTTGGTGCAAACATAAGGAAGCTGGACATGATGCAACAAGGATGGCTCATACTAATGATTGACAGGTCTGATCTGCTTGTGCCAAAAGTCAAAGTAAAGAGCCGATATCTGGTCATTACAGGTTATTTTATTTCCTGATATTTCTGTGAACTCTATCCAGTCTACAGTGGGTCATTGTCAAATACACTTGCGTCAAGAGAAAGATGGCATGTACCTTTCATTGGGTGCAATATCAGGTCCATTTTTTAATAATTAAAACATTAATAATGCTTCAGTGTGATGTATTTGGGTTGAGCTCCCCTGGGCAGTGGGGCCTGCTGCCTGCTGCCTGTCAGGGTGAGTGGCCATATCTTCCCCAAACATTTACTTAACCCTTTGTCTTACAGGGCCCAGGACAATGAGACAGGCATGAGGAATCCCAGCATGCATTCACACACACACACACACACACACACACACACACACACACACACACACACACACACACACACACACACACACACACACACACACACACACACAGGAAGGGTGGGTGGCGTGTTTTTGACTCGACTCTACAGTTTGTCTCCACCCTGTCTTAGCACACATTTGGGTCATAATTTATGCCTTATAAATGGTAAAACCAATCAGTCAGCACACCAAGACAGCAACACAACCCATGCCCAGTATTGCCACGAGCATACAGCCACTTTAGCACACTGAAGAGTGCGTGGACTAGAAAAGGATCTGTGGGGTTGACAATGTAGATCCTCAAAAGTGCTGAAACCAAATCAACCATTGATTGACAGTGCCAATCATAGAGAACTAAAATGTTGTGAATTGACAGGTTTTATTGAAAATTATGATCAGGTCATTGTTGAAAGTAGCAGTTATACAGCTCTGGAAAAAATTAATAGACTACTGCAAAATTATTAGTTTCTCTGGTTTTACTTTTTATAGGTATGCGTTTGAGTAAAATTAACATTTTTGTTTTATTCTATAAACTACTGACAACATTTTCCCAAATTCCAAATAAAAATATTGTAATTTAGAGCTTTTATTTGCCAAAAGCAACAACTGGTCAAAATAACAAAAAAGATGCAGTGTTGTCAGACTTGGAATAATGTCTGTTGAATATGACATTGGAATGGAATGGCTAGAGATGCGGATTTTAGAAAAAATTGGTCTCTTAATTTTTTTCCAGAGCTGTATATGCTAAAATAACCATAGATGATATTACAGAATAAGTATCATCACCTACATTAATAACGATTAGAAGTGTAGCAAAAGAAGGGGCGGGCGTAACAGCGGGCTGTGAGCAGATGCTTGAATAGAAGAGCTTAAAAAGAAAAAAGAAAAGCCAAAGAACAAATCTGAAGCTGGAATTCTTCGGCTCAGCAACTATGAATGTACGAGGCTTGACAAAAAATTTGTGTTATGGTTTCATTTCCAAAAAAGTCTTATTACATCAAATTTGGCCAAGCAGTTCCTGGTAATAAAAAAAAGCATACTACACAAAAAGACTTATTTGAGAAGCCTTGAGAACATGACAAATGTTGATTCTTAAATTAAATCTGTGAAATAGACAGGTAATTTTCAGAAGGGCCACACTGGGACAATTAGTTGTAAGTTTAACATAAGTGGTGCAATCAAACAAATCATCAAATCCAATTTTAACAGCTCCTAAAAGCACACTGATACCAAGCAAATCAAACTGTCTCTCCAGTGACTTGAGTAACGCGGCGGCTCAACTTGGCTAAACCCTGTGCAGCCAGTCAGTCTTTGGTCCGCACATTCTTTCCCTTGTGAAAATCAATGAAATAAATAGGGTGCATCTCAGCACAGGAAACTGAGGGGAGGCTGCGCTGCGGGTTATCCAGAGTGCACATTCAGAAGCCCCAGACAGGAACAGATGAGCCAGAAAGACAGATGGAGGTAGAAACAGAGAGGCAAAAGAGAGAGGAGGGAATAAGGCAGCTGACAAGTGAACATAGTTTAGATGGAGCTGTGTGGAATGAATAAAGAGAGCATAGGAAGAACCTAAAACAGCCAAAAGGGAGGCTTAATTAGGCCAAAGTACACATTTGAGAATTGAGAAAAATGAAGATTGAAACAAGAGGAAATGATGAGAGAATGAATCAGAAAGTTGTTTGGAAATATAAAGTTAAAGGCAAGACAGGCAAGTATGGTTTGTTGTTTCATCAGACACCAGTAATGTAGGGATTTTGTACATCTGTTACATTTGAGGAAGTCATAAAAGCTATTTAAGAGAGGACACTTCGTTAAATGTATCCACTGTCATATAGGACACACAGATTTAACTTCTCCAAATGTATGGCTTGGCACTAATATATGGACAGGATATTCAAATCTAACACAACGCAATGTGTAAATGCTTTTAAATGAGTCCTGAATTTAAATTGAATACATCCCACAGAGATTGGCTCTGAGGATGCATCTGGATGTATTCAGATCTCTGGTAACAACAATTTGGTAACAGTTGATTTATAATGGGACAATCTCACAACAGGGACTAAAGCACTCTGTGTCCTTCAGAGAACAGGTGACTTAAACACAGCAAAATTTACTTTCTCCCACAATGTAATTAAAGTACTAAAGGTTAAAAGCTGTTTTAACCAGTGACAATCAGTAGGGTTGAGTATTGTTTTAATTTGAGTACTTCTAATTCTGATTCTGCTTATTGAATCTGGTTCCTATCAATTCTCTATTTAGATTAAAATATTTTTGGGGTGAGAGAAATAAATAGTTTTAATACATTTTTTATTTATATTTTTAATTGATAATATTAAATTAACTGAATGTTTAATTTATAAAGGTTAACATTTGCATGGAACTGTCCTAAAGTAACTTAAACAAAACTGATTGTCAGTTTAAAGGCTAATGCGACTCTAATTCTAAGATGACTCTCTTCAGATATTTTGTACCTGAGTGTGAGACGCTGCTATTGCTGCTAATATTAGCATCTGGTGTGTTGTAGCAGGACTTAAACACAGTGCACAATCCTTCAGACTTCTTCCCTTGCTTAAAATATCTTTAACACATGTATTGCATGTGGCAACGCTATCATCTTTTTTCCCAAACTTTAACTAAACTTTTGAACATAGAGTCACAAAGCCAAATGTAATGAACTGCGTATGTGCGTAATGGCATCAGGTCCTTGTTGCAGACCCTGGCAAACAGATACAACCGTAAAATGCTCTCTGCCATGTTGCTGTGCGAGAGTGACTGAAGGAGTCAGGAATCAGTTAACAATCAGTAAAGTAATCAGTAAACAGAAACAAAATGCATCCTAACGAATCCCTTGTAATTTGTAATTGGTTCTTGACAATGTGATTCTATAAGCAATAGTTATATTCCACTTCCACTATTATATTCCACTGCCATTAAGCTGAGAAAGATGCCTAGAAAATGTAGCCTAAGGTCCCATAGACTATTGCCTCTGTATAATGTTTAAAGCTGGCAAAAGAGCACAAAACCCTGAAATGTATCTATGATTAATTAGCACATAGAGCTGAATACTACAAACAAAGCCAACAGGAGGGAGAAGGGAGAAGTCTGAGGGAAAAGAGAAGAAATGAGGGGCGGGAGGAATAGATAATGGAGAAGAATGAGAGAGAAATCCACATACGGAGCTTTACGATGGCCATAATGATTATTATTTAGTGCAGTGCTTAGGTGCAGCAGCGGCAGCAGCGGGATGACTTCACCGACTGCAGCTTCATCACAAGATCAAACACAGGGTCTGTCAGGGCTGCTGGCAACGAGGCTAAACACTGATGGATCTTCAAAAGGGCAGTGACTATACATGGACTAGCCCCGGGCTTGTGTATTCTGGTAAAAAGAAAAAAAATTGACAGAGCAGTTAAATGCAGTGATTTGATCTAAAATGTTTGGGTACATGTAAATAAGATTATCAATTAAAAGGTCAAAGATTTAGATTTTACTTGATGGCATTAAAACCTTCTCACACAGGCAGTTCCACACAGTTTTTTTTATGGATGGACATTTGCACATAAATTCTTGAAAAATCAAGATATATGCACCAGCTTGCTCTAACTTTTTAGGAAAAGGCAGTCACTGACAAGAAGAAGATTGGACACTTTGGGTAAATATGTGCAACAAAACATTTGTCTTACTTCTTCAAACATTTGACATCTGAATTACTATTTTTTGTAATTTATGAATTTACATTATCAGACATTTTAATGCTCACTGATATAAGATAGATGTTGGTTAGAAATGGTTATGGTTGTGAACCCTTTTTGGCTTGTGTCCTGTTTGTTCTGGACTCCAGCAGCCCTGAGCTACAGACACACATTGTAAAGATCTTGTGTTGAAAAAAAAAAAAAGACTTGTTGGCCTGTCTGAGGAAGATCAGGCAGCGGTCCATCTCTGATGAGTCAGTGACCTACGGGCCAAGCAGGAGGTGATAGTGTGTGTGTTTGTTAAAAATACCAGCAGACCCTTGGAGCCTGTGCGCCGGCCATCGCTGACGCCACCCTGACATGGACTCCAGGGTGGTGCTCTGGGACGCCCACTCTGAGGGCTGTACCTGGCACCCATCACTCTGCACCTCTTACACACAAACACACTCTGCTCTGCTCTACCCATCTTTAGACACTCTTTCTCAACTCACTACAATTCCAGAAAAAAACAATCTGTTATCTTTGTACTATTGGCAGCTGAGGCCATTACACTATACAAAAACAATTCAAGTCTGTATTTAAGACACCTTTGTCCACCTGTGTGTGGGTCGTCAGCAGACATGTTTTATCGGACCTTACAACAGGCGGTCAAACAACTAGTCAAGCAACCAAGAGTATTAGCCTGTGTTGTTTGAGATCAAGCACCAATAGAATACCATATGATTTTGCAAATTAAATACATGCATTAAACTTGTATAACTTTTTTGTATTTGATGTTTGTTAAGATTGCTACATTACTATTACATAACCTGCTATTAAGGAGGTTACTGTTGTATCTGATTTAGCATCAAGGGAGTAAATGGCTTGAATGTTGAATATTCAATATGAACTTTGGTATTTACACTAATAGTTTTAGTTACTATTAGTTATTATTACTATTTCAATGACATTCTCAAAGAATCTGGAAAAATGTGCATTTGATCCAAACAGGAGGTACAGGAGCAGTGAGTTACACTAATTATGAAACTTTTTACCATAAAATACAGAGCCTCAAAATT